>JAOYRR010000307.1:1200000-1800000 GCA_038994665.1 Podotricha telesiphe | reverse complement strand
TTTTGCTAATAATATAAACGTACATATAAAGAAGTGACGCATATTTTAATTTAAGTCAAGGGCGGCGTTGTCTGGCGAAAACCCAATCAGGGCAGCGTTCGATTGTTAACGGCATTGCTTGATTCGATTTCCACTCGGGAAATGATCATAATTTAATTATTATAATTTTTCCGCTCTGTTGAACCAGACAATGCGCGTCGTTGAGTACCGCCTCTCAACACGCAATGTCTCGAATTCGAAAAATTTAAATTCAAGGAAAATTAAGAATTCCCGCGTGAAACTGAAAAAAACAATGTACTAACTACTAACCTTCATATTGTTCTTCGAATAATGTTAGCCATGTTATCAAGTAAAATATTCATTATTTGTTCTACTTTTTCTAAATAGAATGGTGGTTATAAATAATATTATGACTGTACTGCTTTACTTTTTAGATGACGGGGTTTTGGAAGATGCGGAAGCGTCCCGGTTCGCGACTGAGGACACGCTGTCACTCATCGGTCAGATTGCCAATGACGCACGGCCAAAAGCCGACGCTACAACTGCTGCAGAAAACCTTAAATTGGAAAAGGGACTAGGTATCATTTTGTTTTTATGGTTATTTAAGGTCCGTTTACATGTAACTATTTTAATCGGATAGTGTCTGTAGTTAAAGGTACGATAATGGTCTTGTGATCATGGGTTATTTTTGTTCTTTTGGTTATTAAGCGTTCTAAATATATTCTCGAATACGAAAACATACGCCATTAAGGTTAAAATGTTTTTTTTTAATTAATAATTTCTTAATATTAAACAACGGGTCATCGTGGCGCAGTGTGGCAGAGTCTGGCTTTATACGCGACGGTCGAGGGTTCAAATGACGGAGGAGTGATTATATTTAAATTATTTTCACGTCTCCGCTATGATGGCAAGATAAAGCCTGGCGTTGAGTTCCGCCACTCTACACACAATGTCTCGATTACGGGTGGACAGTGGAGAATGGACTGTCTAAATGGACTGTCTATTTTTAGTAATATTAGTTTAGAACCCAGTTTGCATGCAGTAGTTTTTTTTGCATCATGCCGGCAAAAAAACATGGATTGTTACATTCTTCATCAAAAAAAATATGGATTATTACAAGCTTGACTGAGACTGAGGTGGCATTCATCTATCAGTTGATATAATTATTATATCAAACTACCGCCAACGATTTCCAAATTTTCATACATGCAAAATATTATAATTTATATAATTTATTTATACAACCTATAATTTAATTTAAAGTGTAAATAACATTTATAAAACTTAATTCGCGCAGGACCAGAATTAGTAGTAATAGGATTGGGGCCAACCGAGGAGAAAACTGAAAAGTTCGTCAAACCTGAAAATAGGGCTTTCAATAAAGATCTGCACAATGAAGAAGATTTGCATCTCAGTAATCAAGAAGAGGAATATATTAGTTCGCTTATCATGACCGAGGAGGAAGCTCGTCACAAAACGCTACTGTGGCATAATATTAATGCTGATTATTTAAAGGAACAAAAAAGTGAGTATTTTTCTGATATGAGATACTTATTTATTAAATTGACAACTCACAGACTAATTAAATGTGTACCTAATATAACTTCTTGATAATGTTGTAATTTTTTTTCTTTGAATAATGACAAAATGATGGTTATCATTAGGAACATTCAATTCTGCAGAGCTATGTTTTTATTGTACCAGGTTACGTAGAACCCGTCTATGAAATATATGTTTAGCGTACTTATTTTTCAGAGAAAAGAAACTGTATCTTGAAACATTAGCCAGTAAAAAATTGTTAAGCTACACTTTAAATTTTATTCAAAAAATACTGTCTGTTCTACCAAGTAGCGCCATCATAGTAGAGATTTGTATAGGTTAGTTTTAAAAATATCAATTTTGAATAAATTCTAAGATTTTGAAAAATAACTGTTTCAAAACTACAATAACAAAAAGCATTTACATAAAAATTTATAATCTCATTTTTATACGAAAGTTAATGGAATTTTAAAGTATACATAACAATTCTAAATTCTCAGTCAAAGAAGAGTTACGCGCAAAGGAACGAGAAGAAGGTAAAGACAAAAAGCGCAAAGTGCGCGGTTCATACAAAAAGAAGGTCGCCTGCAACGCGGCTACCGCGGGCGAGGCCATCGGCAAGATGCTCGCTGAGAAGAAGATTAGCTCAAAGATCAATTACGATATACTGAAGAGCTTAGACCAGCCTGCGACTGCAGTGGCGCCCTCTACACCAGTTGCTGCTCCGTCTACTGAAGAGTGAGTGGGCCATTATTAAAAACAAATTTTAACAACAGGAAATTAGTGCAATATATATATTTTATTTCATATGATATAGATTGATATAAAAGTGATGGAGTATAGTAACTTGAATCTTGAATTAAATTATTAATTTTACCCTGTAAGTTTTGAACTAGACATTAACTAGCTTACGATTTTCTATCTACATCGTCTTACAAGATTATAAGTAAACAGGATATATAAATCCGTAACGGCTACTCTCCTAGGCTCTAATCGATTGCACTTTAATACTTCTTGTAAAACATAATTTTCTGGGTTAAATGCGTACTGGCTGATTAATTTATATTTTGAGATATAATACAACGATTGTACTTCTGTCCTCTTGAATAAAAGACCATTTGACTGTCAAAATTCGACTGACTGAATATATATACTGATTTGATTTGACTTTATATAGATTGGTTCCTACTGACTGTTTACGCTTATAACATTTTCATTTCCTCGGTCTAGTTAGACAGAATGCGGTGTAGCATAGCGTATTATTATTATTTCGAAATTATAACTACCTATTTTACAGTCCTTTCAGGTTTAAATATTTTTAACAATATTTGTTTTACAAACATTACAAGAGGCTGGTCTACGTTTTATAGGCACAAAGCACCAACTCCAATGATACCCGCGTCCCCCGCCTCACGCAAACGGAAGAGGAAGACGCCGACTTTCAACAACGTGCCCGCGAGCCCCGCGCCCCCCACCCCCACCCCCGCACCCGCACCCGCCACGCCCGCGCCCCCCACCCCCGTACAAGGTAAGCTTTTTAACGTAATTATTACTTGTAATAATATATTAATGCTGCTAAATTGTATTAGCAGAATTTTATACGCCCTGATTTTGTTTGAAAATATCACAGTATATATAAGACGTGGAATTTATTTGTAAAGTGCGTTTTTTTATTTATTTAAACTGAATTTTATTTAAAACTTTAATTATTAAATTAGAAACTAAAAAATCAAGAAAGTTTCGTAATTCCTCAAATAGTTCACCATTCGAGAAATATCTGACGGTAAAAGCGATAGTTGTTCAATCACTTGTATTATTATTTGTAAGTTATTTTTAATTTATCAGTTCTAATATGGACAAAGCGCGGCGTTTACATTCGCTACTAAATTACTAAAACAAAATAAGGCGGAAGTTGAATTGTAAAAATATGGAGTTGAGTAAAATAGTCATCCTGAGTCTAATCCCAGAAATCATAATTTCTTAATTTTCAGAAATTGTAGACGACTACGACGAAGATTTAGACACGGACATGCCAGATACAAACGAACAAATGTCGCTGGCGGCCATGTTGAAGAATGGAGACGACGACGATTATTATGACTACGAAGAATACTAGCATTACTTAAATACGTTGACCTTATTACTTTTTTTATAATATTAATGGTGATAGGTTGCCAGCCTTATTCAAAGTATAGTACAAAATACAGCAATATATCGTATATAATATATTTAGACAATAAATTATAAGTTATACATATTGAAAAAGACATATTTAGAAAACGTATAAAAATTTGAACGCAGCGGCATTTGCACCCGCGACTCTTGAACGGTTTTCTAAATATGTCTTCTTCAATTTCCTTAGTGTGGGAATAACTTTAAAAAATGTTAAAAAAATATATAGTTATACATATGTTTAACTAAATATTTCAAATTTACTAAAAGTAGTTAAAGTTAATTTGTACGCAGTAGAAGTATAGGTTACAGCGATATCTCTGTAAAATCTACTAAAAGATAAAAGAATCGGCCTGTCTAGAATGTCATCGGTTTGTTTCTAGTCTACTCTCGGGTCGCGAGTCCCAGACACAGCTCCAAGCTCCTTTCAGTGCAACGCGGTGGAATGCTAGCTAAAGAGTTTTTTTCTCTTAATGTTTAGTTTGTTATAATTAACTAACTGATTACTTAATGAAAAATATTGTTTTCCTTAGGATGGCAACAGTGTTGATTTTTTTATACTCAATTAAAAATAAGCAGCAAATTTTAAAATAATTTGAAATCTTAATGTTGGCAATCTATCATTTATTTAAAAATTAAGTGTTGCTTATTTATTATTTACTTTTAGACTATATGCTTTTATAGCGAATAATTATAGGTTTTTTACTGCCATCGAATAGAAAAGCGACTAATTGAAAACTTGCAACTTGTTACATATAACAATAATTAAAACATGCGTTTCTGTTCTACCATTAAATTGTCAATTTGCTCAGGATTTCCAATAGACTTAAAAAAAAACAGGGTTGCAATTTGCCTTCACAAGTTTTTAAAATTCATTCTTCAATAAAAAGAAATTGTGAAGAATGAAATTTAAAAACTGTGGATCCATTTCACTGAAAGCAATAAATATGTAGTTTACAAAGTAATACATTTTTTTAAACTTGAGCTCATATTAATATTATTAGTAATGTCTTAGGACAAGCGTTCCCTGCAGCTATCGTGGCGCAGTGGTTCAGCGTCTGACTGTAAACGGAATTGGTTATGGGTTCCATCCCCATTCGGAGGAATAATTATGTTTAAATCATTTTTTTATCTCCGCGGCTTTGAATTTCGCCACTTAACACGCAATCTCAATTTCGGGCGGAAAATGTAGGTTGCTATGCGAAAAAAAACGTAAAGCTGTATATAATGTCTTAGGAGTTTTTTATTTGAACCTGGCTAGATTGTTAGACTATCTTAATTTAGTGTGTTTGAAATAGATTTAAACTAAAAGAAGTAAAAAGATATTTTCTAAGCTATGTCATTATTGTTAAAAAACTACTAATTAAACAATTCAAATTTGTTTTAATATCAAGTTGCCCTATGGCAGTTTTAAACTAAATGATATCAAAAACGCATTTTAACATATCAAACCCATTGTTATTGTTTTAATAAAATGTTTTGTTTTGTAATAATCAATCAAAAATATTAGTATTTTTTTTTTGTAGCTAATTGTAAATATACTTTTATGAATAAAAGCCTAATAGAGATAATGTGTGATGAAGTTAGTTACAATGTAAGTAAACACTGTGTTGGGACCTACACTACAGGCTTAAAAAAATTATAATAAAAAAGTAATTACTGTTACTTTATTATACACTTTTAATGTGTATATGTAAGTTAAGTTGTGTAAAATACCTGCCATTTTGGCTTTTTAAATAATGGCTTGTATGGTGATGTTAGGTTTTATTTCTTTACGTGGCGTTTTGTTCGTATCGTTATGGAAAATGCTGAAAAATCTAGTAATAAGTTAATCACATATTTTTGTTATTTTGTTAGAAAAGTTTCACATAAAAAAATTGTATAATAAAAGAAGATAGAATTATTCATTGCGAAAAAAAAGAGATTCGTTAATTCAGTAATAAAATAATAACAAGGCAGATAGATAGTAATGAAATTATAACCGAATTCTGCTCTTATTATAACAATACTTAACGGTTTTAATCGTTTTACGCCACTTTTAAAACTGTGACGCAATTTTATTAACTCAATTTAGAGAAACTTAAATTTTGAGTTTAAAACCTCAAATTTTTTAAAATCGCGTTTCGAGAAATCCGTATTTTACGTCATCTGTGTATATCTTTAATTGCGTTGATTTAGAAATATCATGTGGCAAGTTACATTAACCGAATGCATTTTCTAAATGAGCGGAATTCAAAAAAGCGCATTTATTACTTAGAGGAAGTGAAATATTTAATAAATATCAAAAAATCCCCTAATTACATTTCGATCCTCAAACAACGCGTTCAGTTTCAATCCCACCGTTTCAAAAATATATAGGTATTTTATATTTTAAATATCATATATTTATATTATTTTAATGTGTCATCAATATAAAAAGCCATTAGTTTGTTTAATAATAATTTAAGTAGGTACATTTATTCTCATATCATTTATTATTTTTATACTGTAACTGTTACGTTAAGTCTGTTATTAAATAGGTATATAATTATGCAAATTGATACTCTTTTAAGTAAAAAGTACAATTTTTACTTGAAAGTAACTGAAGCTATACAAATTTTATTGCAGTTCCAACAAATCTTAATTGCATTGTGGTGATGCTTTTGTTTATTAATTCATACCGTCAGTACAGAAATTGTTTATTTTATATATTTTTGCATTTTGTATATGTAATTATTAATTCCACACTTTTTTATGATAACTTTAAGTATTATAACTTTAAAGTGTATGAAATATCATATTTCTCTTAGTTTCTTTTTATATAAAGAAGAGGGTTAACGAACAGAAGGGCCACTTGATGGTGTGTAGTTCCTTTCGCTCATGGACATCTACAATGTCAAAGGAGTTGTGTATGAGTTATTGGCCTTGAGGGTGAAGGTGTTTGATCACTCAACACTTGCTACTCAAGATTATTTCACAATTTGCCATTTGTATGTGGAAAAAGATATACGTAGATAATATGTACATCATATATGTATTTGGGTTTCATTTTGCGCAGACGCATAATCATTACAACTATAAAGAATTAACTAACCTCTATGTTAAATAGATAAGTAATTTCATAATTAGTGAGACTTGCTTAGGTATTTTATAAGACAAAACGATTAATATAATCTAAAATATGTTAAATTATGATCTCAAGGCTATATATTTAACGATAAGTTTGAAATAATAATTAATATGTAATCTTTATTCATATACATATACAGTAAACCCTGTTAATACGACCACGTTTATTCCTCACATGAAAATTCTGACTTACCAATACCATACCAATAATCAAATTATCATAATATCTGGAAATACATGTCATTAATTTGAAACATATATTTTGAAAGCGTATAAAAATTTTAACGCAGCGGGATTTAAACCCGTGCCTCTTGAAAACCGTTCAAATGCTCCGACCGCTCAGCCATGCGTTCTACATCCGGCTACGTCGAAATTGTTATACACTTATTCAAATTCCAAATATATATTTTTCAATGTCTTATGTGTTTGAATAACACTTTAAAAACAAATCATAAAAAATACATGTGATTAACTCACAAAAATGGACTGAATTCGGACACATTTACAGATTTTAATTATTTTCATCATTTATAAATCGTCTTATTTTTACTTATATAGTAATAGTAATTAAAAATACGATAAAACGTAATTTACATATATTTATAATTATAAAAAATAAATTTAGTTTGTCGCAATTTTGAAAGTAATAATTTATACCATGTATCTATGTATACACCATGTTACTATATAAACGTTTCCCTTTTATTAAGTTTTTTCGCTTTATACTCGTTTCTGGTCGACTCTCTACGAAGTCGTATTAAAGGGTTTTAATTTATATACTAGTTTATAGTAAACAGTTGCAGTAACAAATACTTAAATTGTTGTTATTATAGAACATTTTTTTATACTTTTAATAAAACCGAGATTCTTAAAGAGATGTGTATTGAAGTACTTGGAAACTAAGGCGTTTTCATAAAAGGGGACTTGCTTAGTGATTACAATTGAAATATATTATTATTAACTTCGTAATAAACATTTTGAATCAATTTAACCAACTCATTATTTATGTGGTTTTTGTATGGAAACATCATTATTTAATATTTATATATGACCAGATCGATAATAACCTATCCTTTAACAATATAATGAACTAAATGTGTGACTTATGAAATCGTCAATCTTATTTGAATAAATCGTAACATAATTACTTTAATTACCGATGGCTACCGATATATCAGGAAATCGTCAATTCAACAATATGACCATCCACGCCCGATATGTTAATATTTAATTTGTACTTGCGATCATTTTCAGAAAATAAAATAGTAATAGTCAAGTATGCAAGTAGGTTACGTTTATCCTCAGCAATCTGACACGTTTTTTTCTTAAAAATAGGAAAAAAACACCAAAAGTTAATTAAATACCGTATTCATTACTGTTAATTTACTCGTTAGAAGTCAATGACACCGTCTAAATCTGTTTATTCTAAAAAAAAAGACTATTATAAGTTTCTATTAATTGACAACTGCTTCTTGTTTTACTATTGAGTGAAATAGAAAACAATTTTTTCAATCATTGCCTATTCATTATTTATTAACTTCCAAATCCAATCAATTTGTAATTTAGATTAAAGCATTTTGTTTTACAGTTGGCATTTCATTTTATATTTTATTATGCATAATATGTATTCTTATTTAGATACATACATTATTGTTATATTTATATATGTAGATATCAGTCTTCAATAAACAATTGTTATAGTGCCTACTTGGCTTTTAATTATCACTTCGTCAGTAGAGTCTTTAACCTATTTCCATATTTTAACCAGTAAGGCAAAATTAGACCAGTAAGAATAGTTCATTTATCTTTTAAATTTTGAAACTATATATACCCCTTTTTATTATATATTTTTATGATAATAAATTAATATATTAAAATTAATTTGTATTTGCTATATCGCTTACCTATTTATTATTTATGGGACGCAGAAAAAGTATTTTTATTCTAAACAATCTTAATATAAACTATTTACATATTAAATTTAATATGCAAATTTTAATTACCTTCGAATAACTGCACCGCTCAAGTCATACAAGTTATAACATGATTCAAATTTATTTTCACGTATTTAGATATACATAAGTAGATACTTATCCAATGGCGACGTTTTGTATATGTATATAGATGGTAGCTGCAATTGTATTCATGTTAGTAGTAGTGTCGTTAAATTACAACTTATCGATTATTTATAGAAAGTTTTTTTTAATAATTTAATTGTTTTCTGTAAATGCAGCTTGTACGGCAGACACCAAATTAAAAGTGATGTCATCGTGACGCAGCACGTTACAAATATCGATTAATATAAGCGATGGTTGCGGGTTTGATCCCCGTTTTATACATTTTTGTTGGTTATTTTTCTGGTGAAAGACTTTTCAACATTAAGTTATTCATACTAACATAATAAATGCGACAGTAACTGTATATCTGTGACGTAATTACGGTCAAGCCGCTGAACCGATTGTGATAAAATTTGATATAGATAGATACTTGAGGATCTTGAGATAAACATGGGCTACTTTTTTTAGTTTTTCCATGAATTTATGTTCTTTTATGTCCTTCCTTCTCTATGTTCTTCGATGTTCGTCAATCCCGTTTTATATTAAAGATGAAATTACTTGGACTTAATTTAAAACTATATGTTTTGTCCGATAAACTATATTGGTACGATTTAAATATTTTTTCTTTGTTAAGCAAAAAGAAAAGAATAAATTCAGAAAACAGAATTCATTCTTTCATTCCAAATGAATGGCTACTACTTCAAAGCTATTTACAAATTTAAAAGTTAAAGCTGAGTGATTCACATACGAACGAGCAGCACTACAAAAGCGTAGACTTGTCGAAACATGCTCGCGGCGCGACTTGACAGTGCAATGGTCGTATATGACCGCGTATTATAAACATGCAATAAACCAATAGGTAGCATTCGTCTTCTAGTTAAGTTCAGTTTTATATTGAATTTGTACCCATTCAATATATTGTAACTTTATATTATGGGCTTCCAATGTAATCTTCAATATCTAAAAAGGAGAAAACTTACAAAAAACAAATTTATACAAGTACTTATATCTCAAATAAGACGTGGAATTTTATTTTGGTGTATTACATTACAATACGTTTCCTTATTGGATTTATGTAACAGAAAGGCCATAAATACGTAAGTGTTTTTTTTTTACTTTATATTTTTAACAATTGAGACAGACTGTAGAAATTTTAATACATTTAAATTTTAGCGCCAACATTTAAAACAGCGAGCAATCGGATACTCTCGGATCGAATCGGATAATCTGTATATAAATGAATTAAGAGACATTTAGATTAAGATCTATACATACGTAATATATATTTTTATATTAAATGTAATATATCTGTCTATTTAGAAACTACTTTCTGTAGAGGCAATTTTTGTCTAAATTTCTAAAATATAAATTCAAATAACTATAATTAATAATAAAATTAAAAAAATACTAAGTTACTCTTAAATTTATTTATAACATTATAATTTATTTTCTTAATAAACATTTTTATTAATTGTTGCATTAATTGAATATTAAATATTTACTAGTTATTATCCAATCGCTGTTACATATTTAAGTTGGTATACCTGCATTGTAAAGTTTGCAAGATACCCACTGTATTGTCTGAAGTTAGCAACGTATCATTCTACAACACAATTGCATTTTAGCTTGTGTTTACGGGTACATATTTCTAACATCACAAAACAGTGTTGAGCTTCATTGTTAATTATCTACAGACTTAATTAACGAAAAGTTATTTAAATACACACGAGTCTATTACAAATAATTCATGTTCCTTAAAGTGAAGTGCGAGTTTTTCGGAGTTAGTGAAATAATGAAGATTAGTGTATTTATCGCTTTTTAGCGATGTGTGAATTGAATACGTTGAATTGATGTGTTTTTATATAATTCATGGTGTTTCCAATATTATTAGTGTCTTTTGTAAAACATAATTCGAATCATAGGGTCCACAAACGAGCAGACGGATTCTATCATGGTCGTAAAACGGTAAGTTGTTACAACGTGGTCTTAGGACAAAAAACAATATGTTCATATCTCTACACGTTTTAATTTTATTGAAAATTATATATTCAAATGATATAATTAAGCTTTTCATATTCAATGATATTAGAGTTATATTTTCAAAATTTACCAGCGTCATGTTACTAGCGTTATATTGTGTGCCAAATTTATGTTGACTTTGTTTATGTTTACTTTATACGTATAGAGAATTTGATACAAGTATATATAATATGTGTAACTGATAAATCCACTTTTTCCTAATGAAACTTATTGTTAAACGTCAAATGCTTTGATATAGATAACTTTTGTTTACATTAGCTTTGTCATCGCCATCGATTTCAAGATAACCTTATTAGATTTACAGCAAATTTTTGTATCCTGATATTATGTCTGCTGTATACTATACAACATTTTATTACAAAATTTATCCTCTTTTACATTTCGTTAGTATGACATTTTTATAAGTTACGTATTTCAATTTAATTTTATTGATTATATTTAATCAAATAAAAAATTTACTAAGCTTTTGCTTCTTGCTATATACTTTAACAATTTTTTTTAAAGTGTTTTTTGCATACTTAGGAAATTGAAATATACATATTTACAAAACGTATAAAAATTTGAACGCAGCGGGATTTGAGCCCGTGCTTCTTAATGACCGATCTTTGAACGATTTTCACCATTTAATTAATAGTGAAATTAGTTTTAAAATTAAATCCAATGCTGTCAAGGTGTTTAATTACATAGTTTGCAAATTATTAGGTTTACAGTTCCCAAAAGTGATATTTAACACTTAATTTAATACTTTTTCTTGCATGGCATAGAGATCCTAACTTATAGACTCAATGTTTTCCACTTAAACCCAAAACCAACACATTGCGTGTAGAGTTGTCTTGTCACCAGAATGGAGAAGTGAAGATGATTTAAATATAACCGTACCCCTAACTGGGACTCAAACTCACAAACAGAGTGTCTTTAGTCAGACACACTCGCCTTGATGTTTTTAAGTATAAATATGAAGTTAATTTCTTAATAATATAATTGAAAAGGCTATTTTGTTGTGTTGTAGTTACTTAATGGATAAACACATCCAATAATCTGTCCAGTATCACATGTTTTAATGATAGTTTCCTGCCATGTTAAATAGAAAGCCGTATGATTCAAACACTGCAGTAGTCAATGTCATTTAAAATAGGTAAAAAACAAAAAAAAATGCTAATAATGCTGTTGTTATATATCCCTCTGGAGTTGATAGATTTTGTTACTACAGTTAGTGTCCATTACTATGACTAATTACTTAATTGACAACAATAGGTAAAACAGAAGGCTGAATACTCAATTATGTTTTGTTTCATTTATTCTTTCAATATAAAGGACTCTAACATATAAGCTTAATGTGCTGTTTATATAATGGTTTGTAATAAACGACATTGTTTACATATACCTCAACATTCCATTTCTGGGTTAGTAAAGTTTTATATTTAATTTAACCTTTACCACAAACAAAGGGCGTTGACGTCTGAGAAACCCTCTAGCCCTCTTTCATTTAACTTTCATAAAGGCTAGGGTTCGCCGAGCGTCTAGCGACAAAGCCGGTTCGCGGAGTTTCGTAAACAAAAAGTATACATCTGTATGATGTGCATAAAAATATAAGAAATTCTACGTATTTTTAATTCTTTAATGCATTAAAATATTAATTGTTAAACCAATGTAGATAAGTAAGTAATTAAAAATATAGATTTAGTTATAACATAAATATGTTACTTAATTATCTTGTTGATTGGTATGCTTAAATATACTTTAGATATAATAATTCCATTAAATGTCACAATGTTAACAGATCATTTATAAATAAGTTAATATTGACGGCATTACACGTGTTTCTTGTAACGTGTTCTTTCCTTTCGCCGAATTGTCGATAAGATTTTCCTTGAACAGGATATTCTATTGCTCATGCCGCAACGAGTAGAGACACATTCGATTGGGATCCCTATAGTGAAGTATTGAATGACAAACACTTATTGCATTTGTTACATATTAGCTATTCTAAGCTGTAAGCAAGGTAATACGAGTGTAGCTTAAAGAAATAATATATGGCTTCAAAATCAAAATGAATGGGTAATCTGCTTACGTAGATATATTTCCATCATTATAGACGTGAATATCTACAGAGCATTTTACTTATCGTTTCTCGGTGCTTCTTTGGGGATTGACAAAACAAGTACCTGTATAAAGACGTGCCCTTTCCTTTTTTTTTCTGTCAGTACAAAGACGGAATGAGGCGATCGTAGCGCAGTGGGACAGTGCCTGAGTGAAAAGGAGATTTGTTGTGGGTTCGATTATATTTAAAATATTATATTTTATATTTATATTTATATTTAATGATTATATTTAAAATATTTTCTAGTTCCCAAGAGAAAAGCGCAGCTTATAATTCCGCCACGGGGAAAAGCGCGAACTAAAAAAACTAAAGACGGAAAAAATACTGTAATCATGTCATAATAATGCTAGAACATTTATTTATTCTCTACATGTTACACTCTTCCCGGGATTTGAATTTGCACACACCAAGATATAATCACTAAACTTCACTATAACATAGAGGCGACTTATTTATATGCATATATGTCATATAAAGGGCGAATTCTATGTCCAAGTGCATTTTTATATAATTTACTTAGTAGTCCAGTAACATTGTGTTTTCAATGGTTTGAACGTAACGACATAGACTTTTTATAGAGGCCGGTGGTTTTATGAGCAATCGTAAAACCCCTGCATATACAACGCCAAGATATTGAGTAATGATTCAATATTAACAATAAAATACATCATTATGACACGATATAAAAAAAGACAAGATGCAACAAGATCGTTTTAAAATTGTTTCAATTTTCAAAAACTCCTTAGGTATATTATTATGTAACTCCTTAGGTATATTATTATGTAACTCCTTACATTATGGATTTCATATCTAAATGCGTATGTATAATGATCCCGGATACTTAAACAGGAAAATGGGGGTATTGTTTTGTCATTGGCCGACACTACATCCGTTTGTTGGTATTCTGCACCTGCCTTTCCCGTAGCAACACCTGCTCAGCAGATGTTCCGTCGACCGTACGACTATTATACCTTTTAATGAAGCAGGAACAGTGATAAATAAGTAACGATACTAAAGCTGATAGCAAAGCATAGTTTTAGTTAATAGTTTACCACAGTATAAATGAATAATATGTGTTTATAGAGGTATAAACACAGAGAAATAAAAATGTGTATATACAATGATCTAAGGCTAATTCAAAATACTTAGAATTAAATAGAAACGGTAGTAAGTTTTACTACTAATAACGATTATCTTCCAAATTATTACTACGTATAAGACGTCGGAATAAATTATTCAATTAGGCGAACCCCTCGACGTATGCGGGCACGTGCTTCGTGCATTAACCGGCCCAGTTGCGGCGCTAACTTAATTCTATCGTACGTACAAAACTTATTATACTGCTTTATTGGTTGAGTAATCAGGAGATCCACCCTCAGATGATGCATGAGAAGATTTAGGTTCATTGAACTCTTTAGTTGACCTCATTGGTAAATTCTGAAATGTCACATGTGGGATTAAAATTATGCCAAGTGTCGTAAATTCTGTACGTCTAATGTTTAGAAATCCACAATGTAATGGTTTTACATATATTTAACAATTCTTAATCATCATCATTAATGCTTATTTTAAAGAAAATTGGGGTTTTTTATAACAAAGTCCTTGTTCGAATAGAATGATAAAATTATTAACTTTATATAATTTCACTCTTATATGTTCTTAGTAATCAAACATATTACATATAGTTTTGTTATATATTTATAATATTACTTGGGGGTTAATTAGTACCTGGCCTGCGCGCCGGTGGGAGTGTTAAAGATTAACGCAGTTTGCTTGTTTCTTGTCTATTCTCTCCTCCTGAAGATATATAACAAGTTTGTATTCGTATTTTTATCATATTAAAGGTAGAAGCGTTTGCTTTCTCACATCGTAATCTGTAATATTGCAAAAAGTGTGAAAGTTGAAATGGCGTCTTATAAATAATTATACCCATAATGTGTCATAAATCGGTCTCTATTTTCCGACTCTTTCGCTACCAGATCGTGGAAAATGTAAATATTTATAAATAAATACTTAACCCACAACAATCGCTATACCGTCAGAACCCATCTAACTGCGCCACGATGACGATTGATATTATTAATAGTGATTATTTAAACGTGAATTTTATGACTTTTAACATAGTTTAACAGGCGCAACGTAAGTATGCCATATATTAGGGACAAGGTTTATATACAAAATAATGTTCGCGTGTAAAGGATGCGTTTTGTTATCTGCGAATATTGTATTAGTATATACGAAATTTTAATTTTAGTTTGTTGCGCATTGTTGCTAGTTGTTGCTCATTGCAAGATTAATTAGAATTTAATGTTTTAAAAAACGCATAAAAATTTGAACATAACGTAACTCGAACCCGCACCTCTTGGAAACCATCCAGGCGCTCTGACCGCTAAAAAATTGTTCTATATCCAGCTACGTTGAAATTTTTATACGATTGTTGCAACATTTTTTTGTTGATAGGATCTTTGTAAAGACAAAAATGTGTGGATAACACTTTAAAATGTTTAAATACATATAATACTTTCAACTATAAAAAAAAACTATAAGATGGTGAATAATTATTAAAACAGCTTGGTCATGGAATTGATCTCTCTTAAATTCAAAACCATAAGTTAAACATGTCCAAATAGCAAGTTAACAGTGGCAGTGCATTGCAAATCAACAATTTATAAATTATTCTGAAAACAGTGTGGAAGTGGTTACATTTCTTAAAAACGATGTATGATGTATGATAAATTTGATATGTGGAAATTTTCTATACTGTTATATATGCAGCTTCAAGCTTCTTCCCCGCATAGCAGGGTAGTCAGAGAACACCTAGTGTCAAGACACTCCGTTCTCCATATTCGCCCGAAATCGAGACTGCTAAGCTGTTGATAACTTTTAACAATAACATAAACGTTCTTGTAAAAAAAGACATACGTAAAATAAAACGGATAAAAATTTTCAATTTCCTTAGTGTGGGAATAACACTTTAAAAAATGTTAAAAAAATATAAACGGTCTTCTCTTCGATCAAAGCTGATCATGAGTAATATAAAAAAATCAAAGTTCTCTTATAGTTTAGTTGTGTAAATCATTTGCTACATACTAAAATATTGTCGCTTTAAAATAATTTATAGATTATTTTCGCTCGAAACGATGACATGCCCAATAATAATTGCTTTAAATCCGGATCGGCGTCGAGCTCACAGTTAATTACCTTTCAATCTTTACGCGGTTGTACATATTCACCAATATTCAATAGTCGCCTGTAAATGAATATGCTTTGTAATATTTCATTCTTTAATAAAAAAAAAACTACTTCATTAACGTTTTTATATAAAATATAATTTTGAAAAATTATTATATGTTATACTTTTATAAAACCAAGTGTAGTGTAACCAACTTTAAATTTCTTTTACAAATAACAATTGTGTTCTACTCCATAATTAAGTCGACAAGTCATAAATCTGAAGTGGCGTTTCAGATTTGATCAATTGAACTGCTTTTAAATAGAGCAGAAATGAAAGTTGGTTGTATTTAATTGTAGAATTAGGATTCATGTGTTAACAAAGAGTATCTATCTATCACAAAAGAGTATATTTACATTTATGCTATTTTTTTTATAACTAAAGACGATATTTTCTTAGAAAATATTTATTTACAATATAATATTTCTTAAAACGTAAAAATGACCATTCCGATATGTACGTTAATCTTCGTTACGACGGCTATATCGGTTTGCATTGATATTATCCCTAGGTCGTTAGCAAAAGCTGCAAATTCTGTAATTTACAAACTAAAATGTTTCATACAAATTATTTAGTAATTACAATTTCACAATCTACATTAGGTAAAGCACGCCTTCTTTTTGAACTTAAATAATAACTTAAAATCCGACTTAATCGGAGTAAGCAAACAACTGTTGACCTATTATAGGACTATTAGTATACTCGTATTAGTGCCACTCGTGATTCAGTTAGAAAGTAGAAGCCCAGGCAAATCACTAAAGATCATGACCGTGAGAGCGGAGAAAGTACTGAAGCCAAGGAGTTTTCAATTATGCAATCTTTATTGTTCCGGTCTTACGATTTAAAGCTATTTATATTCTCATTATATCACGGCTAGATTTATCGTAGCAACAAAAACGGACTACCGAGTTGCGCCAATGCCACAGTTACTTGTAATATTTTTTTTATTGTACGTTCACTATTCTTCAAGAACGTTTTGAAGCGTGCCGAATTTATTGATCATTTACAATTAAATTAATTCTCAAGTCCTTATTCTGTGCCTACAACGGGACTCTAAACTTATATTCAAGTAAATAAACGTCCGAGCAGAAACGTACGGTCGGTCGATCACTATCCCGCATAGCAGGGTAGGCAGAGATAACCCAATGTCAATGTCACTCCTTGGGCATTCAGTGGCCGAACTCGCGCTTTGAATTTTCATGCAGAGTAATTACAACAATTCAAATATTAAAAAAAAACATTTTTAATTAATTTAAACGCAGCGCCTCTTGGATACCGTCCAAGAACGGTTCGTTCAAATTTTGATACGTTTTCTAAAAACAGTTTTTTAATTACCTAAGTGTGTGAATAACACTTTAAAATGTTAAAAAATTAAATATAATTCATCTGTAAATTTTTAAATCATTCATTCAACACACGCTGTCCCAATGCGTCACGATGGCTTCAACTATTGATGACAGATCTCAATCTAATAAAAATATAAAATTAATTTCCACAAAAATCGATGTATACTGAAATCGATTCTGTATAGTAGGTGTTAGGTTACGTATATTTACGTTGTTCAACCGAATAGCAGTAGGCTTTACAACAAACCGGATATAAAGTAGCCGTTTATTGCTTTACGCGTGCCTCGACGGTGTCAACTATTTAGTACTACGAATCGTCGCCCTGGTGAACTGATTCATGGTAATTCTGAGAAATCTTGGCATTATTTATACATGCGATGATGAACAATGAATCGTTTTATAATTTTGTATAAATTGAAAACTATATCAAATTTTAGCCCATTATGTACTTCTTAAATCTAGTAAAAAAAAATTGTGCAGCGTTGGTTTCCTTTACCCAACACATATCGTCTTTAAATGAAAACGAGTAACTTTTGTATGTTTTTTTTTATACAGATAGATAGTGTAGATACGTGAAGGCATTAGAATTATACTATTCGACTCGATATCTATAAAATATATAAACACAATTTATATATTTGGTATCGACTTGAACAACAATCTTGATAATCAATAATTCATATAGCCAATAGTTGATGTTGACGATCCTGTAAGAAAAAGAGTATCTAATTAAATAAATTTAATAATTTATTTAATTAGATTTTTTTAAGTAAATAATACTTTCACTTAAAAAAAATATGTAAAATTTATACAGTAGTACATACAGTAGTAATTTTTTTTAAATAATAATCAATAACATTGGAAAGCAGACAAAATAGCGAGTTATAGACAGCAATAAATACATTTTCTTAGTATCGTTAATGTACTTCTCAGTATCGCTAAGTCGAGTTCATTCATCGATAGCTTTTATATTTATTTATAACAATGACTCGATTACAAATGACGTAAAATAATATACATTGTAAATTCAGCAAAATGATTAAAATATTCGTATTATATATGTTACAATTTAACGTACTTTTTATTCACTATCTACGTTAATCACGAACACCCGGACTATCGGATTTTCATCTAGATCTAAATTTTTTCCAACGGTCGTGTTATATAATCTTGGCAATCTAAATCAGTTGTATCAGTAGACAAAGGCGAGACTGGAGGAAGAAACTGCAATTAAGACTAGACATGTAAATGCAACAAATTGCTATCGTCACGGAATGCCGTGATCACAGTTTGCGTAATAACATCACATTAATATTATACTGTATATACAAAATTGTACAGGCCATATACTCGGAAATAAAACGTGGGTAATAAATATAGTTATGGTATGTGACGATTTTAAGTTAAGTGTAATCTTCGCTTTGATTACCATTTATAAATTATATATATTTCTTTGATTTTCTGAAATCTTCACAGTTTTAAATCAATGTTCGCAATAATCTGTAATATTATTTGTTATCTAACCTGTAACTATCAATAAATATACTAATATATATTTCCATTGTGTCAGACAAGAAAAACAAATTGAAACACTGCCAAGATTCTATTTTTTATGTGCTTCTGAATTTGATAATTTTACTATATTTCTCAAATCTATACAAATGTATCTTTGTGGTGGTTTAGATTTTTATATATTTTTAATTAGTCATATGTAATATAGTTAGATTTATATACATAATTTGAATTTTTTCAAAGTAATAATTTTAAAATTTACCTTTAGTTTATCAGAAAATACCCAAGTCGCGCAAAAATCCAGGAATTTCCCGGATTACTCACCAAGCTGACAACCATAACTGGTGTTATTAGTTTTTTAAAGCCAGCCAATATAAGAATATGACCATAAATTGCTTATGTCAGTATTTGTACATAAGATAAGTAGACGTATGTATGCATTTAGAGCTGTTTGACCTAGTTCTATACTGTGGACAGAGTAAAGTCATAGATAGACCGATAGCTTATCATTTGTACGATCGATAAGCAATTTAATAAACGGCCAAGTTTCTAATGCCTTGAGTGGGAAATGAAATATAGTTTTGAATAGCAAAAAGTATAAATTTTTTCAAGACAAAAGCAATAAAAACATACAAATATATACTTATGACGATTTGTAAGTAAGTTCTTATATAAGTTACAATGCATTGGCCCAGACCGGTTTCCACCGGCAATTATACTTCACGTCTCTAATCTTGACCCACAGTTGTCAAAAACCAGTTTCTATAATGAATCTTAGACTTGCCTATAATGGATCTTAGACTTGACCTGCAATCAAGATTTTATTATAACGGAAGTCAGAATCGTATATTTGATAGAAATAGTGGTAAAGATTATTCCAGAGCTAATGCGAAGCTGTTTAACAGTGTTATTATATAGGATATCATCGTTCCTTTCTGTTAAAATGGCTTTGTTCGATTTGTTTTGTTTACAATGAATATATTACGTTTCACAAAACAATAGCATTTTATAAACAATAGTGTTTTGCTTAAATATTATTTATTACTAAATTGTTTAGAAACAATAATACTTATTGGTAGCCCTATGACCCATTTGTAGCTCCATTTAATACGAGTTATTTTCTACATATGTTTTTTATACTTGTAGCTAATTCATAATAATGAAGATCTCTGCAAAGTGTGTAGCAAAAAAAAATAAGGACTTTCATACAAACTTACGAGATCCTTCAGACCTCCCGTGGCATTCTTGGCAGACGTCAACTATATATAAGCTACCCACCTGCTAAATTTCATAATTATACGTCAAAGGGTTGTCGATGTTTAGTGGTGACTTGTCGCTTTTATACGTACTAGTAGCCCCGATGACGCGCCATCACGTGTTATTTTAGCAAACTATATGTCACTTTACTCAATCGTGTATGTCAAACATATGGTAGTGTGTGTTACATTTATTTTATTAATTTAATGTATTTTAATACATTAAATTGACAAAATATAAGCATTCTGCACTCCTATTCTATAGAAACACAGGCCCAGTAATGTTTTAATTCTTAAATTAAATTTTAATTCTTAAGAAGGAGTAAAAAGTTTTTCCTTGTTGTAATAATCTAACTATACAGTATATAATATTTTTCGTATCGTATATTTTAATAATATATTGGATGGTTTGTTTCAGTGCTGCGGACAGTGCGGATTCACCAATACTAGAAGAGGCCGGTGAGAGCGGCTCCGAACAAAAGCCAAAGCCTCTTGTAAAATATGGCGAGCTCGTTATTCTTGGGTAAGCATTTTCCTGCACTTTTACTTAACACATTATATAAATATCATATTAGTAACGTCGATAGTCTTAATGATTTTTAAAATATTACTTCTTCGTATGCACTTGTGTGGACCAAAGAGTATTATATTCTACAGGTATATATATAGTAACCTCAACTGTATGAAAAAATATTTGCTCTCAATCAAGTATTTTTATATTTTGCAAAGTGAAATATTAAATATTTTCCAGTCTACATCATTCTATCTAGAAACTAATGTCAGCGGTCGGCATCAAGGTTGCGATCGTTTGCGCAGTAACCTCTTAGTATTCATCCAAGTTCCAACTTTTGTTTGTGTTAAACGTCACGTGTTATACGAATATGGTGAGAAAACAGTTAAGGACGGACGAGATCGGAGAATTGTTTACGGTTCGGCGTACGTCCGTCCGTCATAGCCTCGTTTATTTTAAAATCACATGTACACTGATCGGTTCGGTTCTATAGACCGCTTGGTAAAAAAATTAAACAGAAATTGAAAATAACACTTCTTTGCAATGAGACAAGACAAACTATTGTTTAAATCAGTGTCAATGTCACAATTGCTTATGCGTATAGTTTGTTAGCAAAACTACGCATTTAATCATATTTTACGGTTTTCTATGCAAATGACAATATTATTAAGGACTTTGGATTGATTAATATAAATAGAAAAAGTAAACAAGTAAATTGATAATAATAAAACTAATTTATTTATATATATAAATATTGAATATATTTTAATAATAAAGTAACTAAAATTTCGAATATTCACAATAAACGATAAAATAAAATTTAATGACTAAACTAAGCAGTCGCTCTTAGAACAGTTGCTTACTTATTCATACAATATGGTTTAGGCTTTACAAATACCGTAAACTGAGAGCTTTCTTTTTTCTAAAATAAATGAATAGTAGTACATTTTATTTTTAAACTGTGCTCTAAAAAAAATTCTACTGCTTTACACCATTACACTAGAAACAATGTCTTCATAATATTTTAAATATTGTTGAATTTTATCATGTTAGGTAGAAATGTAACTTACAATACATAATAAAAAATATAGATTAATTATATTATATAATAAGAAAATATAGTATTCAATAAATTATACTGTAACTACCGAGTTGCCGCGTTTATATTATAGAGCCATTTCCTACTAATTAAAAAGTTTTTCCTTTTTTTTAACAATGATTGCCAAATAAACTTTATGCATAAGTATGCATAAATTGTAAGTACAATAGTATAGTGTGTATTGTGCGAGTCTTCCATCATATCGTTTTACAGCAGTTTTCTATCCGTCATTGTACATATATTACTTACCTCCTTCATGTGGATGGTCGTTCAACGTGCTCTTTGTCGGAGAATGTAAGCGTTGTTGCTTTGATATCTGTCCATTACTTAATCTTTTGCGGACTTCCTTTGTTATAAATTGCATCCAATTTAAGTAGATAATATCATAATGTATTGTTATGTACCTGTTATATATGTGTGTAAAGCTCTATCTATCTGTCACGCTTATTCAAACGTATTAAATAAATCCGAAATAATAGGAAAAATAAAGAAAATCAGCTGCAACCAATGTGTCTATAATAATAGATGAATATTTCCGTTTTATAATTTTTTTTATAAGCCATTTGATTTCTTTTTAATCTGGTACATTGTACAATTTTACCAATAGACCACAAGCCATGCTCTGTAAATAACTAAAAAGCAATACCTCAGTGACAGAAACATTGTGGTAAAAGCGTGAAATTGATTTTCCGTAATGGACGATACTGACCGCCCTATGTTAAATTATACCGTTTCTAAATCTATTATAAATTCTATGATATTTAAAATTAAGATTTAAGTAGAAATTTTATAATGTTAGTGAAAACTAATTTCACGCTAATAACACAAAAACTAATTTCTAAAAAAGTTAATTTTTAAACATTATATAACAAACAAACATACGTATAAAAATTTGAATGCAGGGGGATTCGTACTCGTGCCTCTTGGAAACTGTCCAAGCGCTCTAACCCAATCTAAGCAATGCGTTCTATATCCGGCTACGTTGAAATTCTTATACGCTTATTACAACTTATTCTTGTTGTTAGCATCTCTGTAGAGATTTTTATAAATTTCTGGTACCCAAAGATTATTCTACGAATAATCGTTTGGCAAGAGAGAATTCTATTTATTAAATATTTTTCACATTTTTTAAATTATGTATAAATTATTTTGTCGTTTTAGACAAAAATCTTCCAAAAAGGTTTTTCAATTTTTTAAGTGAGTGAAAAACATTTTAAAAAATGTAAAAAACAGTGAATGTGGTTTAATTTGTCACTTAATTGTGTTTCTGAAGTGGTAACCGCTGTCACGCAGTTCTATCCTCGTCGCAGCCGTACGACTACCTGGACAGCTAGACATAGGCCTCCCTGCGCTACCCGTATCCAGCTTCATCCATCTATAGCACAGTTCTATATATTAAATAGTAATAGTATAATATGTTAGGGGTTTAGGACTACTCGAAATTAATAAATATAAGTATATTCTTTGTTACAAAATGTGTTTGAAAGTTCAATTACTTTAATGATAATATGTAAAAATTAAGGTAAAAAACTGATTATTACAATATACATTATATTAATGCCATGCTAGTAGAACACTTTAGAAGAAACACAAATCAGTCATATATTTCGTTTAGATGGTTCAGTATTATGTAAAATACACAAATATAACTGATTAGGGGAAAGAATGCCTAAGAAGTTCTAGACTTAGGCATTCTTTAGTTTTAGATTATAATTCGACAAAAATAAAACAAAGTTAAAATAAGAATAGACTTTATTCTATGACCAATTTTCTTAAACTAAACACACTAAATAACTTATTAATTATTATAATTTCAGGCTTATATAAATATATATGTATAAAACTTAGGTAATATTTTACAATTAAACTAGTATCAGCTACTTTTTATCTTATTTATAGTCTTACACACTATATTATTTATGAATATATTCATTTATTTATATTAGCTTATTTCGTTATATAATTGTTTATATTGTTCTTTGATGTTTATTTGGTTTGATCTTCTACCTTCGTTTATTTTTTTCTGTTAAATACAGTATTACTAGCAACTTGGTCCGGTTGTTTTGTGACATAGGCCTCCTCCAACTCCCTCCAAGTATCTATTTCATGAATAGTAGCCTTCTAGAAAATGTAGGTAGAGCGTCTTCTCATCTTTTTGTTTGTCTACTGTTTTTTTCTCTTTCCATTTAGAGGATATCACTTGTCCATTTATCTATGTTAGTCCTCATTATATGTCCTGTCCATTTCCACTTTAATGAGCGTACTTTGCACAATACATCATTAACTTTTGTTTTTTTCCTGATCTTAGCAAACTAGTCCTACACACAATAATATAACTAACTAAAAGTACATATAAAATAACAATATAAATTTTAACTCATTTTGATATACAAGTATAGACGGAGGACGTTGCGTGAAAAAAAAACCTAACGAGTCTTGTTAGTATTAAATAAATTTAAATTTGCCTCACGAGAGGCAACTACCGTAAATGAAAATGAAACAGAAGCTAACATTATATTCATTTAAAATTTCACAAGAACTTTAATTTTTTTCATTCATTAACGGAATACCGAAGACAACTTTATATGCATGTTATGTCGACCATGTTACGGCAAGTTACACAATAACACAAAGACTGCACTTGCTCGGCTTCCCATGCGACGCGAATAAATCGACATTGTACTATTTCTTGCCGCCACAGTAATGTTTCAGTTCAACGTAAAATATAAAATAGTGTGGATACCGTTAGCATCTCACGTTGCAACTTGTTATGACAGTTAAATACAAACGACTACCCATGACATCACTCTGTACACGTCTTTGTGTTCGCTGTGGCCATCCGGTAGAGGCATGGCCCGATATCGCGATTTTTTATTCAATAAACTAAATTGAAATACGAAATGTGTTTAATAAAATAAATAAAATTTATTAAATTTAAAGAACACTTATCGTCATTAATATGTAATTGACTCCACCCTCTAATTTATTAATGTAAATTTAAGAAATATCTAATTAACTACAAGGACACTCGTACATTATTTAAAAAATAATTACACAAAGTAAATAGGAGTGCTTCGTCACCCTACGGAACTGTCTAATGCTAACATTAGTTTGTTACAATGCTTTTAAGTGATTAATTAAATTACATACGATTTCGGCGGGAAAAGCTCGCCGCTGCACACGCACCACGGCGTTCAAACTCTGATAGGATTAAATTAAGCAAACCCTACTTTGTAGATGACTAATTGATTATCACAATAATTAAAATAACGCTATATCAGAATTTTGAATTGAAATAGTTATCCATGTCTATTTTTATTTTATATAAATAACTTTTTTTTTACATAAAGTTTCTTACTATAAGTCTGGATATGTATGGGAAGTTTTCAAATTTCACTTTACGCATCAACAGGGTGGCAAAGAAAACCTAGTGTTGTTATATGTTGTAGAGGTGCTGTGTTTTACAAGCAATTATTAAGTAAAATATAGAAAAATTCAAATTATTTTTCAAATATTAATATTTTACTGAATCGTTTCGAACCTACAACTGTTATATTCAGACACATGCCAACTGCTTTACACATGGTATATGCAATCTGTAAGATTAAAAGTTCACTATATCCTTATAAATAAGGCTTCACATTCATAAACACTACATTATTTAATGTTTACGTAACTAGTTATTCCTAGGGGCCTCTGGGGAACGGGACGCCAGATTAAACTAAGAGTAGTGTATCTTTTCACTGACCAATGGCCGTTTATTTACTATCCAACTTTATTGTATTAATTTAGAAGATATGTAAAATCTTACTGAATATACTATTTAATTACAGTTACAATGGGTTTCTACCAGCGGGTGAGCGTGGACGTCGTCGTAGTAAGTTCGTGCTTTACCGACGTCCCCAAGCAAACGGCGTCCGTCGATCGAAACACTATGTGGTGAAGACGCCGCATAGTAGTAAAGCTATCCTCGATGCCAGCCAACACTCAATCTCGTACACACTCAGCCGCAGTCAAGCGGTTATCGTCGAGTATACAGAGGATCCAGACACAGACATGTTTCAGGTGAGCTCTTAAATGTAATTTATGTTATATGCTGAATTTTTTTTTCCATCTCAGGGGTAATAAACGCAATAATTATAAGTCCGTTGATTCTGCTTAACGTTATTGTGTACAATACATTTGTATTAATTGACTGTTTTAATAATATCTTAAACAAATAATTTTTGATTGAATATTTTATTCTCTATTAAATTTAGCAATAATAAATACAATATACGTATATGCTAGAGATAAACATGTGCTAACAAAATTTCATATATAGGTGAAAGATGAAATGCTTGATGAAGCAGTGTTGAGACATTGTGAAGTTGTTGCTTAAGCAAACTGTCACGATAAGGGTTGACATTAAACATATTTCGAAACAGTGTTTCTTGAAAGCATATGTCCCTACCGCTTATCTACAAACATACGCGTCGTGTTTGCCTTAAACAATGTGCCGTGAGATCACAAACAATGCCTCCCGTCAAAGTCTGGAGGGATGCCGCACACTGCATTTCAAACTTACGCATCATATCATTAAATACTACTACTTATAGTTAGTTATGTGTATGTATGTATAAATCATTTTTATCTTGTCCAACTCCATCTAAGAGAACTTAGGTATACAACACTACAGTCTTCTGTAGTGTATATTATATCTTTATAATGCCCCGAATGTGAAGCGAATTTACAACGATTACACGCTTAGAGAAATATTCAACTGCGCCATGACGGCGTCATAAGCCAGCAGTGACAAGATTGTTATCAAAGACGCCTGGCGATTTTTATCTCGGTTTCGTATTTTTTTTTTGTTTACATTACGCGCGTGGTGTTTATTTGTCGTATTCCGGCGTTCATATCTAATCGGTGCACATGGGTTAGTGCCCCCTGGAGCGAGAACAATGCGTTGGTCCCTCGAGCCGACGCGTCGGGAGACAACGACCCTATCGGAACATCTCAATGAGTAAACAGTATGTCCGTGATTATTCTCATAAGATTTTACTCTTAATGCAACTGCGTTGTAAATATTGTAAAAGCAGCTACAAATATTCGGAATTGCCAACAGTTCCTGTGGGATAGTGAAGTCTGTTGGCGCTGCGGTCGTCGCACTTTTCCACATCCTGTTCATCGGATCCATTATATTGTTGTCGTAGACAGGTCCACTAACCGCAATGAAACTTGAAAACACATATTTTTACAGTATTTAATTTATATATTTCTGTATGCAGATATATTAAAGGAATAGATATACTAATAATAATACAGTAAAATTCCGTCGTTACGATCTCGCATAATACGCTCTTACGTGAGTTCCTGTCATCCAGAGCATGTTTTTCATATAAATCCTTCACGATGGGTCCTTACGAATTCGTATTAAAAGGGTATTGTACTGTATAATCGTAATAGACGCTTGCTTTGCTTGTTTAAAAATTCTAATCTTCTAACTTATCAGCATCAGAAAGTCTGTCATTGTACTATGATAAAATTTGCCCGATAAAAAATTACCGAAATAAAAATTGACTGGCTTGTGTAGCAAATATTTATGACTTTCTTTTACTGCGTTTAGTTTTGAGAGACTAGTTTATTTACTATTTTGATAATAAATATGTAAATGCTCCATATTGAGAGCACGATTTATATCGGATGACGTTTGCGTCTAGTAGTATGAACTATGAATGATTTGGCCCCGCCTTCTTGTTTGCTAAATGGTACAATATTTTAATCACAACCTAGTGACCTATAGTGACCAATACATGAACAAGCAATTTAAAAAAAAACACTTATAGTCGATACTTCGTGTTCAATTCTTATCACAAATATACGCATTAAATTTATAATAATATAAATATAAGTATTATTATTATAATCTATGTAATGTTTCATATCTATATAATAAATAGGTCGGTCCGTGAGGAAAGAAATATTGAAATAAACGATAACGGACAAAGGTTTATATTATATTCGTTAACTCTTTGTTTGTTATATTATATACATTATTAAGTCATAGCTAGCTTAATATATTATATAAAATATTAAATTATTGTCAATCTCTTTGCAAACGATCTAATGCATAATAGTCGTTGTAGAGGTAAGTCGTGACGTCACCGCTGCTCCATTCCGCGTGTCAGCTGGGGTGGGAACGTGACGTCAAAGGGAGAGAGACGAGACGGCCTGGCCAAGGACGTCGCCGTGCCGACCGTCGCGCAACAACTCTACAATCGATACACCAACTCTACTATACTGGAGAATTGCAAAATGTGAACTATGGTTTTTTTTATTGAAGTACATTGACAGCTCGACATTACTATCCCATCAATTTAGGTAGGAAGTTTTTGGGTAGATATGAAAAACTCACTCTTATTCCTAAAAACGTGCATACTAACTCAGAAAAAGGCATAAAAACCGCTAACGACCAATAAAAAACGTACAAACGCCAATCATATTTTCCACATAATATTTTTATGATAGTTGAACGAGTTATTATCGATAAAGTTATACAATACGTTTTGATTTTTTCCTAATATTAATTAACGTGTGTTATATGAATGTAATTTATAGTATTTGCTTTTATTTTAACGTATTTTGCAAGTTAAAAAGTGAATAGCCTCAGTTTTCCACTTAACTTAAACTCGAGCTTAGGCTTATCTAACAGACTATAAATCTAATAAAGGAAAGTATTAAGTAACAGTAAATATGGCAACTTTAATGCACATAATAATTTTATTTACTGACATATTATAAGCTTTAATAGAATTATTAGTGTTAACAACACTTTGTCGCTCAAATATTTTAAAGTAAAATTTGCATATTCTCCCATATAAGATATTTCGATAGCGTAAGTGATGTCAACGCGCTCTAAGATCATCGATTTAATAAAGCTCTAGAGTGCGACACTGGCAGGCGTCCAGCTAGCAAAATTCACTGGTGAAAGTAGTATCCAATTTTTATTGTAACTAAAATGTGAAAGCCAATATTGTGTCAATGTCGCAAAAATATGTTACGGTTACAATGCGGTTGGGTTAAACGGCTCTGCGATTAGTCGTAGCGGTATCGAGGTCGACGCTCGGTTTATTAAGACTGCTAGCTGTCAATCAATGTAGTTATACGTTTATACAATAACATCATTTCTTATACATTTCGCGCAAAGTTAATCTAATATTAATCTTAAGGTATGTTATAAATACAAGACTGCAATGATTATGATATAAAGATTCATGATTTCGGATGCCAAATGGAGAATTGATTGAGACTTATATACTTATGCACTCTCTTTATATAAAATAATAAGTCGGATGTTTTATGCAATGTATATATATATATATAATAATACAAGAGTATGTACGTTTATAATATGCTACTCAGAATATTGCTGCTTAAACGAACAAAGGATATTCTACTGTTTATTATAGACGCTCTTAATTAATGTTTCCTTTATTAAACTTTTATCAGGCTGTTTCTGCTGACCTAATTAGTCCCAGAGTGACGAGCTTATTGCATCGACACACAGAGTTTTTTTTGAATATATTTTCTAAGTATCTCTATCATTTCTAATTTACTGAGAAATAAATATTTATTGTGTAGCATAGGGTATGAATTATATTGCAGTTTACTTTAGACACTATATATTCATATATATTTTAAAATATTATAACTTTGAGAAACACTACTCTTATATAGAGAGTATACCCTCAAATTCTCTTGTAGTACGATTACATTGAAATAGATTTTTATAATATATTGTATCAATTTGTACTTCAATTCTTTCTTATAAAATAATAAATATAATTCTATTTCAATAAAGTTATCAATATTGTACATATTAATCTCAATATAAATAAAAACGTGAGGTTAGAATCAGCCGACTGACGTGCCTTGTCTTAAGATAGGCAAGGCAGAAACTGGAGCAAGCGTTTTTTGTATTCTTTAGTTTACTATTACTTTTAAGACTGTTCTTATGCTATAATAACCGAAGAGGGTATTCAAAGAGCGTTTCATGCATAACAGATTTGAAATTTATCTTACATAAAATATATACGAGTAACACAAGTTATATTTTGTAGCCATCGTGGTGCAGTGTAATAGTGTGTCTGTTAATGCGATTGGGTTAATGCGATTCTCACTTGGGGTAATGATTATATTTGTTCCTCACCCCCATTCCTCCACTGTGGTAAAAGAAAACGCGGAATTGAGTTCCGTTGACTCAACATGCAATGTCTCGAATACGGGCGGCAAGTAGAAAACGGAATGTCTTGACACTAGGTTCTCTCCGCCTATCCTGCTATTCGTAAAAACAGCTTCAAGTTGAGAACAAAATCTATTTAAATGAAAGCGTACACAACCGTAGCGAATATATATTTCACACATCATGATATTTAATGATTTGAGTTCAGACGTGGATATTCGAATTTGCGTGCCGTAATTTCTATTCGAGATAAAGGGGAGGGGCAGTGGCCAGACGGTTCATCGGACCCAAGGGCTGGAAGGGTGATATTTTATAGTTGTTATTTCATGTCTAGACGAATTGTATCATTAATAGAATGGTTTTCAAATAATTGTGGCACATTAAAATACCAATCTAGTTATTAATTAATTAAGTTAACCAATTTGATTAATTTCTAAAATATAATATTTCATCATCGTAGTATGGGACAGTGTCTTGACTGCAAACGCGGTTGCTTGTGCTACAAAGCGCGGCGTTGAGTTTCGCTAGTCAACATGCAATTACTCAAATTGGGGCAGAATGTGGAGAACGATGTGCCTTGACACTTAGGTCTCTATGTCTATTCTGCTATGCGGTAAAAAGCTTAAAGCTGAAAATAATTATAATATTTAACTAATTGAGCAAAAAAATTACAGCTTAGGTCTAAATAACTTAACTAATTAAGAACGTTGAACTCTGCGATTAGTTTAAATTTGTATGAGTAACTTCTGTACTTCTCTGATGCTATGTTCTTGCTGCCTATCAAGCTATGCAGGAAACAGCGTGTTGCTGAACTTCTTAACATAACATTGAGAAATTCTTAAATTTCCACAATTATATTGCTAGGTATTTTTTACAAAGGATTGTCTTTGTGAAGGTAAAAGAAAGATGGAAATTAGCAAGAATGTAACCTAATACGATACGATACATGTTTTTTTTTTAAATAAAATAAGTAAGGAAATGGAAATATCTTACAATAACTTATAATTTATAAATACAATTTGTGCTATGCTTCTAAGTGTATAGTTTGCCATATATTTTTAGCACAAAAGCCATTATATCTCGACCGTTACCCGATGCATTTGACCCCTTTGTGACTTAACTCAATTTAGTACTGAATGCTTCTCTTTGTCGTGAATGAATTATGATTAGTATAAATTAACCTTACACTAGTAATATGATAGATATTACAAGTAATAATAATGTTATATAAGTATATTTAAGTATTTTTACGTTGGTATATTGTGACATAGAAAAAGCTAGTTGTTTCATAAATATTTTTACTTAATTATTGGCAACAGGATTCAAGCTAAGGCTAAGTTACGTTATTAGAAAGGTCAATTTTTTGGAGATAATTTTTGCGTTATACTCTAAAATAAATGGAAGTGGAAGTTGAAAGCATGTTTAGACATACTTTTTGTTTATTATATCCTAAGGCGAAAATCCAAAGGCTGTCTTATGATAAAAAATTTAAATAATCTGCTGAATTTATGCCTTTCGGGAAATACAACAAATAGGTCGTCCTCACTCTTCGCTTGTCACCTGTCACTTTGAATTTTAAAATGTTCGAAATTTGTATATTTCATTATTCGTTTTATAAATTACTATAAGTGAACATAAATTTAATATATAGGTACATATTTAGTACATAATCATAGATTGGATTAATACACCACGACCATTTCAATTACGTTCAAAATAGGGAAAGTTTTGTACCAAGACGTCTTCTATCTGCCGCCATCTTGGTCTTTTGTTATACGGACAATGGCCACGAGAATTGGGATAGTCCTCCAAGGCAATGCGAATACATGTGCATTCTGTGATAAACAATCGGCTATTCATCGCAAAATCTCTATTGATGGGTAAATGCTTTTTTTTAGTATAATAATAGAAAAAATTAAAATCAGTCGTAAAGACTGTTCATAAAGTTTCTGATAAAAACACTCGTTCAACATTAGAATGGAACTTCCAAACTATAATATCGACTCACAAAGATAGCGTTCTGGAAATGTTATATTTTATAGTTTAATATTTAAAAAACAATTATCAAATATTAGGATTAGGATTTCTGCTGGCAACTATATCACATTTAACGCAAAATATTGGACGTTCCCGAGATTTGAAACTATGCGTAAAGTGTCACGTACGACTTGCAATGCCCCACTTATTAAATCTTATTATTGGTGTATGTGTGTGTTACTTATATATACCGCAAAACAATCGGCAAGAATATTTAATATTTCGTTTCATCATTTCTAAATATCAATCATTTTTAAATACTACTACTTGTTTCGTTGTAAGGTAATTTTGGGCCTAGCTTAGGTATATAGCTATATACATGATGTACCCTTAGTCACGTGCTGAATAAATTATTCGTGAACAACCTTTCTATTCCCGTTCGAGCCATTTCATCTCATCTCGTTTTATCCCCGACTCATTAGGGGTTGAAGCGCGTGATACATCGCAGGACGGAATCAACAATATAAAAGTGATTATTTTCCATTACTTTCTTTACTTTTCTTGTATTAGTATTTCTAGCAATATATACTTTTTTCGATTAGCTTATTTAAAAATATACCTAATGAAATTCACTAGATAATACTTATTTTTTTGTGAACATAAAAAAAATCGTTTCATGATTAACTTTAAAATAAAGCAATTCACAGTTAAACAATTATTTTACCAATGCAGTAAGGTAAAAATTGCCGACAGCTAAACGCTGAATAAATATTTAACTGCCACTGAATAAATAAATTACTATCTAATTTTACCTATGTACGCATATATCACAATCTTATACGCGTACTCATTCCCGAACTGGTGCTATCTGCTACAGGCGAAGCTTGCGAAACAATCCACTGTGGATGTGGGTACAGAGGATGTTCAATTTTGCAATTGTGTGGGATGTACTACAAGGTACATTACAGCACACGTTGTACATTTTGTACTGACAATGAAAACTTATTCTTAATTCGCTGTAATATGTTTCATTTTCCTAAATAAATCTGGTTAAGTAATTACTTTTATATATGCGTTTAAACGATAAGTTTGAAAGTTAAATATTTACTTTACCACTTGTGTGGTCCCCATTGATGAGACGTTCATTTTAATACTTATTTTATTGGGTTAGTGTTATTATTAAGTTCTGTATGTAAATCATTCAAATATCTTTCATTCAAATAGATATATGCAAATACTTTTGAATCGTAGTATGAACATAAAACTACCATCGGCTCAGTTCCGTAAATAGATTCGATTTTGTGCTTTTATTAAAAAGGCATTGTGACTTTCACGATGTTTTCGTTAGCCTCTTCAATTTCCTAGAGGTATTTTTATTGGAAATAGAATTGCGTTGGGTCCGGAAGCGTATCGTCACTATCTTGTCAGTTCATGCGTTTTTGAAATGCAACCTTTATTATATTTTATGTACGCTTAGTTACTTTTATTACATATTGACCTACATTGTATATTGGTTTCAAAATAAATATAGGTATACACAAAAAAAAATAATATATGAATTTAAATTAGTATTTTTTATTCTATTTGTGCTATACTCAGGTCTTGCCATAAATGTTGTTACAAAGGAAAACAATTTTTTTTCATTATACGTAAAATTTATTACTATTACTGTGTATTAGTTTATACATTAATATAAAAGCATTAAAAATATATAAAGCTTATTCGAAGTGGTCTCCATTGGCTACAATAGTCTTAATAGTCCTTTTAAAATTTAAGCCAGTGATCAAACACGCACGTACGTTCTCTACAACTGACTATAAATCATATTTCAGTGAATTAAAATCAGGACTAGATGACCAGTCTTCAGCCCTGATGAAGTCCGGAACGTTCGTCTCTAACCAAGATTGAATGAATCGAACTTTATGACCCGGTGCCGAGTCTATCTGAAAGGACGATTGTTGGTTATTCAATCACCAAGAATGGTGTAGTTAAGGGCCTTAATTACCTTCTCATGAATGGTATATTGATACCCTTGTGCCAACGTTTTGACACCTTTTTCACAAAAATATGGCTAGCTAACACCCCATCTAACCATCACCTAAGTCGGATAATGCCCACGCTTTGCCTCTGTTACACAAACATATGACTAATACCAAGCGAATTAATGATTTTGAAAAAAATTGTATTTGACCCCATACCTACTTTATGTAATGCAATCACAGCGATTCGGTTCTCTTTATCACTTTACTCCATTTTAATATGATCAAAATATTTAATATATTGGCGCGAAAATAAGAAAACACTATGAACAATCATATAATAATTAATAAATTCCAAATTCGAAAGTAATATTTTTTATTTTCATTATAACAATATTTATGGCCAGTGTATTAAAAAGCAGCTTAAAATTATGTATATTAAATAATATAAAAACATATAAATTTATCTATCGCGTTCAAAGTCAGACTATGCCACGATTGCCTCAACTATATTGTACTTTCTGTTAATAATTTCAAGAATAACTATAAGATATAACGCATGTAGAACGCATGGCTTAGCAGTCAGAGCGCTTGGACGGTTTCCAAGAGGCACGGGTTGGAATCCTGCTGCATTCTAAATTTTTATACATTTTCTAAATATGATTTTCAATTTTCGTAGTGTGTCCTTAGCACTTTAAAATGTAAAAAAGAGATATAACATACTCGTATTTATTTGTGACATTTTTGTTCTGTCTTGACTTTGTGTTTTTTACTTATAAATACTGTTATTCTTCGTCAATGCGTAATTTGGAGTATCTCCGATTTAAACTATCACGTCGCCTACTCGACGCCTACGGATTATGATTGGACAATTCACCGGGCCTCTGATGCAAAGATTCAAATCTATGTATGTTCAAATTGTACATTCTAATGAGTTTATTGACGTCAATGTTATTAGATATTTTGATATGTATATATTTTTTTCCTTTCAACTTTTTTCGCTTTTCAACCCTTTTTTCCGCGTAGCAGGGTGGGTGGTAGTCAGAGAAAACATTATGTCAAGATACTCTGTTCTTCATTTTCCGCCTGAAACCGAGACATTCCGTGTTGAGTTGCTGAAGTCAACGCCGCGCCTTGTCGGATCACTTGAGCGGAGAAATTGAAAATAAATAAATAAATATCATTCTCGTTACCGAACCTATAACGTTATAGTATAGTTAGGCGCTGTCACACTGCGCCACAATGACGTTATATGTATATTTATATAAATCGTACAAAAAAATAAACGGGTTCTATCTAATAGACTACTAACTTACTATTAATTCAAATTCACTATTGTTCAAATAAAGTTTTTCAAACACTTTTGTATCGTCTAATAAAGCTACCGGCTCGCTCCTATATATACTAATAGTAATATTCACCCCAGACATAAGATCTATTAAATTGAATAGGTAGCAAATCCTTATAATTTTGTTATTCACTTGTACACAGATTTTTTAAAACCACCCACAAATGTATGAAAGATTGTTGTTTTATAGTTAAGCAATAAGATAATGGACGGATTTACTTGACTGAGATTTGATCATTAATCAAACGTGTATTATACTCTACGATATTAATATCCAAGAAAACTTACAGAGGCCTTATGGAAGGAAATGTTACAATATAATATAGTTTAGTTTTTTGAAACATAATTGTAAATTACTTTAATTGTAACCAAACTTATTGACATTTACTTGATGCTTTATCATTATGTTAATACGTGATGGAAAAAAATTTGGACACCTTTTTTCTAAAATTGTGCGGACCTAGGAATATGGAATTTGTCATACCAAAAAGTTTTGCATTAGCCAAAGTTTGTAAGGAGACAAGCAATAGCTTAAATTTAAAATAATATTTTATAAATAAATATTACCCACATTCCCTTGTGTTTGACATTTAACATGTTTATATAAATTGACACACGTTGTTAAGGTAACGCGTTGTTCACACGTCAACGTGACATCTGGTTTTTTTTTGACAACTAATAAATTCTAAATATACCAACTAAAAATATTATGTATCTTTTGTGTGAGTTCTTATAAATCTTGTTCATTCTTTTTCCCGTTTCCAATAAATATGGGACCTATAACATATGTGCATGGTTGAATCGGTGATCCCGATGAAGTCACGCTAAACATCGACATACGAAGTTATTTACGCCAAGCCACATTCTCGTTTAATTAATTCAGACTTCTAAGTCTCATTTAATAAAAAAATTTACATATTAAAACACATTATTTTTATTTTTTTCAATTAGATATATTTCAAAGAATTTTGACTTACATTTCTTTAGATTTTTTTTTAAAATGTTGACATTTTTTATAACTTGCTAAAAGTGTTGTTTTGTATTTAGTAAAGTCATATATATATTTACTAATCTAATAAAATCTATGGCACTAACCACTAATAAAATTACATACATTAAATAGAGTCGGTACATATCGTCAATAGATTTTGCTAATGCTTGAAATGTTTTTATTCTGGTAAAGTGCAATTGAATATTCTTAACAATCACGTTACTACTAACAAAGTGCAAGTTTATATGATAATAAAACAATAAATAATGCATGAATAGTGCAGCATTTGGCAAGTTTCGTATGTGTTTTTTCGGATAATTTCATTTCACATTTACATTTCAATGTCCAGATTTATTTCAACAAAAATATGTCTTTAGCGCGTAATATACGGAGCTGCGTTTATCTGTATTGCCTTTAAGCGTCGGTTTAGCTTTAGAGAGAATTTGATGCGTTTCCTTCCTGATTTATTGTGGTCTTAGATCTACTAGATCTTTAAATATTTGATTTTCGTTTTTTTTTATTTAGTAAAAAAGTGTTTATATTTAGTATGTAGTTAAAGTATTATTATAAACTAACCTAGGAGTAGAAGACAATACAAAAAATCCCTAAGAATTGCTGAATATTTGTTGAATGTGAGATGATAATATTTTTTTATTGTGAAAACTATCACAAATTGTCGTAAAGCTGCTAAAAATATATTTGATAATATAATACGTTAATCATGTAATAGTGTTCTGGCGTTAAGTCAAGCGACTTCGCAAGACACAAGGCGCGTATAATCTTCTGTAATGTTTGTCTCAAACGATGGCGTATCGCATAGGGCGGCTGTGACGCAAATTTCGTGGCGCCGTTACCCAACAACGGCAATGCGGCCTGGATCACCCTAATCTGCATTCTTATAATAGAAAGCATTTTTTTTCCAACAAACAAAATGAAACAAATTATGCTATAAATGTGTATAACAATTAAAGCCTAATGTAAAATATATAGGTACTATATTGGTAATCTAAACTTAGTCTATCTTTCTAAACTCAAATTTTTCGAATGCGTTTTAATAATGTTAGGAATAAAATCTTAATTTTCTTAAGAAAAACTTATCTGTACAATTATGAGTTTAAATATGAAATACTAGAGGTAGTTTTGCAGACTTCCAAAGAACTAAATTATGATTAAAATGCAAATTGTTTATTTTATTGTTAATACTTTTTTTTAAATATAAAGTATAAAACGTTGTCATTTTTCTATCTAATGACCAATTAGTTTTATCTTATTTTGTTAGAAAAGTGACATTATATTATTTATATTGTGATTATCGTATAATAAATTAATGTAATAAAAGGGCTATCGTGGTGCAATGATCGGTTGTGGGCTTGGAAAAATAATGATATACATTTCCCCACTCTGGTAAAGCAAAGCGCTGTGTTGAGTCGTCCACTCAACTCGCAATTTTTCGAAGCATAAATTAGAGAATAGAGTGCCTTGTCACTAGGTTCTATATGACTACCTTGCTATGCGGAAAAACGTTAAGCTGATAAAATAAATTGTATATTTAATTTATAAAATACTTACTTTTTTTACAAATTAGCATTAACAGTTACTTAAATCGTTTGCAAGAAGTGCTTCGAGAAAACGTTTGATTAAATTTGGCTTCCTATCAAGGAATTTGCTTTGTAAATCTATTTTCATACTATCATGCACATGCTATTTATGTTTATATATTAAAGATGTTTTTTACTGTTAAGATGTGTTTATCATTGTTATTGTAGAACGAAAGAAAAGGATTCTGCTATATGGATCATAAAGGCTGTTTTTTTCTGAATTTTCTCAATAAAGTTATACATCGTCTCATGATCTGTTAGTTGATAGTACAATTTGTTAGTAACCAATGTATGAAATTTGTCGCGTTTTCTTAGCTACGTGACTGTCTCTATACAAAAGTGTATGTCAAACAAGCTACCTTGTTACACTTTTGTGTGTAATATTCATACTATTAATGTTATGTTTTTCTAGAGCATTATTATAAAAAAATATATTATTTATTTAAATATAATATTATTATAAATTTTCTGCACTTCTGTGCTTTATTACTTTTTTCATTTAACCATATTGTATATGCCAAATTTCGGACTTCTCTGTTTATGTTTATGTAAATTATAAACGAATACAAAACTGTACAATAGCTCAAACCCATTAAAAACACGTAAGTGGCGGTAGTAACTAGTTATATAACGTCCCCCATAAAATTATCAAACAATGACTAAAATATTACTTGAATTTTTACAAAACAATGAATGTGTGGCCTTTAAGTTAGCTGACGCGTTACGACCGTGCCCCGAAGGTGCATCCGAGGTTACTACTTCAAATCTAACAATGGAGTGGTGGTAGAAAAGATAATATTAAAAAGTACATATAAATATGATACTTGTTGAATTTAAATAAGGAAACTTTATGACTAATATTTTAATATAATGTACTTAGAAGATGGATATTATTCAATTTAAAATAATTCTAATAGTAGAGAACTATTGGCTTCTAAAACTTTTACTCTATATTGAGACCTGTTCACACCAGATACCTACACAAATTTCACGGCCTAAAGCTTTCTCAATACCAAACATAAACTTCAGCGACAATGCATTTTCTCAATTAGAAATTGAATATTCTTTTATATATTTATCTACCAATCACACTTCCGCCATTGCATTAAATATTAAACCTTGGAAAGTGGGAAAAATATAATTTAAGTTTCTACATTACAAAGTTTTTATCATCGTAAGTCATTAGAGCGACACGGATATCAATTATAAAATAAACTAAAATAGCCATTGGTATGACGCAATAACCTTTACACTTAGTTGCACGTATCAGCTGAGATGATTGAGCAGCTAAGATTATGTATACGAAACAAATCCACGTGACACGTTTGCGATGGAGTAGAGGAGTATTCAGACAGTTGTTTACAATGATATACATGGCAGATATCCAAAATTCAAAAAAGTACATCATTCTTGGCATATTTTTTAATATTGGATTACCTTTCATATAAGTTTTATTAATATATAGATAGATTACAATAACATAAATGTACCAAAATATTTATTTTACAGTTTGAAATTATTATGACAAATAAAAGGGCGACTGAACTGTCAATTGCATTGAATAAAAGTGGAAAATGCTTATATATATATATACTTATTTATAAACATTCTTTAAAATATAAATAAATAGGTTTGTTGTTAATTCTTTTAAATAACGTGTGTAATGCACAGTTACGTCAATTTACGTTATCGCAAAGGGCAAACAGAGGAAATTGTAAGAAATTTTATATATTTATAAAGCTTTATAAAATATGTGATTCATAAAAATATTGATATTAAGAGTGATATTGATTGCTGAGATAATATTGTCATTTATGTTAATAAAGCATTATGTGAGCCAAATTGAGATCCCAGGGATCCAGAGCTATAGTATATGTAGAAAACAAGACCACTTTGTTACAAAAAACTTGAAAAGTTTACTATTTTACATTTTATTTATATTTTCATAAATTGCCCACAGATCGGCAGATCATCAGAATCACCAATAGACTTCGTAGTAATGGACACAGTTGCGGGAGATAAAACCGGTGATACAAAGGTACTACAGAGTACAATATCACGGTTCGCCTGTCGAATCATCGCCGACCGCAACGACGTTAACAATTGCCGCATATTCGCGGCAGGCTTTGACTCTTCTAGGAATATATTTCTTGGAGTGAGTACAAATTATATATTAGGTTGTGAAGTATTGCCAACGCATCTTACTAAAAATGACAGCTTCAATGTTTTAATTCAAAGTTTCGATGGATTCAAAGGTTTTTATAACTTAATGTAAATTAATATTACCTTGCTCTTATAACATGTTATAGCCTAACTAAAAAAATGAAATAATTATACATCAAACACAATTGAAGTATCAAACCTACGGCTCAAGCACACTAGTACTCCCTTGAGCCAGATAGGAAATTGAACTAGGAACGATTATTATTATGCATATTTGAATATTTGCAGGAAAAAGCAACAAAGTGGTCGGATAACCACGAGATTGATGGCCTTACGACAAACGGTGTACTGATAATGCATCCGCGAGGTGACTTCTGCGGTGGCAGCGCGACTTGCGGCCCGTGGCGTGAAACTTCAGTAGGGGGAGCAGTGTTCTCTTTGCGAGAAAGCCGATCGGCACAACAAAAGGTTAATAGAAACTCAAATTTTAATATACATGTTGACATATATTATTATAATTATTTAACCCTTTAGTGTAGTAACATTTTTTTAATTTAAATGAAGTTAGTCAATATTCTTGACAAAGAAGAAAAAAGAACTTGTAACTATGTTATTTTTTTTCGAAGAAGACTTAGTTCAGATTTGGTTCTTATAAAATATTATGTAAACAATAGTGTCATAATACTTTTGAGTAGTAACAGTATAAGCAATGTATGTAAAAAAAATCCAGGGCCTGCCGTGTCAAGCGGAAACGAATGTGCTAAGAGATGGAACAATGATTGACTTGTGTGGAGCAACACTTCTGTGGAGAAGTGCTGAAGGACTGAAAAATTCACCTGTAAGTTTCCTTTAATATTTAGTTATATCTCCATATAGATATGAAATTTTGTATAATCAAAATTTATAAATGAAGTACATTATGACAAGTATTAAAATGAGACACTAATGCGGTTTTTTTGTGTTTTGTTGAGACCATCATGGGGCATAGCGTATGACTGTAAATGCAATTGGTTGTGGGTTCAATTTCCACTCGGGGAATGATTATATATAAATTTTATAGCTCTGGTAAGAAAAAGAGTGGCGATGAATACCGCTCGACACACAATGTCTCGGATTCGGGTGAAAAGTGGAGAACGGAGTGTTGATACTGTTTCTCTCTGCGTAACCCGCTATACGGGAATAAGCCTTTTTTTAAGCTGGTTCTAGGACATGATTTAGACTTTTCAAGAGGCGCGGTTTCAAATCTCGCTGTGTTAAAATTTTTATACATTTTCTAAATATGTCTTTTACATTGATTAAATTAAAGGCAGGAAAAAAGTTCAGTGTCAAATAAAGTACATTTGATTTTTGTTTATAATAAATATTTTAAAACATATTGTTATTGCTTTTCGCATGTCGTATCAAATTATTTTAAAAAATTGCACAGTATCTTTAGAATTCTTTTGTAGTTCATTTTCATTAGACACTTTTAGACGATGTGAAAGTAGATTCAACAATTCTACAATAGAGATCCGGTAGAAATTAAATAGTCGAATGTAAAGTATTTTCATGTACTATTTTTCTATTAAAGTATAGAGTACAATTACCAGAAATAACGTATAATACTTTTTTATAAAGTACGGGTGGGAACCCTATTTCTAATCAAATTTTATGAAGTTTTCTAAAAAAATATTATGTTTATCCATATCAAGGAGGATAACTGGAACACTAACAAAAATATTTTCAGACAAAGCGCGACTTAGAAGCTTTAGTTGATGAACTCAATGCAGGGAGGCCGCAGTGTCCCGTGGGTCTAAACACTCTGGTTATCCCGCGGAAACTGTCTTCTGCCCACCAGGACTTGAACCAGCCCTACGTTTACCTCAACTGTGGACATGTTCAAGGTGATGCATCAATTTATTTATTAATAACGATGTGTAGTTCGAAAGGGTCAGTCTAATTGCTATGGTTGTGGATTCGATTCTCACTCGGGGTTTTTTTTTGTTTAAAATATATTTGATTAAATAGTAGTCAACATACATATTTTAACATTTTTAAAGTGTTATCCGCACACTTAGAAACGCATGGCTTAGCGGACAGAGCGCTTGGGTGAGTGCTTTCAAGAGGCGCGGGTTCGAATCCCGCTGCGTTCAAACGTTTACCACTTGCTTTCTTATTAATTATTATTACATATTATGAGTATGAAAGGACTCGGCAAAAGTAGTCGTCGGTAGTCGGTTTTTGTACTTGGGCAATATCGCTAAAGCCGTTTATTTACATTTTAATTGACTTTGCCAAATATATAATGAATTCCAATAACATGGCGAATTAACAGGCGAGCACTCGTGGGGCGCGGAGGGCAGCGAGACGGGCGTGCGGCGCTGCCCCATGTGCATGACGGCGGGGCCCGTGGTGCGCGTGTGCATGGGCATCGAGCCCGCCTTCTACGTGGACGCGGGGCCGCCCACCTACGCCTTCAACCCCTGCGGGCACATGGCCTCCGAGAGGACCGTCAAGTATGCACACGACCAAGCTCCTCTCTGTTAATCTACTGGAATGTTTATTTTTCATCATATCCTATTATTGTAGCTATGGCACGCGCTTGATTCGGATTAGGATTCCCACTTGCAAGAATAGTTAAATTCAAATTACTTTCAGTTTTCCGCTCTGGTAAGACAAAACGCGGCATTGAGTTCCGCCACTAAACACGAATACTATCTTGAATTTGGACAAAAATTAAGAATGGAGTGTCTTGACACTAAGTTTTTCTACTGTGCAGAAAAAGGCATGAAGCTTTAACATTTATATTTACATAATATTTCCGTTTGTATTCTGGTGCATATTAACGTGTTGAATTTGGCCGCCCACATTTCTCAAATAAGCGGAAAGTGAAGAACGGAGTATTTAAACGCAAAATGCATGAATAGAAAGGAAAAACTTTGTACACCTGTTTAATTACAATTACGCGGACAGATTGTTACTGCTAATGTGTCACACCACCGTGGTCGACATGCACGTGTAAGTGGCACGGCGTTGCCAAGGCAACCGGTAAACAATGATAAACAACAGATACTGGGCGACCGTGGACATCCCGCACGGCACCAACGGCTTCCACGCCATCTGCCCCTTCTGCGCGTCGCCGCTGCAGGGCACGCCCGGCTACGTGCGACTCATCTTCCAGGACAACCTCGACTGAGTCTCCTTTGTGAAGGTAGGCCTTAGTTGCTAGTGCTAGTTTGCACTTTGTACGTACTAAGACTAAGAGATAAAGAGTAAGATTGTTTGTTTGTATTTGGCAATTTAATTTTTATATTTTTAAAAGGCTTGCTTTCTTTTTATAAATTTTCTTAACTATTTACATCGACAAATTACACATTTTGTTTTGTCACATATTTCTTATATTTTTTACAGTTTATTTATTTATCATGAATATTCTAAAATACAATAATATTCTATAATATTCTATAATATTCTAAATATATATATATATATATATATATAATATGAGATAATATAATATAAAAACAAAATAGTCCCGTGTAGATATAAATATAAATTATATAGCTTTACTATTTTGTCAATGTCTATTTTGTGTCTTGTCTTTCTGTATTTTTTTTTCTTATACTTTTTCCCGCATAGCACGGTTAGCAGAGACCACTCTCAGACCGAATTCAAGACATTGCGGTTGGGTGGTGGAACTCGACAACATATAAATGTAACCATACCCCCCAAATAAGATCGAACCTACAACCATCGCGTATACAAGCAAATGCGGTTACCGAGATGCGGATAGCTTATATTTTTTTTCTGTCGTTTAGAATAATAATAAATTTAATTATTATTTTTATTGTATAAAATTTAAAAAAAAATGCTTGTTTGCAGGTTAGCTGATCGTCTGAAATAATAATTTGTAAACATCTACAAAGTGATATAAAATACATTAGATGTTAATGCAGTGTGACATATTTTGTGTTAATATGCTTTGTTTATGAATAATCGTGATTTTTTTTATTGAACATCGTAAATATATTCCTAATTACATACACCCTTTTTATGTTTAAGGAATCTCATAATTTTTTACTATATATGGATATACTTGTTCTATCTTATTTTACTTCCTTCCATACAGTGTACCCAATATATTGTTATAATAGATTATCAGTATGTATATATATATATATATTTATATGTATATGTATATTTAGATTTTTTAATACTATAGCTTTATTGCTACTAATATTAGAGTGAGCGTAACCATTTCTGTTTAATTATTATTCTTTGATTTAATATGATAAATAAAATTCTATTCAGATATTAGTCATTTATAACATAATAAGTTATCACCGTTATTTTATTGGTGTAATTGAGGCACTTTATTCATAAAATAACAATATTTTCCGAAACAAAAACCATATTCTTTCTACCCTCATTTCAAACACCTTTAACACTGTATGCAATTAATTTAACTGGATGGGAAATATATCTAATAAATTTTTAACAATATCATGTTTATTATAAATATTTCAATTTTGTTTGAATTGTAAATTATATAAGGGTAATAAAATGACAAAAATATTATAAGCTTTGTATATGGCTGCATTTATTTCATTGGTAATGTTAACAATGATACGAATACAGCTTAAGCTGAATTAATGATTTACCTGTTCTATGAAGTTTATAATTTCGCTGTTTATTAGATACTGTTGTGCTGGGACTATCCTATTTTTACTATTTTTGTCAACTTCACGCTTTTAACGCCACGCCCCGCCCGGAATCGAGACAGTGCGTGTTAAGTGCCGGAACTCAATGCCACGGTTTGTGTTGGTTACTAGAGCGGAGAAATGAAAATAGTATAAATTTAAATCTTTCCCCTTCGAATCGAACCCACAACCAATCGCGTTCAGACGCTGTCCCAATGCGCCACGATGACCTTCGATATTTATTATCCATGCTGTATTTAATGCAATTTTGCGTCATATATCGTCACAGCAATGAAAATGGCAAGATATAAATATAAATTTAAAAAATACGATGGGTTCAATTTAATGTGTATGGAATAGTAGCTAGTTACGTCATAAGTTACTAGTAGTTTCATATTATTTTGTACTGTAAAAAAAGAACATCATGTATAGAAATACATGGTGTTTCTTCTTTTTCCTACGTAAGTACTTAAATACTTACATTTTTTTTAGTAATTATTTTAAATTAAAATATAAGTTATCTGTATTTTATAATTTGATTAAATCCCAATTTAAATGTCAGATTTAATTTGAAATATGAAAAAGCAAGCTTATATTAAAATGCTTTTTGCATTGCGGTGACGATACAACCCTAACAAGTAGTAGATACCTAGAATATATATTGTTTCATTAATAATAGAAAAAAATGATACGAAAATAAAATTTTGTAATGTTGTCTATAAAGAATAAGCAACAATTAACAAGAGCTGTATTTTGATATAATTATATTTTGGCCTTTTAATAATTTTAAGTTCAAGCACTAAATTCACAATTTATAACTTATAATGCCATTTAATAAAATTTTCTTCTTGTAAAACCCAGAACATAATTTTTTTTTTAATCTAAGTTTTCCAGCAGAAATTTGTAATACAGAAAGTTGTCTGACTGACAATTAAATAACAAATTACGTATGTACTAAGATTCATGAATGTAAATATTGATAAATTAATTTATGTTTTTTTTTTATTGCCTCATGTACATTGGACTAAAGTTAGGCCAACAACGAGAACATTGTTTCAAACTAGTTGGTTTTATTGCGCACTCGGAATGAAGGTGACCTTACTCATCAAACAGTTATATTAAAATCACTATAGAATCTTATAATAAATAGGCTTTTATTGTCAGTATTTTGAATTAGGTCACTTTTATTCTGTGGGAGCGAAATGTTGGTCCATTTGTTGGTCCAAAATGCAAATAAGGCTTAGTGTGGTAGTTGTTTGAGAACAGTAGTTAAGGCGCCGATTTGATTTAAATTATTCTGTTACATAACGTTGCTACCAAATATTAGGCGATTATGAATGAGCTAAGGTTGAAATTTGGAGAAAGTATATAGTCTCGAAAACAATGTTATATTGTTATATTTTAATAAGATTTGTCTTTTCTTTACATTGGCACTATTAGCGTCATTCATAATGGCCGCTCTCGGGAGTTGTCTTAGGATATATTCACAACCTGCACTTTACTTTGACAATTCACCGAGTGTTATGCTTTTGATTTCGATCTTAGATTTTTAACTGATACCTTTTTCAATAAAAAGGGAGTACTTAGTTCGAGAATTGTTCATAGAATCCGTTCATGTCGATCTCACTGTAGCGGTCATTGCACGACGTGCTTTCATACAATTGTATAAATAATGTAAGTTTTATAGACGTAGCAGAATTAACTTATGGAGTTCGAGAAATTTAGTTTTTGTACAATTTTAATCCACTAGTTAGAGTTACACTTATGACAATGATTGATGATTACTGATTCGTAAGGACAGAATATTATATGTTTTAGAGGTAAAGTGTTAACGATTGGTAATAAAAAATAGAATTGACTCGCCTATTGTCTATGTACCTATCTATGTTCATTTAAAAATGTTGAATATTAATTAATATGTATATCGCAAACATTGTATCGGACCAAAATTGGTTGGTATATAAATATATTATCAGTTCAGAATTTCTAAACTTATTCAAGAGTAATTTTTACAGTATAAACCGCGTGTTTAATTCAAAGCCCTGTAGCTTGTAATAACATTGTAATATTTATATATGCTTCGATATCTGTGTTGTAAATTGCGTTTCGTTTTAATGTAGCGTTATTTTCATTAGAACGAGTTGAGGTGTGCCCACCATGTTTGTGACACGAACGTTTATGTAACTGTTATATTATAATTAAAATATAACTTTATATATATATATATATATATATATATATAGGTATATAAGACGGTACCATTTTGTGTGTCGATGTTTTCGTAAGTTTGTTTTTTGTCTCTCCATAGTAACTAGATTCCCGTCACAAGCATGGCAGCGCGCTGGGAGTGTAGCGACGTTTAGTCGATGATCTTGATTTCTAAACTAAGGAATTTAGTTTGGAAGCGCGATGCATCTGTTGTTCTAACGTTAGTCTATATAAGAACTGAATGCTAGCCTTAATTTTATTTATAATAAGTGCTAGGATAATAAAAATGCTCTTTTGAGTTAGAAAATTGACATGCTCTTTTATTTACCCAAAGTACCATGTGAATACTTGTTATTGGAACTTAATTGTGTACACAGATATATTAATAAGGAAAAAATGACTCCCTAACGAGTATAAGCGCACAATATAAACTAGTGGATGGACTTAAGCGGTATTTTTTATAGAAACAGTTAGCTCTTAAAAAACATCCTTTAAAAATATTTAATTTTCAATAATGAAACATCCAGTAAATACAAATGTTATTTATTATCTAGTTTCACGCCATTTCCGCATAAGATATATTCAGGGAGAATCTAATCAAGACACTGGTCCCTACATTTCGCCCAAAATTTGCACCGCACGAGATATTGCGTGTTCTGTGTGGCGAAACTCAACGCTGCGCTTTTTCTTAGGAAACAGAATGGAGAAATTAAAGTAATTCCTTTGAGTGAGAATCGAATACATAATCAACCGCGCTTACTGTCAGATTCTGTACCGCTGCGCCACGATGGCCTAAAATGTTGAAATGATTATAATATTTTGAAAGTATAGCGTAGAATGCTTTTTTCTGATTGCTAATATAATTACATGCATTCTTCAAGCATCTACATTTCGATATAGTATCCAATATTCAATTGTGGCACAGTGGAATAAGACATAGATTGTTGGTTTAGGGTCAATCTTCACTCGGGGGCAAATTATTATATTAACGTATTTTTTATTTCCCTGGTCAATCTGGTCAACGTGGTCCAAATGATACTTGTTATACACAAAGCGCGGTGTTATAAACCGCCACTCAATTTAGAGAACGACATAGAAATATATAAACATCAGTATCTCTACGGGTAAAAGAAATTTCATTTTTTGTTTTCCATCCACATACATTTATTTAACGTAGACAAGTAGATTCTCAGATTTTATACGTTTTCTAAACATATTTTTCAAATTCTAATTATGTATGAAGACTTTAAAAATATCAAAATATATTATTTATAATCCGTAGAACCATAGAAAAGTTGGTAAATACTAAATTATGAGAAAACAAAAAAAAGAAACGACTAGAAGTAAATTATATTTTTATTATTTAATATTAGTTTCACCTTAACATTACTCATTGCAAATTAAGTTTAGTTGTAACAATAACTCTAAGATACTGATCGTAAGCAGTCGCCACGGCCAGTCCCTGCTGGTCCCGGTTCCAGTCCAATGCGTTGATAGGTTGCGAGCTGATGACCATCCGTTGCAAGCGATTCAGTTTCCCGGGCACACCCGTCGCCACGCCTTGCGAGTCCACGTGGTATCTTTGTTCCGGATATTCACTAAAAATAGACACAGTTAAGAAATGCAAGACTTTACAAGATATTTGCGGGTTCGATTCATATTTATGTCAAAATTATAATTGTTAGCAAAAAGCCCTATGCGAACAAAAGCGTGAAGCTATACTTCACGCTTTTGCTCGCATAGTGCAGAGAGAACATAGTGTCAAGACACCCCGTTCTCCATAAGTGGATTGATTGAGTCACGATTGAGTCACAATTTGAATAGCGGAACTCAACCTGTGCTTTGTTTTGTAACCAGCGTGGACAAATGTATTTTTTTAAATAAAATCATTCGCCGAGTGGGAATCAAACTCAAAACCATCGGGTTAACAGGCAGACACTGTCATGAATAAAATACGCGTATGCTTAGCAACGTGTATGGTTTAAACAAAAGCGTAAGTCCAACACATGGTAGTGTGTGTAATATTTATATTATTAAATCAATGCAAAAGTATGAAAAATTATCGCTCTCTCCACTTATTTTTTATATAAAATTAAACTTCGCCATACTTCGTACTCGTATACTAATTTCATTAATTTCACATACTACTAACGTCATACTCGTAAATATTGTACAAAGTAAATATTGGGTATAATCTATTAACCTTACTGTTGGATTCGAAATGAGTCTAGAACGAATTCAGCGTCCTAAGGCACATTCACTTATTACATGTAGTACTTAGTTTGTTGCGCTTCAAATTCGCTCTTTTCAATTTTAAATTCAAATTCATTATGTATTATTAATCTATACTATGAACCAAACAAAATAGTCTTTGTTGTAACTTACTATTTCCATAAGGAAACTTGTCCGTTTCCAGCACAGGTCACGAACAGATCACGATTCTGTGGAAGGTGTCGCGCCACCCAGATTGTGCCGCTTTTAGACGAGTTGTCCAACACCTGTAACAGAGGGAATGATTATTTAATTATTTAAATATATAAAAATTAAACGCATAAAAATTTTATCGTAGTAAGTTCGGACCCGCGGCACTTGGAAACCGTCGTTTTCTAAAAATAATTTTCATATCCTGAGTGTGTAAATAGCATTTTAAAAATGTTACAGCAGTTACTTAAACTTTTAAAATAATTGAATTTGATACAATTATAATAGCTAAATTAAAACGTAAATTATAATTATATTACACAATACTTTAGAATAAAATGTAACATATTATGTTATATCAGGGATGTGATAAAATTTGTTAGAAATAACCTGAGCAAATCCTTTTGAAGGATTTTGTGTTCTTAAATCAAAAACATGAAATTTTCCTTCTAGTGTGGTGGCAATTAGTTTGTTCATCGGTATATCGTTGCGATCAAATTCAGTGGAGCACACCTGAAATAATTGTTACAATCTTTAAATGAAAACAAACAGAGTAAAAAATTAAGATTCTAAAAGGTCATTGTAGAGCAGTGGCACAGTATCTGACTGAAACGTGATTGGTTGTGGGTTATATTCCTACTCGGGAAAATTATTCTATTTAAAATAATTTACGACTAAACGCTGCGTTGAATTGCGCCACTCAAAGTGCAATGTCTCGATTTCGGACGGAAAATGGAGAATGTCTTGAATGTCAGAAATGAATAGTCTTGACTCTATGTTCTCTCTGACTATAAAAACCAAGAAAAGCATATATTATCTTATAAGTATAGCACTTACTCCATTTTTTAAATTACATTCCCATCTTAATGACATGGTGCGCAAATCAAACATTTTTAAATCACCATTATCGTAGCCTGCTATTACAATTCTCTCTGCATCATTAAATGAATTACCAAATGCTACAGTCCAACAGTCTCTTTTTGTCTCACCCTGAGCAGGGTGCATGTTCGCTACTGGTTTAGCCTTTTGACGAGGATCCCAAACTTTTACTGTCCCTGTTTTGAATTTACCATTAAATTGCTTGTATTTTATATAGATTAAATAGATAAACATCTAAGTGATTTCCTTCTGAATAGTAATTCAAATAAGTAGATTAAAAAAATATTAATACTAACAACACTTCATATGCCACCTTTTACATAATAAATTCCTTTACAAAAAGCACTTGAAGCAGAAGAAGCAGTTGTCCTAAACACATGCCAAATAGTATGTAAATTTTATCTGAATCTCAAATACTTTTTTTTGTTATATTTATATATTTTTTTCATTCAAACTATAAACTTGGCCATGTTGAGTTTATTTAAGATCTTTATCCTCAAAGAGATTTTTAAATAAAAAACCATATTATAATTAATAATATGTTCAATTATATTACCATCTCTGCTGCCTGTGACAATTTCTGGTGCTCCACAGTTCAAAACATTTCCTCCCATACCATCTATGGAATTTATAATATCTGTATGTTCTTTGGTAATATACAATTGACAACTTTTTTCGAAATCCCTTAAAATATAATTATATATTAATGTACTTTCATGTGAAAAATAAAAATATATTTTGTCACACTAATATTGGGCACATAAGATTTTTTAAGTTTATATATTTACTTCTTGAATTTCATATTTTTATTATATCTTATATAATAAGAATTTGAATATTATAAGGGGTAGATAACAAACCATATTTCCAATGTGCCTTTAAAATCGCCAGTGGCAAGCCTTCTTTCTATATCACTACTTGCTCCAAAAGTACCACATTTAAATGAATTGGGTCGTTCAATTTCTTGCACTTTTTTAAGTTCACCAGAAGTTATTTCAAAAATTTCTAATGTACCGCTTCCTTTAGGCAAAGAGCCTATGACAACAAATTTAGTTGAACATGGCACCCATTTGCAATCAAAGAGACAATGATTTATATTATGCTCTATATGAGTAATAATCTGTGGAGTATCTTGATAATCCATTATGTTATGGCAAATTAAACAAAGTATGAAATAATAATTAGTTCAGACATAACCTAGCAGATAAACAAGCAGTTGCTATGGTAACGCAACTTGTCAAATTTAAGTTCAAAAATTATATTTAATAGTAACATGGCCAACATTAAAGTACAGAGTAGTACAATTCTTGATTTACATTATATTATTTATATTATATTACATTTACTACATATTTTTATTAATATAACTGAATAAATTCATATTTTATATTATAAATGTATAAGTAAGCCCAATTTGCAAAGGGTATTATTTAATGTTTTTCTACTAAAATAGGAACTGCACTGCTAGTTATTAATAAAATTTGATTTAATTAATACCATATTAAATGCATAAGACATATGATAGCTATTTAGTTGCTGTTATTATTAGTTATTATATCCGTAATATCTGGATCATAAGCTGCCGTGGCTTTGAAATTACACAAGTGGTCATTGTTTTAAAAAAAAGATTTTATTGATTATGTATTATAATTAATTGTTAACAAAACAAAGATCAATATTTTTGTGTTATTGGATTTTGATTGGGTCTGGTTTTATCATTATATATTCCTTAGCCCCAGATGCTTATGAACCCTGCAAAAATAATATTAATAATTATTATAGCACTATTAAAAACGTTATAATAAACCAAAATAATTGAAGAATGGATACTTCACGTAGCGATTTTTATCTACAACACTATCGGTCGTTCGTAGTAAAAAAACTCGGACTAGTTGCTCGATCGATCCGCATTGAGTCCACAGATCCGAACGGTCTGTGTTTGTAAGCAAATATCTTAAATAACAATTATCAACAATTCGGAATCCTCAAAATACGTTGATTCACAAGCGATTTAGTAGATTTAGTCTAGTAAACCGTCGGGTTGCAACTAGTTTTATTTTTAGTTTGACCAGTTGGACTTATATATTGACAGAGGGGTACGCCGTCTAATGGGTATATATCGAATAAGTACCGAATATTTATCACAAAACTGACTAGTGTAACATATATTAGCAGCTAACTTTTGATTTTGCCTTTCAATTATTGCAACAATCGTATTGAATTGTAACTCAGAAGAGTTACAATTTCCTTCGGTTACATAACCAGTTATAAATGTATATTAAAAAATATCGATATATCCAATAAAAAGATTCTTTACCAAAACATCGGTTCAATCCGATATATCGTATGGCAAACATCGATTACATTCGATATATCGACGATAAGTGAATATTCAATATCCTACTTTATTTATTACCTATATATTTTGCACTTCATGCTTCCTGCACTCATAGATAAAGTCATTTGTATTTTGAGAATTGTGTTGTTTTGTTTGGTCTGTGTATAAAATTCTCGGACTTTTCTTATTAAGTACAAAAGTAGTCCGAATAAATATTTCAAATTACAATAATCGCATTTCTAAACATCATATTTTAAAAATGAGTGATAAAAAGTATGGTAAACAAAGTGTAAGTGTTTTGATATTTATCGTAGACACGTAATGTTACAGGCATGGAATATTGCGTTTAAAACGATTAGTAACATGAACATTGTGTTACAGAAAGCTGACATTGCGAAGCAGTTTGATCTTCCCGAACGGCAGTCGAAAATTACTTCCTTGCTTAACCAAGCTGGACAGGCTTATTGTATATGCCGTTCATCTGATAGTTCACGTTTCATGATGTATGGTTTTCATCTATATTTATATTTACTGCTAAGATTTTGTTAGATTTTTGAATGTAATAATATAATAGTTTATTTCATATATAACTTAGAGCATGTGATTCATGTGAAGAATGGTATCACGGGGACTGTATCAATATATCTGAAAGAGAAGCCAAATATATTAAGAATTATTTTTGTGAGCGGTGTCGTGAGGAAGATCCGACACTCAAAACTAGATTTCGGCCCCAAAAAAGAGAAAATGATGGCGATTCAGGTATATAGGCCATATATTCATATTTTTAAGTGCTTTGGACTTATTTAATAAAGTATTTTATTGTATATGTGTAAATAAAAATTTTATATCTCAGGCAAAGATGATAGAAAGAAAAAACGTAAGGAGAAAGATCATTCTGAAAATAAATCTTCAAAGAGGCCAGTTAAAGATGGATGCGGTGAATGTTCTGGATGTCTGCAAACACATGATTGTGGACAGTATGTAAATTGCCTTAATAACTTCATTATGTTATTGTGTAGTTCATAGTAGAATATTTATCAAAAAAACAATATCTAGAAAATACATTTAAAAATTCAAGTTATAATTTTCCTGTATGATTTGTATCATATACTAAATTACTTAAAATCAAGATATTAGACTTAACATGAGCATTATTTTGCGTTCAAATTCAAATATAAATAGTAAAATTGAGGGAACACAAAACTTTTTCATTCTGTGCAATTACTTCACACAACTTACAAAAACAGTTAAATTACCACTATTGAACTTGAATCAAAATTGTTAAATAATAGCAACTTGTTTTTAATCTGCACTTTACTGCAAAGCTGTTTCTATTCTTGACCCGTTATATATTTGTTCAGCTTCACACTTTTCCCTGCATAGCAGGATAGGCTGAGAGAACCTAGTAGAGTCAAAATACTTTATTCACCTCTTTCTGCCCAAGTCTGAGAGTTAGGATAAAACCCACATTCATAGTATATTGATAGTATATAGAAGATGCTGTCACACTGCATCACAATGAACTCAAGCAGTTATATGATATAGAAATGTCATTCATTCATTATAATAATAAGTTTCAAAAGCCGTAATTTGACTGAACTACTAAACCAAACTGTTGAGTATTAAATATCTATCCTCCTTGAAGATTGAACCCTTTATCACTCAGAGGAACTATGTTAACGAAACCAAACATTTTTTTTTATGCTATGATGATTCAGGTTTTCATCATAGCATAAAAAGAAGATTTCAGATTCAGTATTCGAACCCGCACCTTTTGGAAACCATCCAAGCTCTAACCGAAAAGCAATGCATTCTCCATCAGGCCACATTGTAATTCTTATAAGCTTATTACAACTTACTTTCTTTGTTAGCATCAGCTAGTTAGTTTCCAACAGGGGCGGATTTGAATCCTGCCGCATTCTAATATGTTATCTAAAAATGCATTCCTACATGTGTGAATAACACTTTTAAAATGTTAAAATTTTTAACAAAACCCATTTCTTTCTATTTAATACAAAATTACTTGAAACACCATTCAATGGACTTATTAAATTTTTCAGAAAATTCCTTCTCATAATCTTTAAAGTTTTGAATTATTTATGTTTATTACAATGAAACATGTTATGTATTATTTTATTTATGAATAATAATATTTTTTAGTTGTGATTCATGTGAAGATATGTATAAGTATGGAGGCACCAATAAGCTTAAACTGAAATGTCGTCAAAAAGATTGTGTGAAAAATAAAAAGACATTGAGGCAGTCCAGGTATGATTTATTTTTTTAACCTTTAAACGTTATACATAATGAGGTACCCAGAGAGAATAGAATGCCCTTGACATGACATAGGGATACTCTGTTCGAAGTTCAACCAAGGTCCCGTGACCAAGTTTTTGCTTTTGTCTTGCATATAATGAGGTAGATAGAAAAACATAGTATTACACTTTGTACACCTTTAGATATTGTATCATGGCAGGTAAAGCGTTAGCAAAATGAAAATATTTTATATATGATCAAGCCAGGAGTAAGCTTACAATAATCTGGTGTACAGTCAGACAGTATAGTTTATATTGTTATTATACTGTGTATTATAATCTTTATATTGTTGAGGAAAAGAAAAGTATATGTATGATGAAGCTTTACATTTTTGCAGATTTTAATCCCATTACATGCAGAACGGAAAATCCCTAGTACAACAGACTGTATAATTTTTAACATTTTTAAATATTATTTATACATTTAGGATATGAACGGTTTCGAAGTGGCGCTGGTTCGAGATTTTAAAATTTTTAAACAATTTCTAAAAATATTTATCAGATTTTATAATTTTAATATTATATATTATTAATACATGTTAACTACTGCCTGTAATTATCGAAAATTTTCTATGAGTATTTTTAACATTTTAGTTTAGTTTAGTTTTAGTTATTCACACACTTAGGAAATTGAAAAACATTTTTAGAAATGATATAAAAATTTGAACGTTCAATAACAACCACTAACAACTCTCTCTACTATTACTACTATTACTATCAGAGCGCTTGGACTGTTTTTCAAGAGGCGAGGTTCAAATCACGCTGCGTCAAAAAAATATATAGTTTCCTAAAAATGTTTTTAGCTTAAATGATTTTTACTCTTTGACTTTTTATATTTATTTAAAAAAATAAACAATTAATTTAAAACTGTAATGGCGCATTGGGACTGTGCTTGACTGTAAACGCGATAGTTGTGGTATCGATCCTCATTTCCTAGAGGAACAATGTTATTTTAAATATTTTCATTTTCGTCATTTGATAAGACAAAGCGTATCTTTGAGTTCCGCCACTCAATACTTAGTTTGTTAAGTTCGTGCGGAAAGTGGAAAAACATAGTGTCTTGACACTAGGTTCTGTTGACTACTCTACCTTTTCCGTATAGGAAAAAGTTTGAAGCTGAACTTGCAGCTAGCTGATGTAATAAAGAGTATCTTCAGTTTCTTTTATTTAAGAATTCCACGCAAACAAAGTCGCGGCCACAGCTAGTTATATAATATGTAATTTGTTTTACAGCGGCAATCGTATAAAGAAAAAACATCACGAACGTGAAGTGTATGAGCCTGAAGAGTCTATATCACATTTGCAAACGACTGAACCTCGACAATGCTACGGACCTCATTGTTCTCGGGCAGCTTACTATGGCTCCAAGTACTGCTCCACACAGTGTGGCATGAGACTTGCTACTGCTAGAATATATCAGGTATGTTAGTAATATAAGAAATTATTAAAATACAACACTATGAATTTTTTTTTTATTTCATATATATTATGTAGTAAATAATGACAACAAGTTTTATATAGTATATTCTTTTAATATAATTCATGAATTGATGTTATGGACCATATAAAGTCAAAGTCAAGTAATTTTATTCAAAGTAAAAAGATACTTGTTTTATTTTTTAAACATAAGATAATTAATTTACCACCAGTTCACTAGAGTTCACGCCTCAGAACTAAAACGAACTGGCACAAGAAACTCAGCGAGAATCTTATTTTTCTAAATTAATTTTATTTTTCTATTCAATATCGAATTCAAAATCAATTCAATTTTTATTTATTTATAGATCTATTAGTTCACTGATACATCTATCTTAGAAATAGTTATAACATCAATAACATACTTAATAATAATATGAATTATCATCAACTAATTTGAGGTTATACGTTTTTATCGCTCTCGATGATATTTTTATACGTTTGATTCAAATATTGTTGTTATCGAGAGAGCACTTAGCTTCAGATGCACGACGTGTATTGTGACATTTCGTTTAATCATGGAACGCCGTAATGCCCGGCAGCTGAAATATAAATATAAAATGTAACACGATAGTGGTCGCTTGACTCTCAGTTGGGGTAAATGTGCAGGTGCTGCCGCAGCGCATCCAGGAGTGGTCGCTGTCGGCGTGCGTGTCGGAGCAGCGCAATCGCAAGGCGCTGGAGGTGGTGCGCGGGGCGCTGGCGCGGGGGCAGGCGGCGCTGCGGGCGCTGGACGCGCAGCACCGCGACCTGGACGCGCTGCTGCTGCGCGCGCGCATGGCCGCCATCGAGAGCGGCGACGAGAAGGTACGCGCACTACTCTCTTAAACTTAATTATTGTACGGATTTTAATAACTCTTCGACGGTTTTTAAAGTTTAAAATCGGTTAAGATTGCGGTGTTAGATGTTAGAGGTCGTTGTGGCGCAGTGGGACAGCGTCTGACTGTAAACGCCATTGCTTGTAGATTCAAATTCCAACCGGGGAAATCATTATATTTTATATATTATCATTTCTACGCGCTAGTACCTACATTTAGTCAAAGTGCAGCGTTGAGTTCTTCCACAACACACAATGTCTCGATTTCAATTGGAAAGTAAATAACTTTTTGACACTAGGTTCTCTCTAACGACCGTGCTATGCGGGAAAAGCGTGAAGATGCATAACAAAATTGCGATTTTAAATATGAAAGTACTGTTTTTCTTTAGTTTGATTTGAGAATTTGGTACCACACATCATTCCATGCTTGTAAATGTGGCGAAATTGCAGAACAGTGGGGCTTATTTTCAAGTCTACATATGGGTTATGTAGACTTGATTCCACATTCCACATTCACATATAATGTACGAAATGTTGCAAAAAAAATTCGAGAAAATAATAATTAATAAGTTATTGTAATAATATGAAATGTATTTAATTCTAAAATGTAATTTACATAACAAATATATAATTTTATCAATTTAAAAATTTTCAATTTTTTACTTAATATCTTAATTTATGCATATGTGTTGTGCATGAATATGCATGTCTTCATATAAGACTGCACTTCTGTATGCATATTCGCTTTAAGCCTGTGGCTTAGCACTCAACTCGATTGATGTAATAATCAAAATGGTAACTTTCGCCAAACTGCCAGGAAGCGGACGACGAGACCTCCATGTACTGCATCACCTGCGGCCACGAGATCCACTCGCGCACTGCGGTCAAGCATATGGAGAAATGCTTTATCAAGTACGAAGCGCAGGCCTCATTCGGTAGTCGACATCGCACCCGTATCGATGGACAGAGCATGTTCTGTGATTATTACAATCCAATCAATGGCACCTATTGTAAACGGTTACGGGTCAGTATTCAAATATTCACTGAAAACCATAAAATTCTATTTAGTTATTTGTTATATTAGATTAATTTTAATGAATAATTAGTGTTCGTTTGTGTGATTCGGCTAAGTTTGAGGCCAACAGCCTCTAACTTGTTCCATTGTAATAGGATAGATATTTGTAGGCTTGGTTTGTGTGCTCTAACTAAGAAAATATATTTGTTAGCTCACTATGGTTATATAATATCTATATATAAATTGGTGTTTATGACCAAGTATAATATTATAGTATAATACTACTATATAGTATAATACAATGAATGTAACTTTCTAGAAAAATAACGATAATGAAATAAAAAAATAAACACGGGAAACTATGAGCCCGTGCATGTTGATTTTTCTTAATAAAAAGTTATCAGTGCAGGCTAGCTACCATTGTATTAAATAATAAAATTGTAACATTTATATTAGAAGAGAGCAGCTGTTGAGTTTCATGTTGGCATTTCTCAGCAGAATTGCTTTCCGAGCACCGGTTTCGAAAGTACTTGCAAAAGTAAATGTGAATGAAATTAATAATTAACATAATTTTGGATCAATCCAATACTACTTAAACCAGTCCACTCGAGGCAATTACGTATTCACCCTTTCATGTAACTAATAACTTAACAGGTGATGTGTCCAGAACACTTTAAAGATCCAAAAGTGAGTGACACAGACGTGTGCGGCTGTCCTCTCGTCCGCAACGTGTTTGAGCCTACCGGGGAGTTCTGTAGGGCTCCGAAGAAGTCGTGTTTGAGGCACTACCAGTGGGAGAAGCTGCGACGAGCCGAGATAGACATGGAGAGGGTGAGGCAGTGGCTGAGGCTTGATGAGTTAATTGAACAAGAGAGGAGTATACGACTCGCTATGGCCTCTAGGTTTGTGTTATTTAAATGGCGCTTTATTTTTTGTAAGTTCACGCTTTTTCCCGCTTTACAGGCTAAGTAGAGGAACTGAACGCCACGCTGTCTTAGCTTCCAGAGTGAGATGAAAATAATATAAATAAAGTCATTCCTCCGAATGGGAATGAACCCACAACCAATCGAATTTTCAGTCAGATGCTGTGGCACTGCGCCACGATGGCCTTTTTTATTTTAGTTTTAAATACGGACGGGAATCATGTCAGGTACAGTAGACTAGAGATATATAAATAATTTACTTATTGACTTTTGAGACTTATTCTGTCACGCCTTTATATAAGCAGATTATTTATTATTCCAAAATTAATCGAAATAATAGTTTTAGAAAACACAGTTTTGAACACAGCGGGCCTCGAACTCGTGCCTTTTGGATACCGACCAAGCGCTCTGATCGCTAAGCCGTACGTTCTATATCCAGTTACGCCGAAATTCTTATACGCTAGTTACAACTTATTTTTGCATCTCTATAGAGAGATATTTACAAATATCCGCTATTTAAAGGGATTTTTTACGTATCGCTTTATAATGAAACTTAATCGAAATATATATCCCTGCCCACCCTGATAATTTTCAATAATATATAATTATAATTTTCAAGGTGTTATATTATTCATCTTAGGTGTGGTATTATTAAACTTACAACGATTGCACATATAAAATATATGAATTGACATGTTTATTTAGTTGGATTTTGTTTGAAGGGCTGGTGTCCTGGGGTTGATGCTACACTCTACTTACAACCACGAAGTGATGGAGCGCATCACCAAAGCCAGTGAAAACACTAGTAAGATTAAAGAGGGATCCTGACATCTACCAAAAAATATGTATAATCAATTGATAAATAAATATATGAATTAACTTTAATAACAATCATTGGGTTTTATTTCTAATATAATTTTATTAAAATTGAGAACGGATTGTCCTGACACTTGATACTTTCGGACTATGTGGAAAGAAGCGAGAAACATTATAAAACTTTTATTTAACCGAATTAATCACGTATATTGTAGTGTTTGAGAACCTGATGTTTTAAAACATTGAATAAGAAAGGGTTAAAATACTTTAAATTCATAAATTCTATTTAATTTTTATGAAATATTATTTTTAATTTTTATACAACTTCCTCCAATTCCAATTTGCAGGTGTACGAATACTATTTAAGTTAATCTTTTTTGTTATGACTGTATGTATGCCTTTTCATAAAAAAAAAAACATTTTTAATAAAATTGTTAAATTATGATCCACTTTATCTATTACATTATTAGATTAACATAATTCTTATTTAATACAACATAATATTAACGTAACCTAAATAAAACTTTAGCAATGCAAATGGGAAATACAATTTACGTGTTATTTTTTTCTGTAATTTTTTTTTAGAAAACTTATAAGAATTTACACGCAGCGGGATTTGAACCCGCGTCTCTTGCATACCGTCGAAGCGCTCTGCCCGCTAAGCTATGTGTTCTACATCCAGCTGAGTCGAAATTCTTATACGCTTATTACAACTTATTTTTGTTGTTATCATTTCTATAGAAATTTGTATAAATCTATTAAGATATATTTAAAAATATAATTTCGTATTTAATGCGTTTTCAATTTCCTAAGTGGGTGATTAAAACTTTAAAAAAATGTTAAAAAAAATTGTTTCTCTTGTTTTACTTTTTTTGTGTGATTAACTTTTTCTGTATTTGAACTCACATTATCGGTAACAGACAGCGATAGAAATAAACATATCTAAGTAACAAAGGTTTTAAGAATATAAAAATTAAATTTTCTATAAACTTTTTATTTATGTCCACCCCTGCGTGTATCTAACAAAAATAGGGTAGAATAATAAGCGCGTCATTCGCATCAAATGCGGTTCCTTACTATTAAAATAGTAATCCATTTAACGGTGTGAAACCAGAAGCCAAATCTTTCTATGGTGTGGCAGTGACACTCCTCTTCTTTACTCTCCGACTTTACGTCTATTTTTAAATACATAGCGCATGAAATGCCGAAATTTAATGCGGCGCTTTTTCTCACCAGAACGGGGAAATTGAAATATACCTAATTATCCCTTCGAATAGAGATCGAACCCACGATCATCGCGTATACAGTCTGTTTCATTCCGCCACGACCAAAGTTATACTTGAAATAGTTCTTCCTAAGTACTATACTTTATTTTGATATTCGAAATGAAAGAAGCCAAAATAGAGCCAAGAGATGCCAGTTCTTATTATCCTGATAACCAATAAATAGAATTACGAGGCTTTTTTTTATTTTAATATAATATTTTATGTTTTAATTTCAAATATATCTATTTTAAAACCAATTAGAGCACAAAAGAATTAGTAACACTCAGTTATCATATCAAAATATGTTTAGGACGTCCCCGGGACGGCCACACGTGCACTGCTCCACCCTATTTCAATATTGAACCCTATTTGTAATTGAAGCGTATAATTCTGATGACATGTTTTACTAAATCTCATAATTTGACATGGAGAGCCCCTCGTTTAATTCAAGTCAAAACATAAGTCCTACTGTTAATACTGCAGTATAGTATGAAAGTTATAATTTTTACGGATTATAAGGAGAAAATTGAGTCAGATTTTTCCAGTCTCACATCTCACTCAGACATCCCATATCAGTGGGACAGCGTATGAATGTTAACGCAATTGGTTGCGAGTTAGATCCCCACTTGGGGATTGATTATATACAAATTATTTCGATTTCGGGCGGAAACTAGAGAATAAAGTTTTAACACTGGGCTTGCTCTGAACTTGCAATGTTAAAAAGATTTTGCTAAACTGAGACTCGGAAGGAACTTCTTCTCTTACTGCCTCTTCAATCCTGGAGGTTGGTTGGTTACCTTCCTAAACTCTGCTCTATCCAATACTAGACGGAATATTTGTTCCACGGATTTGATATTCGGATCCACTCCCAGACGTTACTCAACCCCGACTTCTTCCTTCGTCTAGCCTTTTTCTGTCCACTATACCCACCATAACAAGCTGAAGCAAACTGTATTTGTCATACCTTAAAACATGGCCTAGGTATTTTGCGCTTTTTAATAGTTTGCATCATTATTCGGGGCATATTGACACGCCAGAGCACGTTTTCGTTTCGGCTCTTTTACCGGAAGGTTTATAGATATGTCTCCAATCATGTCGCTCAATTGTTTTTTTCCGATCTCAGTATCAACAACCAAATTGCCAGATCCATCAAGCAACGTAGAAAAACTCTGCCGAGTACTGATTCTTTAGACCCCTGTCCCATTCAAGGGACGCCCGGAACTCAATGTTGTCAATAACTCAATCAAGCAAACTACTAGGGAAAAATAGTGCCGTTGCCTTCTGCACTTAACCTTTAAGAGGTTATTCAAACCTCAAAGCTGTTGAAGCCTCTTCCTATCTACCCTGGTACCAGGTTGGGTGTATGCTAATACCGCCAATGCTCAGTCACCAGAGCTTTAGCCGTTATCTAGCAGGGAACACTACGGCTAGCTAGGATTGGTAAAAGTACTGTTTGTTGCTCGTTAAACAATACTATAACAACAATAAACTAAATATAATTCGTTATGTCTCAAAATATAAATGTTTAAATACGACTATAGGAAAACATATTCAATTAATTTATATCAGTAATCTAAGTTTTCCTGATATAGTTTCTAAATAAATAAACTATATGATCACTTAATTAATTATTGCAATATCATACACTAAATAATATCAGTTTATACCAACACTATGAAGAGCATAAACAAGAAAACCTAGGTAGGTTATGTAGGCTATATATTATACTTAAAGAATATGCTGCCATAAATTTCTAAACAAATTCATTCATTGTTTATTAGTAGATATTTCAAACGAATACCAAGTGCAATTTTAATTTAATATTCTTGAACTTACTTTCAATTACAGAAAACCACTGCATTACACATACCTATATATCAAAATGAAGTTTTACTTTTTTCCGCATAGCAAGGTAGCTTGTAAGAACCTAGTGTCAAGACACTATTCTCCGCACAGATTGTGGAGAATAGTGTCGGGCAGATGCCCGAATTCGATATAATGTGTTGAGTGGCGGAATCCTTGCATTTTGTCTTAGTAGGGCGAAAAATAGGACCAAAAAGTATATTCATTCTCCGGTCAGTTTCTTTGATGACGAAGGTTTATTGCACAGGATTTTACGAACTAATTACGGCGCCCCATCAGATTTACTTCATACAAGGGTATTTAGCGTCAAATATGACATATACGTGACGAATGTGTTTAATATAGTTTGGCCATGTCCCATTGTAGCCAGCTGTTCTATGCCCCATGGTTACGCTTATTATGGTAATGTAATAGAGGAATCGATGAAATATTATTTTTCTTTTATTATCACATATAGGATGCAGGTGCAGAGGAAGGCTTTTAGATTTTTTTTTAATTTTTCAGCGCGATACCTGTGGTTTTAAATAATATTATAATAGTGTTTGTAATAAAGTTTCTGCCTCAAACAGGGCAAGCGATGTTTGTAGGCTCGATTTCCAATGGAAAATAACTTACTTATTCTATGTGACAAGTTAAGAAAATATAAATCATTGCATTTTATTACTGGGTTCTATACGTCTTGCTATCAGGTGGCTGGGAAAATATTATAAAAAAAATTAAAAATTTCCCGTTATTACTAGTTTGGATTGGTTTATCACCATTACACATTGTCTTTAAATGGGAGCAGACGAGTAAAGACAAAAAGTATTTTTTGGATTGCTAATATAATTTTGCTTATAAAATTTTTGATATCGATATTCGACAATAAAATATTAAAATTGTAGTCTACAGTGGTTCAGACTTTTATTTATTTCGAATGAATTGTATGCGTGGCTAAATAATTTTCATCATAAAACAATGCGTCGCTCAACTCCATCCGTCTACAGTGTGTTTGAAAAATGTTAACAAAATCTCTGTAAAGAATAATAATAAACTGGTATTTACAGTACTATTAGTATAGTGTTGTATGTAATATAAGTAAAACACCTTTGTACGTGGTTGAACAAGAAGCACAAGTCGATAGGACACGCCCATTGTAACGGTTGTAACCAATCAGCGCAAACCACCCTCGAAATGCCCCTTCTTCGACCAATCATAAACGAGAAAACTGACGAAGTGACACGCTAAGGGTAGTTTAGTTAAGTTACTCAAAAATGAATCTTATTCCTGTTGCATTGAACAAAAATTAGTATGCCACCAAATTTTAATAATTGACGGGTCCATATTTTGGGATAGTATGAAATTGTGCTACTTTGATTTAGTACTATTTGGTGTTTGCTTTCATACACATCTCGGAGAAATTTGGTTTCTGGTGATACTCTAGTATACCGCAGATTGTAGTGGTGAGAAGGTTTTGTGCAGGAGTGTAATCACCAGGACTCAAGATTCATTTCCCGCTGATGTCCTACGGCAGCGAGACGCCGCACGTCTGGAGCAGCTCATCTGTAAGTAAAGCTAATTCATACCAAACTTGAAATGTACATGAAATTATAATAAATAGTTCTGGAAACTGAATGAGATGTAGGTAGAAATAATGAAATGTAATTGAGATCTCTTCTCTAAATCTTTTGGACTTAACTTTATTTTTATTCTCTTTCTATAAATATTTTGGACTTGCATACATTTAGTAAATATAATAATATTTAGTTCTTTTTTCCATCTTTGATTTATTATTTTTGGTAAAAAGAAAATCGTGGGCATAACTTCACTGCCGCCGGAGATAGTTGCAAATATTTTGTACGTAGTATGTCCATTATATTGAGTTTGAACTGAAATGCGGGCTTATAGTGATGAACTCGAGCTTTTATTAAATCAGTCACATTACAGATTCAAGCATTTTGAGCATCAAACAAACCAGCCACAGGGACTGTCGATACAAGTGAAAACTTATAACTTGGAATTTTAGTATTAAAATTTTATATTTCTAAATTGAAATACAATTAAATCTGGTTTTTAAATTTGTTGACATACAATTACATGCTACGACTTTTACTATTGACTTTAGAATGTCGGTGACACGAAACTATAAGATTTTCCCCAACCAAAAGGCGTTCAACGCGCCTTAAGGAGTTTTCACTTCATATCTATGTGCATATATATACAGTAACATATATTACTCATGTATAGAGTTTGGTGACAGTTCCATGAGTTTTGTTCACCCAAAAAGTGCTCAACGCGCTTAAAGAAGTTTTCATTACAAAAGTCGTTTTGTGCATTGATTATTTTTTAATCAATCCTTGCTTTCCCAAAACATATCAGACATATTTTTATATTAATCAACAGGAATTCTCTTAATATATATAGACACTGGCACTTTGACTTTGCACTTTGAACATTGTCTATTTTTTTACATCAGGGCTCATCTTTCATTTTAAAAGAGTATAAAGTTACTAAAATTGTTAAGACATTTTTAAAAATGGACTTTCGGAGCCGATAACAATAAATATCATTGGCAAGTAGGTATATTTTTGTATAAATAAATAAAAACAAATCATTTTAAAATTTATAACTTATTTTTTAAACTAGAACGGAAATTACAAATTTAGTTTCTAAGAGAACAACATATCCTATGAAATAGTCTCATGTCTCATGTATATTTCTAATTTCTAAGTCATGACGACTGAAAAATCAGGGCTTTTGTTTTGGTGTAAAATTTTTATAATTTCTTCTTTTCATTTTTACTTTAACATTCAGTTAACATCAGCTTCAATGTAGACTCGTCTGTATTTTCTAAAAGGAAGACTCAGCTGCGCTCCTTATGCTAATAGAAAAGAGTTGAGTTACAGATCATCCATTCGGTTCGTTTACTTGAGTTAGGTATTGCCTCAATACATACGCATACAACGGAGTATAAAGTTTTACGAACTTCCTTATTAAGCAGAATTTGCATACTCAGTAACAAGCTCCAATGGAATGCTCGCATTGAAGCACTTGCAGACAAACTCAGCACGGCGGAGTTCGAAATTAAAAAAAGTAAGGCAAATAACTGATAATAATAATGTCTCGAGTTTATTTTAGCAATTTTCATAGTTTTTTGTCTTATGGAATGCTATTACGGGGCAGTGCCGCAAACAAAAAGAGCCAAAATAGAGTAGAGCTTGAGATTGTTGCGAGATGTTTTTAAACACATAGTATACTTATAGTGCTTCGCAGTATATATTTTATAACATTATGTTTATCCGACAAGATATCCAGTGTTATGCTAAAAACACTGACAAACATACGATAGGGACGAGAAATAAAGATAAGCTTGTAACACCAAGTTATCGCCTCCAAAAAGTAAATAAATATTTGATGGGTCTTAGTATACGCATATATAATAATACGGAATCTTATGTTAGATCTTGTAACTAGAGAAATTCAAAGAAAGATTTAAATACAATATTATTAAGTATAGCTTATTACTCTGTAGAAGAATATTTAAATGATAAAATTGTAACTTTTGTATTTGAAAAGAGCAACTGTTGAGTTTCTCGACGGCTGTTCTCGCCAGAACTGCCCTCCGTACTGGTGGTAGCTTTATGTTCCTTCGACGATTTAAAAGTGCTTGCAAAAGTCAATTTGAATAAAGGATATTTTGAATTTGAAATTGTACATTCTGTTTATGTCTTCCCACCCTGCTTACCAAGTATGAGACGACAGCATCAATAGCACAGTTAAAAAAACTATAATTATTATTAATTATTTTTGTGCTATTCATATGTGCTAGCAGGTTAAGCACACAGAACCTAGTGTCAAGACCTTTTTCATTTTCCGTTCGAATTCGAGACATTGCGTGTTAAGTGGTGCGATGGAATTAAGTAGTACATGTCTAAACATTTATGTTTTTTTTAAATATAATATTAAACTAGCTGTGCCCGCGACTTCGTCCACGTGGAATTCTAAAATAAAATTAGTCTCAGTTATTTCTTATTACATCAGCTATTTGGCAGTGAAGGCTTTCACTGAATTTCCAGCCAAAATCGTTCCGGCCGATTTAAAAAAAATTATTATTAGTATATGTACTGTATACATACATATTATTTAGTAAGAAGCGGCTATTTTAATTCTACAAAATCAATACGCTTCAATTTTATTTATTTGTATAGATAGTACAACGAACGTTGAACTGAGGAAAACCGTGTGGTAAAAATACGTAATAGTCAGGGAGAACTTAGGGATAAGTCAAATTTGACATAGTGTCAAAATCAAGTCAAAGACAATCAATGTTCGAACTATTCAAATACATTAAATAGGGAGAATGATGAATGATGATTCAAGAATTTGCAGGGCAGTGAGGTGTCACCATATGGGCCACTGTGGGACGGACCACCAGCACCAGTTCCGTACCCTGACATCCTGGCCTTCCCACCAGCCGACCTAGGTAAGTGCCATCTTAAGTATGAGATTCCTACCGTGGAAGCTTTCTTATTTATCTTTGTTTATTATGTATATTTGTTTTTCAAGGTTATATTTCCATAAGTTGCTGGGTATCAAAATAGTTTTGCCACAATTTTATAATTGTGTTTATTTATTTTAATATATAATAAGCACTTTATAATGGTGTCAATTTTATAATTGTGTCTATTTATTTTAATATATAATAAGCACTTTATAATGGTGTCAATTTTATAATTGTGTCTCGTCTATATGGTAAATTATTTAACATTGTAAGGTTTTTAAAAATTACATCTGCGTTTTTCTTAAAATTACGAATGTTCCACCTTATCCTATACTAATATGGTCTTCTGCTGTTGTACTATGTTTCTAAATCTTATTTATTTTCTACTCATTATTTATCAAAGTTTAAAATGAGTATATTTTATTTATGGGATGGGATTAAATATAGAACGAATTTGGAAAATATTTTTAGATATCTTTTTCTGATAACAGACACAAATCACTTTCTATATATCATGAAAAGCTGATGCACTTATCGACCCTTAGCCAAATTAATCATAAGACATTCTTTTTTAAATTACATAGATTTGAATTCGATTGTCCATATATTTTACATAGATTTGCGCGTTCCTAGCCGATGCCTATCTACAATGGAATTTATCGGCGCTGGGTTGTACAAGTCACCGCCGGGGTCCACGGAAGTTTCCCATGACTCCGGCGGACGAGACGGAACACCGTTATACGGCGGCCTACCGTCTGCTAGTCCGGAGTACCATATAATCGAGTCCAAGTCCCCGATCGGGGAATAGCAAGCCAATTGTCAGGATGAATTTAAAACTGTTTTCTGCCATATCGAGATTGAAATTATACCATATGATATGTTTGTGGGCAGGTGTATATTTTTGCCAATAGTCTACCAGAACAAAAAAAAATGCTCCGAGATTATTGTATTTTAACATATTTGATTCACATTTTCGGTACTTAACGTCGTTTGAAGTAAAGTTTCTTTTTGTGTTTATTTTCTGTTTAAATATATAACTCAACGTGTTAGTCCATTCAACTGTTACAATAATATGATTATATTTAAGTATAAGAACTAATGTAATAACTACAGTGTCCAATATATAGAACAATGTTAATTGTTTTCGAAGACCTAGCGGGAATTACCCGCTAACATAAACAGGCCTATGCCTAATGTACGTTTTTTAAATTTATTTAGAATACTACTGATATAAGAAATGAGGTCAATGATTACTTTGTTTTTAAGTTCGTTTTTACTGATTTTATTAAAAATAGGTAAAGAAAAGTGAAAATCAAGGCGTCTTGTTGAGTGAAACAAATGTATAGACAAAAAAATATAGTTTTTATTTGGGTTAAAATATAAATATATTAGGCTGTATGTTGGAAACAATTCTGAAAGCTTATAAGTATTACCTGGCAGCAATTGTAGTCTCGCAATTGTAGTCTCGAATCGCGTTAATTCACTAATAAAAATACTTATGTTGTCTTAAGCTTAAAAGTTAATAAATTTCAACCAATAAAATTAACATTTCAATCATAAAGAAGTAATCTCAAAAATAGTTTAAATAATAATAAAAAGGGCCTTAAAAGTATTTCCTCGTTCTCGTGGGTCGTTTTGCCAAGGACATAAGCTTCATGCTATAAGAATCTGTATCTGTATATGATCATAGAATCCGGAACCGTGTGCCAAGTTTCAAGCAAATCAACTGCGATATGTAGGTCAAAAAATAGCCTTTAAGGATTTTACTACATTGATAGTTAGATGGAATTAATAGATAGATTAATATAGGTTAAGCTAACAAAAGCTTGTTGAAGCACATTGATTTATTCATTTTATAAGCTTTCGCTGCATTTCGCTTCCATTAAAATAAAATATTTTATATGACACGAATATTTTCGTTGAGTAGAAAGAGGTAGATTGACAATAACATATTCAACATTAGTTTCAACGTTTTGTTATATTATATCTATGGTTTAATCCAACAATTTTATGTGATTTGGTAGACAGGATAATAAATTTTCATTGTGTGTCATCTTAAGCCGCATCAACGCTTAACACCAGTCGTGGCCAAACGATACATAAAAAAAACATTGTGGATAGAAAAAAATAACTTTTTTTACCACATTAGAGTATAATATACATATATTATACATTTTGTAACGTCAGTTTTATATTGTAGTATGGTCGGCAGCAGGATGCGGGCGAGGCTCCTCCCGATCTACGCCGGGTAAGAAGCCGCGCCGTCGCGTGGCGTCCGTGGCTCAGCGTCGGGCTGCCAACATCCGCGAGCGCCGCCGAATGTTCAACTTAAATGAAGCTTTTGACAAATTACGACGAAAGGTCATTATTTTAAAACACTTATTTGTTTATGTATTTTTAAATTTATATTTTTTTAAAAATATGTGTTTGTAACATTTATGTCACTATTAAATATATGTCAAACATGTGGTAGCGTATAACATATATTTTATTACTTTAAAGTACTTTTTAATGAAATAAAACTATTTTTAAACGGATTAATCTTAGTATTGGAAATTTTTTTTTAAATACCCAACGTTTCGATAACTTTACAGCAGTCCATGGTCACAGGTAGACTAAGGTAGCATTCGTCTGTCAGTTGATACAATTGTTATATCAAACTACCGCCAATCATTTGTTAGTTGCCTCGCGTTTTGCCCTGGATGTATTTTCAAATACTAAAAATATACGCGATTAAAAATAGTTTCATTTCAAAATGTGTAAAAATGGCGACAATCAAAGATCTTATTAGTTTTTAATGAGTTGTCACATAAATTATGGGTTTTCTGCACTTTCATTAATTTATATGTACAATTTCATACTTTACGAATGTCTCATGCGAAAGTGTCATGCTGAGATTTCCAATTGAGTATGTATTTACTTTAAAAGATTCACGTTGCAGTACATTAGGTATTTATATTTGTTATTGTACAATTATTATAAATTGTAATATAATTCCATTATTATATTTATAAAATGACAGACACGGTAATGTTTATTGAATAATACAGTATATACTCATCCATAGATATATTGAGGCCATCGTGGCTCAGTGTGATTATATTTAAATTATTTTCGCTCTGGTACAAGACCAAACGCGGCGTTGAGTTTCGCCACTAAATACTCAATGAACTGAATTTGGGCATGGAAGTGTAGAATGGAGTGTCTTGACACTGTGTTCTCTCTGACTACCCTGCTTTGTAGGAAAAAGCGACAAGATGCTTTTTTGCAAGAAATACAGTTCTGTATATTAGGATGTTAGTTTTTATTGCATCCTCCTTAAGTCTATTTAACTGTGTGTGTACTTTTAATAATGTTACTTGTCTTTTTTTAAACTAAATAGCAGTATTTAGGGATACCATTTGAAATGCTCGACAAGTCTGAACCATTCAATATAAGTAGTTCAGTTCAATGTAATTACTATTATAAAATTGCTAATTATACCTTATATATGAAACTATTTCAACTATTACCAACTATTTCAATGTATTAAAGTATAAAGAAAAAAAATATTTATTTCATCCGGAGATAGTAGAGTTATCGAAGTTATTCTTTACATCATAGGCCAGACATATATTGATTTTTGATATACCTTGACTTGATTGATTGAGAATATTTTTGATTCGCAGGTTCCAACATTCGCATATGAGAAACGCCTCTCCCGTATCGAAACTCTGCGGCTTGCCATTACTTATATAAGTTTTATGTGTGAACTGCTCCATGGGTCCCCACAACCACACTCGACCCTCTCGTCTCTACATCCACCTCGGCATGTCTTCGATGCTGAGGTGCCTTGGTGTGCTTAGACGACGGTAGTCTTGAAAATATCTTCTTTTGATTCAGTTAATTATGTGTAGATCGTTTAATGTATATTTTTTCTCTATTTATACAGAGCTATTATGATTTCACAGAGTTTATTGTTTAAAATAGCTGGTTTTTTTGTTTAATTAGAATTTTTTTAATGTAATATTAGATAACTTTAGTTGTGAAACCATTTTGGTGGTATTATACATATGTCTTCCATTAGTCATAAGATGTAATAATAATAAGTTAAATATTTTATTCATACTAATATGTTAAAAAGGCATTAAAGGTACAATTACAATATAAAAATATATTTCTATGAAATCCACCTATTTCGAATTACGGAATCATGGAAACTAATTAGTAAATTATTTTTTAGATTTAAAGAGTATGTGTTAAATTGTTATTACTGTAATGAGGTACTATTTATAAGGGATACACAAATTAGAATTTCATTTAGTACTGATTTCATATAGACAGTGTAATACTGAAATAAAGACAATATGCGGATATCTATTCTTTTGGTGAGTAATGTTATTATTTATTTATTGTTTTCATGAATTTTTTATTTTTATTTTACCACCGTTTTATGGTTCTTCTTTAATAAATCCGCTATTAATGATTGTCTCTAAGAAATCGCTATATAAGGCCACCATTGCACGTTATATAACTATATGTTAAATTATATATTTGTGTGTGTACAATAAATTACTATTATTATTGTTCACAGAGTATTTTGTTCGTGAGCGAAGGCTTTGCCTCTACAAGCATAATAAGACAAAAACGAGATTTAATAACCGTAAGAAACTTCATTTGCAACCTATTTGGCATAAATTATAATCCACCCACAACACGGATTATATTGCAAAGGCCCAGTATTGAAAACATTTATAGAGTTATTGATGATGACTTTTATGTAAGAAGCGTTCAAGACGTTTCTTTAAGCGGAATGCGAACGAGAAATAATCAACGAACTGCACCTGTGTATCAGGTATATGGTAATAGGGACGACAATGATTATTCAAAAACACTGAAGTCACCAAATGATAAGATTCCATTGCTAAATGAAAGACTGTCTAAAGATAGAGACGTTAAATTAAACAATGTAGTAAATGAAAAGAACATTTTACCACAAAGACCATTATATATACAGAACCGGCTAAGTGAACTTAATAATGTACCCGATGTATACCAACCTGTGACCACAGAGAAAATTAGACAACCTGTTATACAATCATCATATAATGCTATTTTGCAGCACCCTGGTGCTGGTGAGGTTCATGTATCGAAGTATCCACTCGTGCGTACGTCGTATAAAGGTTATTCTATTATTGGGGAAAAGTTGAATTCTTCTAAAAATTTATCTCCGTCTCTCACACCATTAAATGATTTGGTGGGACTCAAAACAAAAACTCCAGTAATTCAAACAGCCACATCTGAAGTAACCGAAAGGACCAAACTAAAAATTAACTCTTCTGCAAATCTTCAAAAGACAGTAAAGTTTTCTGAACCTATACCGATAAAATACAGCTATAAAAACGTTTTCCATACACAGCCTGACAAAAACACTGCTATAAAATTTGATAACATTATATCTACTGCAAATACGGACGCTGCAAGTACTACACAAAGGGTTCCCTTCAAAACTAGTAACAGCGATTTCTTCTTGTTGCCACCCATTGAAAAGAACGATCCCCTATTAACTGCAAATAAAGTGAATTCATATCAGGAAAATAATCAAGACAAGGGATTTGTAAAAAATAAACCTATGGCTGCAATTGATGAGCCGTATACTAATAAAAAAGAAGAAAAGTCCAAAGCGAAAAATTATTTTGAGCAACGTGGCGATATTCCTGCGTCGTTCTTCGAATAAGATGGAATATAATTTAATATTGACTAAGTTAACATCATATCAGACTTACACATCTGTATTTGTTTTTATTACACACTTATGTTTATATAATGTACACTGAAATGTCATGTTATCATACATATTAATTTATTGTTATTATAATAAACTCTAATTAAGGAACATAGGTTTAATATTTTAAATTAAATAATAATTTATTTGATTGTATTATATAATACAATATAAACTATTGTGTTTATTTAAAACGTCCTTTTATATATCTAAAAAAAAAAACATCTTGTAATTGTTTTTACACGAGGCATAGACTTAAACATAGACGAATTAAAACACAGATAAATCATATACGACACCTGACGTAGACGGTAGCGCAGTAGAGACGCGATTGCTGCATACTGAATGCTGAATACATTGTAGTGATGTACCTATGTACCTATATCATAAGATTCCCTTTGTTTTATTATTAACATATCATACAAATTACATTATACTATTTAAATTATAATGATATTATACTAATCTTTGAACTCGTAACTTCATAAACATGGTAAGCCCCAATATACATATGCATGTACATAAATAAAATCATTAAGCGAGACGAATATATATACTAGCGGAGTTGAAGGTCAACCATACTATCAGTGTTTCGTATATAAATACTAAGTATTTGAGCTTTGACCCAGGAAAGAATGTAACTGAGAACTCAACGCCGCCGTCGCGCTTCCTCTTGTTCACCAGAGCGGAGAAATGAAAATACTTAAATTATTAATGAATTAATTAATATACAATATTTTAAGCTCAAACCAGTTTTTATTTTAAACACTTTTATGATATCTATTCTTGTTATTCGAAATGTTTGATTTATTTAGTACTATTCAAGTGGCGGCCAGACCTAGAAGGCTCTCTTAACATATTCTCTTAAGTCCTATTTATTACTAATTGATGCCCATTAGCTCTATCTTTCGATATTAACTTTAACTAATTAATTTTAACATTTAAATGATTTCTTTTAAAGTGGTAAATTTCTTACCGCTAAGATTTCCACATCAAATGCTCCAGGTATATTTATTCAGATTAACACATTTTACTGTCTGTAGACAAAGAGGACCCATTCCAAACACATCATCCTAATCTTCTTATCATAAACCTCCAATCTCCGTGTTCCACTCTTATTCGAGACATTTCGTATTGAATGCTGGAACTCAGTGCCAAAATATACCATTATACCCTAGATCCTGCTCAGAGGTAAAATATCTACTAAATTAAAAAGGTATCATTCAAATCCGTCCAGTAAGTACAAAGATGTGCGCATACAAAGACATAAACAAATAAACAGGCAAACATATAAACAAAAATTTAACAATTATAGATTCATATTCTATAACTGTTTTTTTATCCTATTTAGTTATTTTTTCGTAAATATATTCCAAATACAGGCACACTTTTTTAATGTTTTATTTTAGCATAGATTTCAAAATTTTAATCGAACTACATTTAAACAAATTTGAATACAATATTCATAAAGGTATACCTAGAAATTGTCTTTGACAAAAGGCAGCATTTGCGTGATTAACTAAGTGTGTGATACACTGTTATAATTATTACCATTTCTGTATTTTCACAATGCAAGTCGGGCATGCCGTCATCACCTATAATGGCGGATGCACTCAGTAGTTAATTATTGCTCAGTGCTTAATTAAGCTTATGTTGGTATTTTATTTTTTTAGTGTAGACTGTTTACCAACACAGTCATTTAATTGAATTATTAAATATTTCGCCACTAGGTACGCCTCAAAGCCCACAATAAACAAATACATATAAACACATATAAAACACACAAGCTTACAAACAAATAAAAACAAAAAAACTAATAGAAATGGTAAGGTTTTTTTTAATTAATTACGGTTTCATATTATCCAAAATCCACTTCATATATTTCGTGACGTCAGTGTATACTCCGGGGAACAAGGAGCCGCATTGCCTCGGGCCGTACGACACGATGCCGTACTGGATCATCCGGTAGATGCCTTTGACCTCATCCTCCAACATAAGAGGTCCACCAGAGTCACCGCTGCACGAGTCCTTGTCGATTTCGCCAGCGCATAGCTTGTTTAAGGTCAAATCGTGGCTTCCCGGCCCGCCGTTCCTAATTATTTTTAGAAAAATCATTCTCTCAAAAATCTTCTCAAAAAGTGTCATACAGTCTAAGGTTATTAACTAATCGAAAAATTAAGCACACCGAAGTACTTAACATATACATTTTCAAAATGTTTTATGGATATGTTTCGAGTAAAATAAAGACCATTTTCAGCTTTACATTGTTTCCTCATCGCAGTGTAGTCAGAGATAACCTAGTCTCATAACACTGCTTTGAGTTCCACGACGTGCTTTTTATGGGTTCTAGAGCGGAGAAATTAAACTGATAAATTAATGATTATTCCCGACTATGATGACTGACAATATAAAAAATGTACAGTACACTCTTACTTATTGTAAAACTCCCCACATGTAGCAGCGGATAGAACGGGAATGACTTTTCTCAGGATAACAGATTCAGACCCCGTTTCAGTCAGTCCCAACCGGCGACCGTTCCTATCTTATTGCCGCTAGTAATGTTGCGCTCACGCAACTCTTTTGTAATTGGCAGGCAAATGGGTTTTGCGTTCTCTACAAATAACACATCAAAAATTCAATTTTTGTTAATGTTTTTGAATAATTATACGGTCTTAAGACGAACTTAGGTCCTTGAATAATACTTTAACTATTAAATTTGCTCAGCAGTCACATACCCACAATTTTTACATACATTTACTCTGAAAAGGGTTTTCGATTTTTTACATATAGAAATGTATATAAGTGTTCCACTGCTCAGGCGACATTTACAACTTTCCGTTTATAATTGAAGTGCATTAAATTACTATAAAACATACTTAACCACATTTGTACAATGTTATAAAGAATTATTAGAAAAGTTAATAATGTATGAAATAGTTTTGGCAATAAATAATATTACTTACTGAATCATCAGTGTTGCGGCCTTTTGAGTCTGAGAATAGCTATATCATTTTCTATAGGAGAACGTTGATATTGTTCATGAGATATGATTTCTTCAACGGATATATCCTAGAAACGATTGCATCAATGAATTCATGTTGTAACTATAGTTTAAGAGAAACAGTAATAAATTCTTTTGCAGCTTCACACTTTTTCCTGTATAGCATATGATTACGAGGTGATGAGTTGGACCTCATCCCGCGATTGGTTTCATTGGGCAGAGAAAAATGACAATAATTTAAATATCTGATTCACCATAAAATTAATCGTCTTTGCAATCCAGACGCTATCCCACTGCGCCATGATGGCCTCAAACTATTTTGTTTTATAATAAAGTACGTTTTTCTGGCACCTGAATATGTGATTCACAGACGGTGTAAGGATATCCTTGGCAATCTTCCTTCGAGCGCATATCAAATTCACCGATGCGAACTCCCGCAATCGTTTGATTGACGACACAATGCGCGGCGGTCAGAATATACCTTGAGTTAATAACTGAACCTCCGCATTTAAATGGGACTGTAAATTTTAACATTTTAAGTACCACTTCTGTAATTAAATATTATTATCAGCTGATGATGATAACCAGCAGTTTATATTACTGTATATACTGTAAGAAGTTATTATTATACAGTTTCACGCTTTTCCCCGCATAATACCCTGCTATGCGGGAAAAAGTCATAGAGAACCAAATGTCAAGACACACTTCACTTTCCGCCTGAATTCGAAATACTACTCATTAAATGGCTGAACTTAAAGCTGCACTTTGTCTTAACAGGTTGGGAATATAAAAGCAATTTAAATATTCCAATCATTCCATCAAGATGTATCGACCTATATAACCATTGCGATTACAGTCAGACACTGCCAGGCGTTTCGCGTTTACAGTCAGGCGTTGTCAGGCATCTTACCTCATGTTTAGATAAAGCAAATAGCAACCAATATTTCACTCTTCTGTAAAAAGAAATTTATATATTTTAATGTATTTTAATATTATTTTAGATTACCTGAACTGCGTGTTTTGTGAGCAATAAGTGCTATCCACGGGAACTCGTAGAGATTAGTGGTTCTGCCTCCTAAGATTTTGTTTCTGACAAAATCACCACAAGCCTCGGGAAGGAGATTTAAGTTTTCATGCTTTTCGATCTCTCTTCGTCCGAGATATCTGCCGTGAATCGTAAGAAGCCTGTATTGGCCGGCGATTATCGTACTCGCGCTAACGCGCCGCGCGCGCGCTATCGGTTATACCTAAATTGAAAATCAAATAGAAGTTCTCAGTTTTTATTTTGGTCAACAGAAGATAATAGATATGAATATAAGTAGTGTCAAGACCATTTTTCGTACCTTTGGCGCACTTACGCCATCGATATATTCCGTTCCACAGGAGGATTCTTTCAATTTATTTTGACTTTCGGCATTATAACTAACTTTTTTTTAGTGCATAATCTGTCGCTCCTGGACACGAGCGAAGAAAAACACAGTCGCTGCATGCTATAAATAATATATAATTAAATAACATCATTCATATATTACTATTGTAATATAATAAAATTATCGTATTTGGAAACATAATAAGATTAGAGATTTATGAGTTTTTAAGCATCTTACACATCATGAGAAGTGGGCAAAGAGAACTAAAAGATATTTTTTTCCCATTTTACATGAAAATGTTTCATAAAAACTACAATTCACCATTCTACAAGTCCTGAACCACTGAAGGATCTACGTTCAAGAACAATCCGTTCCGGTAGCACATGTTCGTTGAACATTATATTTGTTTTATCTAAGTTTATCTGGAGACCGATGTGATAACTGATGATGCTTACTAATAACTTATTTTTTTATAATAACTTATAAAAGGTAACCTGATGGTAACCGTGTTTTATGAACACTTCACTGATATAATACATATATACTTACAAGAAAAGCCTTTCCAGACGCTCCACACGCGTATAGTGCTAAGACACTAAGTATAATAGCAATAATCATTTTTGTATCTTGTATCTGTAATTGTAGTTAGTAGTAATAAAACAAACTTCACGCTTACTTCATCGAAGCTTTTTGCAAGACTAACTGTGAGACCCGTTTCCTTAAGGAAAATATTTTAAATTATCGCCTTGTTTATTATACGCAAAATATATAAGGAATGCTGATGCAAAAATGCATAATAATACAAGTTTGTTGTTGAACTTGTTTGTTGTTGTGATTCTCAGTTATTTATCCTTATTCTGTCATTATTACGAGAGTCTTTTGATAATATTAAGAACTCCTTAGAAGAAAGAGGAGCTCGGAGCAGTGCTTGGGACCTAGGACCCAAGTGTAGACTTAGTAGTAGTAGACCTTTAAAATATTTCAACGCTCACGTCCGCTATCCCGAATATCACAAAGTCGTTTTTGTACCTGCACGCCAGTCAAATATCAATTTCGTAGAGATAACGCCATTTTCTCTTTAATCCTGGTCGTCTAAGCTTAGCTTAGTCTGTAGAAACTTTAGGCTTTACACCGATTAGTGACCATTGTTACAAAGAATAATCTAACGTAAACATAAATTGTTTTCAGCCCCTCACAATCCACTGCTCCCTCATAGTGCGCAAACTATCCCGAAACCTAATTTAAACCTGAGTTGGCTTGGCTTTCTGGTTTGTTGATTACAAACCAAAAAGGATAACTGATAACCTAAATAATAATTTCATCAACTTTAAAGATGAATAAAATAAAATATCTGAAGATCGTCGATCTTGTCAATCAACAACAACGAAAGCAATAAAAAAACAGATATGAGACAATAAAGTTTATGCAACTTGTATCTATCGTAATATACGATATTGAAAGATTTTTGTGTACTAAACTTAATTTCAGAACAGTGTGCTGATCGAAATCAAAAAGGTAGCTAGATTTTTTGCTTTGTTATTTATAATTATATTTTTCTGCTTTTTATAATTCTATGTAAATATTTTGTAAGATCGCCTGATTCATTTTTTAAATGTTATATTATTGTTAGTTTTATAAAGTTCCTGATATGCAATATGTGTTATTATTTCCTAACATGAATAAGTAAATCTAAGTAAATGTAAATTACAGAACAGACCCTGTGCCATTGCACATGATAGTAGTGTAATTAAAATTAAATATCATAATTGTTTCCTCCGTCAGATTGAACATGTACTTGTACATGTTTCTGGTGTTTTGAACACAATAGGCTGGTAAACGAAAACAATTTAAAAGTTAATTATAGTAATTTTATCCGAAATAGTTACGTTTAAGATTTACTCTATAAATTTTTACTATTTTCATAAACAAAAAATATTGCTAACTCTTGTAATTCTCTTAACATTTGTTTTCATGCTTTGCACGCTTCACGCTTTCCGCATAGCAGGGTAAAGGCAGCATAAACTGAGCGTCGACACACTTTGTTCTCCTACTTCCGCCACCGAATTTGAGATATAACGTGTGATGAGAGATAAAAATTATTTAAATATGTAATCATTCCTGAAGAGAATCGAACCCACAACTGGGTCAAACGCTGCCAACTTCCACATGGCTTCACATTGCTAACATATGATATGACGGTTGAAATAAAATAGATTATTTAAGATTAAATAAACTGTAAAAGTATACAAATTTATGTTACCAAATATAAACAGACAAGTAGTTAAAATATACGTAAATGAAAATGTGAGGAAAATTGTAAATACACCATCTTATTGGCTCATCCTTTACTCTTAATTACTGTCATAATACCTACTCCTACCAAAAGGTATATGTTATCAAATAATTTAATTTATAAATATAAAATTTTGGATATTGAAACAACATTACAACTTACAGTTGTGTTCTTTGTTCATATGTAAGTAATTAGGCGTTATTCCTGTATAAGCCATGATGAGATTTTAGTGATTGCTATCTCTCATTTATTCACCATGCGTATAAAAAGTCTATAAGTACTTTGTATAACTAATGCAATAAAGAACAGCAGATTCAAGATATAAAAAAAATGACAATTTTTATGTTTTAAAGGACATGTAAAATATCGATGGGACCTATGTTTAAGAGCCAAACTAACAATTTGCTCATTTTTACTTTGTATGGTTACAATATCTTATGATTAGTTAATTATAATATGAGCTAGTAATTTCCTTACGGAAGTAGTAATTTGAAAACATTATAATGGACTATGTAGCATGAATTTAAATGTACAAGGTCCAAATAGTAATTTGAGATTTATACGCCGGGATTAGTAGATATTTCCCACGTGGTTGGGCCAATAAAAAGCGCGTCGATTGGGCCAATCAGCTGGTTAGATACTTATACGTCAGACGGCGTAGAAGTCGAATTTAGTTATTTAGGAAATAAGGGATGGGAGAAAATGGACATATAAAAAGCTCACATATAAGGGTAAATGCAATGTTTCATATATTTTGGTTTTACCTATTTAAAATAATAACAAATTTAAAAATTATGGCTGTAATTTTCTATTTTGGCCTATATACATAGAACCCATCGATGTATAATTCACATCGTACACAGTTATATTACTCATTTTTATTTGCTGATTCACTGACTGATTCATCCTCCCCGAGCGTAAACTATGGAACTTAACGTACAACTTTTGGAAATTCAACCCATAAGATGGTGAAATAAGGGTTGAAAGTTTGTATTCCATATATCCGAAATATGAAACTATATACTTATATATTACTACTTAAAATGAGAAAATTGATGTTGCAGTGTTTGTGCTAATTTGAACACTTATTGGTTGAAAGTTTAGTTATATACTATTTTTTTTTAACTTACACATATAAAACTTTATTTAGCGTTTCTGGAAATGCTAAGCTGAAATATATCTTGAACGTTCATCCCTCACATTTAAATTGGAACATTTTCTTTCTAGGCTATTCATAATACATACAATAAAAATATTTCAGTGATTCTAGAAATTCGAGGATAGAATGACTACTAGCTCAAGTTCATGGGTCTAATTTCAATGTCTTTTTATAACAATACATAATTTGCACTAATTTAATATCCTATAATGGGTATTATACCTGTACGTATGTAGTAGACTTCGCTTCTGCCATTCTACAGAGTACACAAAATAACGGGCGTTTTTTATTTTTCAACTTTTAAAACAAATATCTATGTTTTCACCCAGGAAAAAATGCATCTTTAATTTCTTTCTGAGCTGAGATTGTTTATTTAGAATATAATTTTAACATGTGTATATTTATGAATTTATCTTTCATTCTCATTGACCATGCGAGTTAGCTTATATAAATCAATCAACGTGATATTTGCAAGTAGTTTTAGTATTATTTTATTACTTATTTAGTAAGTAAACTTAAAATCCATTATAGAAGAGAAGTAAGCAAATAACAAAATAAAAACAAAAAAACTAATAGAAATGGTAAAGTTTTTTTTAATTAATTACGGTTTCATATTATCCAAAATCCACTTCATATATTTCGTGACGTCAGTGTATACTCCGGGGAACAAGGAGCCGCATTGCCTCGGGCCGTAGGACACGATGCCGTACTGGATCACCCGGTAGATGCTTTTGACCTCATCCTCTAACATAAGAGGTCCACCAGAGTCACCGCTGCACGAGTCCTTGTCGATTTCGCCAGCGCATAGCTTGTTTAAGGTCAAATCGTGGCTTCCCGGCCCGCCGTTCCTAATTATTTTTAGAAAAATCATTAATAGTCCTCTCAAAAAGTATCATACAGTCTAAGGTTATTAACTAATCGAAAAATTGAGCACACCGAAGTACTTAACATATACATTTTGAAAATGTTTTATGGATATGTTTCGAGTAAAATAAAGACCATTTTCAGCTTTACATTGTTTCCTCATCGCAGTGTAGTCAGAGATAACCTAGTCTCATAACACTGCTTTGAGTTCCACGACGTGCTTTTTATGGGTTCCAGAGCGGAGAAATTAAAATGATAAATTAATGATTATTCCCCCGACTATGATGACTGACAATATAAAAAAATGTACAGTACACTCTTACTTATTGTAAAACTCCCCACATGTAGCAGCGGATAGAACGGGAATGTTGACTTTTCTCAGGATAACAGATTCAGACCCCGTTTCAGTCAGTCCCCAACCGGCGACCGTTCCTATCTTATTGCCGCTAGTAATGTTGCGCTCACGCAACTCTTTATGAATTGGCAGGCAAATGGGTTTTGCGTTCTCTACAAATAACACATCAAAATTCAATTTTTTGTTAATGTTTTTTGGATATATAAAATAATTATACGGTCTTAAGACGAACTTAGGTCCTTGAATAATACTTTTAACTATTAAAAATTTGCTCAGCAGTCACAATCCCACAATTTTTACATACATTACATTACAAACTTATCACAATTTTTTTACATATAGAAGTAACAAAAGTGTTCCACTGCTCGAACATTTACGGCACCCGTTTATAATTGAAGTGCATTAAATTATAAAACATACTTAACCACATTTGTACAATGTTATAAAAGAATTATTAGAAAAGTTAATAATGTATGAAATAGTTTGAAGCAATAAATAATATTACTTACTGAATGTCAAATTGATAGGCCTTTTGAGTCTGAGAATAGCTATATCATTTTCTATAGGAGAACGTTGATATTGTTCATGAGATATGATTTCTTCAACGGATATATCCTAGAAACGATTGCATCAATGAATTCATGTTGTAACTATAGTTTAAGAGAAACAGTAATAAATTCTTTTGCAGCTTCACACTTTTTCCTGTATAGCATATGATTACGAGGTGATGAGAGTTGGACCTCATCCCCGCGATTGGTTTCATTGGAGCGGGAAAATGACAATAATTTAAATATGCGGATAACACCAAAATTAATCGTCTTTGCAATCAGACGCTATCCCACTGCGCCATGATGGCCTCAAACTATTTTTGTTTTATAATAAAGTACGTTTTTTCTGGCACCTGAATATGTGATTCACAGACGGTGTAAGGATATTCTCCTTGGCAATCTTCCTTCGAGCGAATATCAAATTCACCGATGCGAACTCCCGCAATCTTTTTATTGACGACACAGTGGGCGGCGGTCAGAATATATCTTGAGTTAATAATTGAACCTCCACATTTGAACTGCAGGTTGTGATTGCCTAAAATTTATAACCAAAGAATATATATGCAAATTAGTGAATAAGAAATCTTAAGGCAACCCCACACTATTCCCGTTCTCCACTTTCCGCCGAGTGGCGGATGGTAACGCCCCGCTTTGTCTCACAAGAGCGGGAAATCAATACCTTACACGGGGATCAAACGCACAATATTCGCATTTACAGTTAGACACTGCCCTTCAACGCTACCCTTGATTCCTTTTACAAGTTTATGATAAGCTAAGCTAATATAAACAAGCGATGCTTTACTCATCTAAGGAAACGCGCAATGTTTAATGTATGATTATTACAATAAATATTGTTGTTAAAACTTTTATTACCTGAAGTAGCTCGTGTTTTGTGAGAAATAAGTGCCATCCACGGGAACTCGTGAAGATTAGCTATCTTGCCTCCAACGATTCTGTTTCCGTCAATATTGCCACATGACTCGGGAAGGAGATTTAGGTTTTCATGCATTTCAATATCCGAGGTACCGCCATTAGAGTCGGTGCCTGTATTGGCCCAGCGATTTTCGTACTCTTTGAATTCAGAACAGCATACCTGAATTGAAAGCAAGCAAATTTAAATTATAAGCTTTTATTTTAATTAACCATGAGAAGATATTACAATATTGATGCTAAACATGGGTTTTTCATAATGTAGTTATTTCAGCTTTACACTTTTCCTCATAGCAGTGTAGGCAAAGAGTGGTTCTCCTTTAAAAAAGTAACAAGGCACTCTGTTCTCTACTTTCCCTAATCGAGATATAACGTGCTAAGTGGTGGAGTCAACGCCGCGCTTTGTCTTTATCAGAGCCACGAAAGGAAAATAATTTACATATAATGTTTTCTCTAAGCGTGAATTGAACCCATAACGGGTTAACGTTGATGGCTTCGATAATAACATTTAATTAATTTGAATAACATGATATAAGTACATGTACGTTGGGTGCAAGTTCCTAGCTTAGGTTAACACGATTTTTTTGTACCTTTGGCGCTCTTATGCCATCAACATACTGCGTTCCACAGAAAGACTGCTTAAATTTGTTCTCACTTTCAGCATCATTTTTTTTCTTTGATGCATAATCTATCGCTCCCTGACACGAGCGGAATAAAACACAGTCGCTGCATGCTATAAAAATAATACATAATGAGGTAAAATTTTATATATATAACAAACGTTATCACAAAAACCTTTGTAAAATAATTAAATTAACGTATGATGGAAATAAGACAAAGACAACATTTATTTAACGCAGAGTGGGTAAATATAACCAAGAATCAAGTCTCTCCAATGTTCACTTTGGCGCATATTAAATATTCAACATTAGGTGGAAAAACTTTGTTAAATCATATATAAATGTAATCAATAATTTTTAAGTGTAATCAGTGTAATATGAAATAAAAATGTCTGTATAATATATAAATATTACATGAGGCAATTGCAACATTTTGGACTCTTTTCTAATTACTTATTTATAAATAGTTAAGTCTTAATTTTTAGCCTAGTTGAGTAAAAGGAAAAAATATATATAATAACTCAGATCTCGTTATCGGGGCCAAAAAGAAGGGACTATTAGAGATTAAATAAAACGTTAAAAAATATATCTATATTTTTTTAAATGTATAGGCCATTTCTTTAACAGTTAATCGAATAACTATTATGTATGCAGCCAGCACCCAACTGTACGTCTTTACTTTATTATAGTCGCAATATAGTCATATATTGCGACTTGACTGGTGTAACAAATATTTTCCTTAAGAATAGTTAATTAGCATTAATGAAGAAAATTAGCACTGTCATTTAAAACGTTTCTAAACAAAATCAAATTTAATGTAGTGTATGTAGTACAGTAAACCAATAGACGAAGGAATAGTCGTAAAATTATATGAATATAGAGAATAAATTATTATTTTTTATAAACATGGCATCTGTAGCAGTTTAGTATAAACTGGTTTAAGCGTGATGTTCATTGTAAGTTAACAGAAATATAAAAGCTATAAATACAATATATACAATGTACCTATATATATACTCACTTGATTTTCCAGATACTTCATACCCGTATAGTGCTAAAACACTAATTGTAATTACAAAAATCATTTTTATACATTAATAGTAAATTGTAGTTGCGAAAATAAAACAAACTTCACGCTTCCTTCGTTGAAGGCCTTTGCAAGACTAACTGTGAGACCCGTTTCTTTAAGGAAAATATTTGAATGAACGCCTTATTTGTTACACGCAAAATATATAAGGAATGGTGATATAAAAAAAATGCAATATTACTTGTTTATTATTGAGCATATGTGATTCCCAGTTATTTATTATTATCCTATTAGTAAATATTACTCTTGTAATAGGAAAATCTATCTGGTTATTATATGGAACGATATTTAAAAGAATTACTATAGTCAGACATACATTCTTAAATTGTGTATCGATTGACTGGTATTTGATATAATAAAAATATTTAGTTGTAATTTTAATGATTTAAAAGTATGAAGTTATTTGTCATCCTTGTTTAAATTTGAATATGCATTTGTATTATTAAGACCGAATTAGATATCATGTTTTTTTTCAGGCAGATAATCTAGTGCCAATACACTCTGTTCTCGATTTTCCGAGAATTCGTTGAATCCGGAATTCTAGGTACCCTCCCAAAAGGGTGGAAAATGAAAATAATTATTCCGCTGTGCCATCGCCTCGTAGGTGTCATCAAAAATGAAGAAATATTATTAAACTCTGACAGTTTTTTATTGGCTTTCTAAATTTTCAGTTCCGTCTTGTAAAGGAGATAATACTCGACGCCATTTGCTACATGGAACCGGTTGGACCTATGCTCTTGTACATCAGTCTCTTGGACGGGATACTGCGGTCATGCACCTTACCCGTGACATCTCGTTTGTTCAGTTAGCAACAGACAGTTTCCGAAAGTCGCGGGTTCGAGTCCCGCTACGTTTAAAGTTAATACACGTTGTCTGAAAATGTTTTAGATTTTTTACCTGAACTTTTTTATATTACTCTCTACTGTAATTCGTTCCCATTGTACATAAAATATTGCAAGGTTCTTCTTTAGAAGTGAAACTTCGTTTAGATGTGAAATTGATCATGTCTTCGATTCATTTGAAATTTATAATGGATAAATTTCAAAATAAACACACAAGTTATATACGACTGTACATTTAGTGTTTTACAAATATTGCGTTAGATTTATAATATTCATTTTTTACTTTTTTTTTTTTTTCATCGTTTGTCTTATAGTATTTTTTTTATTTATAAGTTTAAATTTTTTCATTTATATTTTGAAATTTGACCACATTCATTTTTATAATTGCTTTATTATCTTATACGTATTTGCACTGTTATTTTATGAAATTGCTAGGAAAATATGTATTTTTTATATATTCTTACAATGCAAATACTAATATGATCGTTCTCCTTGGAACCGCCACACATGTCAAAGACTTTGAGACTCTGGACAGGACTGTCAGTAAGCGCGTGTCTGCTATCTGTGAAGCGGTCATTGAGGTAAAGAATATAAGATCTAGGAACAAGACGGCCGCAACTGTGTATACGAAGGCGTTAGATACGTACATATTAAATATAAACAAAACCACAATAACTTCTAGTACCACCACCGCTGCTAATTTAAATAAAAATGCAAATCTCATCACTCCATCTCTGTACAAAAAACATAGGTCTACACCGTTAATAGGAGGACGGTCCAGAGCCCCCAATAGGTCTAAAGCGGAATTAGTAAATAAGTGGCTACAAACACTACATTCAAGAATAAAATTTCGCTCCAAGTAAAGTTATTATCAATTCTAATATTAAACGTATAATATATTAAGTTGCCTTCGATAGCATCTGACACAGAGATGAATTCGTTAAAAATTTGGATAATTCGGATCAACTTACCGCAACCATCTCTCAAGCCCAGTTTCAAGGAATCAGCAAGAATACAAATAAAATAGAACTCGCTCAAATCATTTATTTGCATAACCAAGAAATAACAGAAATTAGCAAGATCAGAGACATTACACTTAAATATACAATAGATAATAAAAATCCAATACTTTATAACTTTGTTCTTGTGGTGTCCCAAAATATTTAACGCTTCATTTATCAAGAACTGACTAAAAATACAGGTCGGAACTGCTTCCAATGTGCTTCGAGTGGCCACACAAATAAATCCCAAATCGAGATAATTCTCTATGTTGCTTTAGTTGCAAGTACCATAATTTGAAATCTAAACACAATAACCCCACAAACTACTTACCAACATCAGCCACTTGTCCGCAAAATCGCGTCTGTTGATATAGTCATACATAGCATCGATTATGACATCTAACAGCTTAACATTACACCGAACTTTTAAGTCATCTAATAACTTGCTACTAATATTAAGATCGTTCAATGCAACTTAAACAGGAAATTTAAAGGTTAGCATGATTTCACTGTATAGGGCAATACGATGTGGCATTGACCGCCGAACCATACATCAGTAATACGGGGACCCTGAGAATACTTATCACGCATGCAATAGTGCACCAATGCATGCAATAGTACCGGTGATAGGATAAATACCACAGTAGTCACCACAGCTGGTCTGGGTGCCACCCTTGGAGTCTCCGAATTTTCTACGTCTAACTTTGCCAAAGCACAATTGCCAACTAAGAAATTTAAATTTTTCATTATCAGCGTTTAATTAGAACCCAAAAGGGATCCAGATAACTAAAGGCTAAATAAGCTCGAACTTTTATTAAGCACCATCCACCAAAGAAACAAAACTTGCATGTGGACCTCATAAACCTCAGGTAATTTTGCATTTACATCGAAAGCACTTAGTTTAGCACACTAATGTTTATATGTTGACAATCATAATTAACAGTTTTCAGATAAAATATTATCTGAAAACTGTTAATTATGATTATTATAAAAATGAAAATTGCCAGAATTATACGTAACTTAATAAAGTTACGTATAATTCTGGCAATTTTCATAACGTCATCATAGATAGATATCAGATTCACTTTCAAGTCTTACTGCTGTATCCGATAAAAACAACACGAACTCCCTTCTAGCTTCCAACCAGTGACTTATGTTTGTCATAAGAAATAGGGATGGAGAGTGCCGTTTGACTGTCTCCACTCTGGCCTGGACCGTAACGAGGCAACCGATGTTGGGGCCAAATCGGCCGCCACGTCACGCCTCCCCTACGCATACGCTCGATTTCCTGTTTCATCAACAGAATCCAACATAATCACCCACTGGTCAACACATGAAGTCTCTGTTAAGCTAAGAAAACATTAATATCCAAAATCATTGTCTGTTTAGAATCAGGTCCTATCTTAAATTAATTTTATCCATATTCCTATTAATTTCATCAAAAATACGATGACGTTTCTCGAAAACGCATCGATTCTATATAATAATTATTTTGTCCATTAGACTATTGGTAATACTTTCTTTTTCACATAGTGAGAGACAGAAAAAGGGGACAACAGAGAACAAGACAAACAAGCTTTTGTGCACATATACATATATACATACCCCTTGTGTTTTGGAGATAATACAAACGTGGAGGCTGCAATATGATTGCTAATTACAGTGATTACACGGAACGCTGTTACACAACATAGGTCTAATATTCTCGTTTATAAATGAAATAATTCGTTTCTGTTTTAATAAAAAATAAATATTGGTCTGATTTGTTTTGCAACTTTGTTAAAAAAATATATATTCAGTTTCATGCCTATTTTCGCACAGCAACCCTGCTGGTACAGAGAACCTTTGTCTAATCATAGCGGGGACTTAAAAATAATTTCGATATAATAATTTCCTGTGAGTCGGAATCAATCGCACAACCAGTCACTTTAGATGGTGTCCAACTGCGCCACAATGGCTCTACTTTATTACCGTGATAATAAATGTAGGTATATATAAAAAAATATACAAACTTATTTTATATTTACTTCAAATATAAATATGCCAACTTCCAGAATACCAAAAAACATAGGGAAAACCCACTGTTATATTGACTCATTTATTAATCTCAATTACTATCATTACACTAGCCGGTTCTTGTTCGTGACGGTTTCCCAAACGCTATATATAATCAAATTGCGGCTATCAAAACAATCACTAGCAGTAAATAAATTCATTGTGTTATTACCGTCGCCATGTTCATGTATGAATAATATAAAGATGGTAAATAAAAATTAAAGCCATTAAATTGTGTTCTCCTATGATTATATTAGATACTAGCGACTCTACTCGGCTAAAGTGTTTCGTGTTCTTGCCCGCCCGCCTACAGATGGCGTATAAATTACAACATCGATTATATGTAGAGATAACTGTTTATGGTGGAAAAAACACTGTATAGACATTTTAGATTTTTTCCACTTATACTTACATCCTCAGCAAGTAACATTATCTGTATTTTATGAAATAACAACATATTAAATATTATAAAATCATTTATTTTTTTAATCTAAAAACTTATCTCCTTTAAAGTTTATCACTTTAAAGTATATTATTTTACATTTATATTACTCATCATTATTTCCAATAAAATTTGTGAATCATAGCAACTATTATTATAAAAGTTATATGAAGTCAAAAATATATGAGGTCATCCTGGCGCAGTGTGTCACCACCTGACTTGTATACGCGATGGTTGTGGGTCCGATTCCCACTCGGGGGAAGGATTATGATTAAATTATTTTAATTTCTCCGCTCTGGTAACAAGACCAAGAACAGTGTTGTGTTCCGCGACACAACACACAATATCTCGGATTAGGGAAATTGGAGAACTGAAAATGGATTGAATTTGAATTGGAGAATTGAGTGTCTTGACACTAGGTTCTCTCTGTTTACCCTGCTGGGCGGAGAAAGCGTTATAGCTTAACATGTAAATACAAAATACAATGACATTATCACCGACTTTGGAAGGCTGCGATTGTTGTCTAATAATCCATAAATTAAAAATGTAACTGGAGTGATATTGCAAAATATACTGTGAATTGAAGATTTTGTAGATTTGTAGATGTAGATAAAGGATTTTTGGATTTTAGCAGTTCTATAAATAGATGATTTTTTTATTAAAACAAAATAGTAATGTTTGTATTCTAACTTCGCACCTATTCTAAGACTTTTAACCCTTCAAATCGTTTATAACCTAGCGACCCGCTCGCGGCTTCACCTGCGAGTTATAGCTGTTGCGTATTTTCAGCAGCGTTTTCGTAAAACAATGAAATTCATTGAAAAACAAAGAAAATAAAATAATAATCGGGTAAAAAGTAGTCTATGTTCATTTCTAGAAGACCACGTTGTACTCCGTGTGTGATTTTGTATAATATAAGATATTTTGAATACTAATTTTTCTGCATCAACTTCCGGATCAGTGTTGCTTAAAATATCTGCAAGAACTGTTTTTTTAAAGACATTGTCAACAGCTGTTCTATTAACAGCTGACTGCGGAAAATCATATGATCCAGACAATTATTGTTTTAGTAGAAAATGAGAGAGTTAGTATCAATCCAATAAGTTGCACAAAGATTGAAGTATTTTTCAGCATTACTGATGGAATTAATCATATGTCAATCTATTAATATTGAAATTGATGTCACTCATAACAAGCAATGTTTTTAATACAGCTACCCGGTTGAACCCGGTTACCAATATCAGCACACAAAGTGATCTTGAAAATTGTTTGTCGGTTCTTAAAAACATCGCGAGATAAGCAATATTGTGGTAAATTATATCATACCGCGTGGAATTCTAAAATAAAAGTGCCTAAGTTACTCCTTATTAAATCAGTCCAGCCATTCCAGAGATTAGCCGGAAGAAACATAAAGATAAAAATAATAAAAAATGTTGTATGTACCGTGTATACATACATATGCATTTAGTAAAAAGCGCTTATTTTAATATTACAAACAGACACTTCAATTTTATTTATTTGTAGCCGCACGCGTTTTTGCTAAAATCAAATACTTTGCTCAAATTTATAATTTCATCGGATCATAATTATATATATGTATATTTAACATGTCAATATCAATCGATAAGAGTATTTCCCTTCTGAATCCTATTACCGAACAATACAATATAACTGAATACAGTCTAGACTCTCCTGGTGACCCGGATACCCAATTAGTTTATTCTCACAAAGTCACCGTAAGAAAATTAAAATTTAATTTAGCCATTATTTGCATACTACACTAATAGTTTTTCTTTTCAGTGCTAAAATAACAAGGCTGCTAACTTTTATTTGTGACTCTCAATCTTTTAGGTATCCGATCTCCGGTTGGTAACATTCGTGACGCACTTATGGCCCGACGCTGATACGAATAGCCGCTCTGCCCCTTTATTTTAAAATACCAATTAAATTCTAACTCTGTATATTTTTGAAAACCACATTAAAATTCGTTATGTAATTTGAAAGATTTGAATCATGAAGATAGGCGATTTTGTCTTATACTTTAATCTATATAATGATAATAATAATTTAATAAATATATATTCATCTGTTATAACCATCTGCACTTTCGGCAACGGGTGCACCGTATAGTGCGATCTCAACACGCCGACATGGAGGACCCGGCCTTTTGATATTCGGTAGCAACCTGCCTAGGTGGTCTTCGATGGTAGAACGATCAGCCCTGTACTTGAACTGAGTCTCTGAAAGACCCGGACCTACCTCATCTAGGTGCTTTTTTAGCCGGGCGGCGACAATCTTCTCAAAAAGCTTGCCCGTCTCATTCAGCAGAACCTACGGCCTATATGAGGAAGAGAACCACCCTCCTTGCGAAGAAGGTACAATCCTTCTTCCTTCCAGATCTTCGGTACTGTCGACCTGATAGACAGTGGCCAAAAAGTTCAGTAAGATTGTCGTCTATTTCGCGGAAAATACAATCATCTGCCAGCGACAATTGCTGAAAAAAATATTTTCAATCATCATAACTTGCCACTGGTAGCTTTTAAATATTAATCTGTAAGTTAAGTTAACTTGTTTGTGAGTCATATTTTGAGTTTCCTTTATTCGGTATTCGGTCCAAAAGCCGATAATATATGTGTGTATTATATATATATATATATATATATATATATATATATATATATATATATGTCTTTTAAAATGACTATCATAAAGATTAAAGGTCACAGATACTAGCACAATTCGTACGATCCTGTACATGTCAGTTCATGGAAAATATTCCTCGAGTCAAGTGCAGTGTGCAGTAGAATAATTGTATTGCAAAGACCAGTACACAAAAACAATGAAGAAATTTAATTTAATTATTAGTGTTCTAGTTCTATACAGCATTGGCTATGCTTATTGCAAAAGTAGTAAGTAATATTTTAAAATAAGCTTTTTAAAATACTTTAATTAATATATTTAACACTAACAAACTCACGTTGTCGCGACCCAACCATAGTTCTTTCGTATTTCCGGCTGTCTTACCGTAACATTTTATACATTTTATAAGTTAATCGACTGTATCTTGAAACATAAATTTTATTATGTTATATTTGCTACTACCGTAATGGTTTTTCGCAACCCAACAACAATAGTTTAGCTGGCGCGGTGCGTCAAATTGCACAAACGGATTCCTTAATGGAAAAGATGTAATTGGATTATAGGTTATATTGGAAAATAGTAATCACTGAAAAAAAAACTAAACAAAACCAGCTATACTATCAACCTCAAGTAAATAAAATTAAAAGAATCACATAATACCTACTAGAACACACTTATCAAGAAATTTAAAAAAATCTAACTAATCTACTGAAATATGCGAAGAACTAAACAAAACTATGAATTAATAACAAATACCAAATAATCGATGAACCGTAAAGTACAATTTCAATCTAGAGAAAATGGCAAAGGTGACTATTTAATTTATTTTGATAAGGATAAATACCGAATGGGAGAAAATACATTAACAATAACCTGATAAATTTAAATTAAATATATTAAAATGGTCACTGTGGCTCAATCTGAAGAGATAAACATATACCATTCGCACTTTTTTATAGACAATATTTTTTTAAGGACAATATTTTTGTAGAACATTGTTTTTATGTATCTCATGCGGTTGAGCCAGCGCAGGCCATATAAGCGTTCAGGAAGCCCATTTTTGTAAATCAATGAAATTCCTGGAGACACTAAGAAATAAATCTGAAAAATAGTAGCCTATGTTTACCCCAAGACCCTGAAGTATCTCTATATGAAATTTCATGATAATCGGTTCATCGGCTTGGCAGTGATGACGTCACAGAAAGACCGACAAACATTTTAAACAAGAACTACAAACACTTTTGCATTTATAATATTAGTATGGTTTACGTCCATTTACTACATGTTGGCATAGAAACTGACCCAAAATTATAATTATATTTCTTTATAGTGGTAATTATATTCTGTCTTAATTTTCCACATCACACGATTGTAGTTTTTTTCCAGCCTCACGCTTTGCTCTTTCGGCATAAAAGACCTAGTGACAATCTGTTCTCAGCATTCCATCCGAATTGGAAACGTTGCATATTCAATGCCGAAACTTCTCTCTTTTGGGCTCAACGATCTTCAATCTTTGGCGTACCGGAGAGAAAAATAAAAACAATACAAATATTGGTTTATTCTCTGAAGTGTGAATCGAACAAACAACCATCGCGTTTGATGTCAGACGTATCTCACTGTGCCATAATGGCCGCAAAGTTCAATAATTTTTATTTCTTAACGAGAACTGCTCACCATACTGAACAAGTTTTACTTATGAAGTATTTACTCATTTCTTACAGTTTAGACCATTATGATTCTTCTTCATTTGCACTAGATCTCTTATTTTTATTTTGTCAAAGATAGTATTGTGTTATGCGAAACAAATTGTGTTAAGGGGGCTTTTACTTATTTCTTAACTTATTAGTTTAGCTGGTTTATTATGATTATGCATCAGGTGTCCCACTCTTCGAAATTTATTATACCTTAAGTTCTGCTCATGGTTAATAAAAGCTATACATTAAAAAATACTTATACAACTATTTAATTTTTCAAAGGTATCTTTATCTTATTCTCTTTCGGTCTGATGGGATATTTTGTGTTTAATGTAATTGAATACAGAAATTTAATGCCCATATTTTTCTTATGGGCGAGAATAAATAAAAATAATATAAATATAACCGTCCCAACAAGTGGAAATTGTACCCACGACTTTCGCGTTCACAGTCAGACACTACCCAAACTACAGCACAATGAGCACAAAGTTTAATTATTTTTATTTGCTAACGGCAGCTGCCGCATTGACCTGTTTAGCTGGTCTATCATGATTCTTTGTCAGATTTTCTAGATGTTCAACTGTTATATGATAATGGAAAATGCCGAACACGTTGGACAGTTTTTGTTACGGGGGCATAATAATAAGGCTTAATAGTTTAGCTAGACTATTATGGTTCTTTATCAGGTGTTTTAGATTTTTATATTTCAATGGGAAATGTTCATCATTGTAAGCAATTATTAATATGGTGCCATTTCCATATTTATTATAATTTAGCTGGTCCATCATGGTTCTACATCAGGCGGTCAACTCTTCGAAATCATATTATATATACTTTAAAGCCTGACTAGGCTTAACAGGTATACAACAAAATAAGTTTCATTCAAACCGGTCCAGTAACTACGAAGATGTGCGCGTACAAACAGACAAATTGACATAAAGAGAAACAGACAGACAAAAGTTTTAAAAATCATAGATTCGTATTAATTTAGTGTCTTTAGATCCGCCTACATTGTATGAAAATATATTCAATCCTTGCTTACTGTCTTATTGTAGAAGTTATTATAAGAAGGATTAGGTAGTTATATTTAACTTTTTTAAATTGAAACTTCTTTAGAATCGTTGTTATTTCAAACTCGATATAACGAAAAATCCTATAGAATTATCCAATTTTGTGAAAGAGTGAGATAGTGTATATACAGTGTTCCTCATAATTTAGTAATATAATGTAGAATTTTAACGACAATTATGTAACAAAAGACGTCCATATTCTATTATTTCGTAACTGTCATTGGCACTCGTTTTAATACAAGAAGTTTTTCTTGAAGAAGATGAGATCTAAGGATTATGGAATACAAATATTTCTATATTGAGATATACAGTTGTAACTCGTTACTCGATACTTAGTTGTAGCTGTGTGGTTTAAGTCTGCTCAAAGTTGTAGTTTATTTCGTAAAGCAGAAATGACAAATTATTTCTGGAATTTCTTGATCGGCACTGAATTTTGTAAGCGGTCATTTTATTATATCCCCATAAACTCACTAATATTTGTGTGTAAGTACTACCTACTTATATACATATTTATTGGTTTGTGAGAGAATACGCTTAAATTACGAATTGAAGCTATGAAAAATTGTTTATGCAAAGCTTTAAAAAATATATATAAATAAAGTAAATGGAGTGGTCAATAGTCAGCTTCTCTTATATAGATTTAAAAATATGATAAATTAAAAGTCTACATTCTTTCCTTACCCTTAGATCCAAATTGCTAGATAACAATAGTTTTACCTATACATTTTTTTTTTTTTTTTTTTTTTTTTTTTTTTTTTTTTTTTTTTTTTTTTTTTTTTTTTTTTTTTTTTTTTTTTTTTTTTTTTTTTTTTTTTTTTTTTTTTTTTTTTTTTTTTTTTTTTTTTTTTTTTTTTTTTTTTTTTTTTTTTTTTTTTTTTTTTTTTTTTTTTTTTTTTTTTTTTTTTTTTTTTTTTTTTTTTTTTTTTTTTTTTTTTTTTTTTTTTTTTTTTTTTTTTTTTTTTTTTTTTTTTTTTTTTTTTTTTTTTTTTTTTTTTTTTTTTTTTTTTTTTTTTTTTTTTTTTTTTTTTTTTTTTTTTTTTTTTTTTTTTTTTTTTTTTTTTTTTTTTTTTTTTTTTTTTTTTTTTTTTTTTTTTTTTTTTTTTTTTTTTTTTTTTTTTTTTATTTCGGATTTCCGAAGCAAATATATTTAATTCAAAAGCTATTAGAATTCAGTTTCTTGTTTTTAATATTTTACTGAATCTATTAAAAATATATATCTTAGGTGTTATTCATAGGTCAAAGCACTGTAGAATTTGGATGTGGAGGAACAATAATTAATTCAAAATACATATTGACTGCCGCACATTGTGTCAAAGACAAAGTAATCGGAGGTGTCCGTCTTGGTGAATATGATATCCGTACAACTGTTGACTGTGAAGGAGAATACCCTGCGTATGTATGCGAAGATCATTTACAGGTAAAAAATATTTTTAGGTAGAATCTTTATTGTTAAAAAACTTATAATCAATAATATACTTTTCTTTATAAACATTTTTGTAGGATTTAGGAATAGAAAAATCAATTGTTCATAAAGGTTACCGTATGACTCCGGAACTCCAGAACGACATCGCGTTACTTCGAGTGGAGGGCGAAATAGATTTTGGGTTTCGTAAGTTTTATAATTTCCTTTATTATTTTACTTTTTAAACTTCCCAGCCTATGATATAAATAGCAGAATTTTCAGCAGGCTACTTTTAGAAAATAATTATGTAAAAACGTTTCTTAAACTCTATTTACAGAAAATGTTGCGCCAGTTTGCCTACCTGTATATGAACAGCTTATTAACTTTAATCTTAACGGGAAAATGGTTACAATAGCCGGTTGGGGCATTACGGAAACCGGAAGTAAATCAATGATTATCAAAAAAGTATCCGTACGAGTTTGGTCAGACGCTAAGCCATATGAAAATGAAAAGTAAGATTAACTTATCATATTTTGTTTTGTTTTTCTCTTGTATATAAATAGGTTATTTATTTTATTACTAAAGATTTTTTTGAAATGTTAGAATACAATGTATATTAGAGGTAATGAATGAAAGACGATAAATAAGGTTATTTTTAAGATTTCACAATTTGTACTACGTGCATTATGAGTTGCGTCTTACGCGTAACGTCTGCAAGACCATAGGTAAGTGGTCGAAAACGGCGGAAGTTAATTTTTTTATGAAAGTAGCAAAGTAGTATGAAAATAAAAAAAAAAAGCAAAGTATCTGCCATTCCTGGGTTTTCACCGTTTACCCTCCATGACGATGGAAATCAAACGTAATATATATGTGTATACATCATATTGCTATTGTAATGAGCTATTATTTATGTTTTTAGGTATATACTGGCTGGTAATGCAGGAAGTGACTCATGTCAGGGAGATTCAGGTGGCCCCTTAATGCTCAGTAGTGAATATAACGGCACAGAACGTATGATTCAGTACGGGATTGTGTCCAATGGTCCAGTGCTGTGCGGCTCTTCGTCTCCAGCAAAATACACAGATAATAGAAAATACATGCGCTGGATATTGGACAACATAGAAGAATGAAATAGAATAAATTTAATAATAATATTTAATATACAAATGTTTAAAGTGTAAGCTTCAATAATGTTTAAAACAAATCATTTTTGTTATTATTCAGCTGATTAAATTGCTGAAATTAGTACCTTATTTTACTAAGTATGTACTGTTAGAAATGTCACAGCTCTAGTAACTCTAATAAATGAATAGTATATAAATTATTATGTTCTATAATTATTTCCAACGAAATTACACAATTGTTGCACAATCATCGGGTTCCACTTCTAAAATACATTTAAGATGCTTGGGAGAAGAGAAGAGTATTTTGTGATTTATCTAATGCCTTTGAGTCTGTAGACTATGAAACTCTTATTAAATTTGTATAATTATGTTATACGGGTCCATAAGATCAAGATTTTATTGCCTCATATTTGAATCATTATTTATAAGGTCTGCCAACAGAATATACACATAAGATTATTATATACATAAAAAACACAAACATTGCAAGGTGTTGTTCCACTTACAGGCAGACACAATATGCTCCAACAATATACTTTAACACAAATTTACAAATTAAGAATAAGTCAAGTTATACAAATTAACCTAAAGAATAATTGAAACAGCCAAAAAAGAAATGCAAATAGAACCTAAAAAAAGCATTTAAAAACAATACATTAAAAATGTTGAGATAAACAAAATAAAAAATATATGTATATATATATATATTACATCAATGAGCATGACGCATCATGAGCTACATCCAAATCCTTAATGTCAGTATGAGAGAATTCATGCTTAATTTACTATTTTTACGTTGAGTACGCTGCTTTCGCCACTTGGGATTCGGGGTAATTTTATAGAGATTTCCTTCCTCGGGTCGCCCAGACCACCACGGTTATACCACCACAGGTTAAGCTAAGACCCTCGGTCCCATTAATCGACCGCTAGGCATAATCAGCGACGCCGATTCCTGGGATTACGATCTCCGAGCAGAGGCTTAAAAATACCTGGCCAGTTGTGAAGTAAATCATCCACCGACCCCACTCCGACTGCACTAGCAGTCTGCAGGCGACTATCGCTTACCTCCTTTTAGCTTCACCTTTTAGCTTCACGCCCGACTGGATTGCTTCCACCACCACGCACGCACGTTCGGGGGAGTTTCGATATACCAACCTTAAGATTTAGTGTTAATTGTATTTTAATCGATTCATAAATAAAAAAGTAACAACCATTTAAGTTATAAATATAAGCAATGTTTGTGATCTAAGAACACTGAACGCTGGCGGGCCTCAAAATCTAAATAGTTTAGTCGTGTAGTTTATATTATATAGCATAGGTGAAACCGCGAACGGTCGCTAGTTAAAAATAAAAATAGATGTAGATTTATAAATAATCAACTACTTAATCATTATTAGAAAAAAAAATGTAATACACATTATTTAAGAAAAAGACTAGCTTAGAGTTTTAAATAATTATATTACAGCAATATGACAGTCACAAAAAAGTTATAATAGAAAAATAAAACCGAAGCGAAATAATTAAAGATATGCGGGTATTAAAGGCGTAATTTAATTAGAATTAATGAATATTTACTTTATTTTTATATTAGACAGAATAATAAAAATATAAAGAAAAAATAAACAAATGATACAAAACATATATAATTCCAGACATTGCGTGATGAGTGACGGAACCGCGGCTCGCGAGCTCTCTAAAGATTTATTTGCAAATCGATTAATGCTCTAGTACATTTCCCACTTTTTATTTTTTGTGTAAGTGGCTGAATGAAACGCCACGCTTTGTCCTGTCACCAGGGCGGATAAGTTAAAATAATTTAAATAATAAAATAAATAATTTAATTCCCCCAAAAGAGAATCAAACCCACCACTACCACGTTGTCACATTGCGTCACGATGCATATATTTGGGTTTTTAAGAATTACTATCATAAAGGTCAAAGCTTAAGCAAGAAAGGTCACCGATATCAGCACAATTCGTACGAACCTGTACATATTTGTCAGTTCATAGAAAATACTCCTCCAGTCAAGAGCAGTGTAGTGTAGAATTCTACTGCAAAAGGCAATACACAAAAACAATGATAAAATTTAGTTTAATTATTAGTGTTTTAGTTTTGTACAACATTAACAATGTTTATTGCAAAACTAGTAAGTAATATTCAAAAATAGGCATTTAACTATATTATATCATATCATTATCTTCCCATATAAAAATTAGGAAGGTCAAATTTGTGTATTAGCACTGCATTTAATTCCATTTTATAATTATAATTGTGGGCCAACTGATAAAAAATTCCTTTAAACTGAAACTTCTTCAGAATAATTGTTAGTTGAAACTCGATTAAACAAAACTCGAAATGAAGTAATATAAAGTAAGAAAAATATAAAATAAAAAGTAATTAACATTTTTTGAAGCATATTGTAATATAAATATTTCTTTAATTATTTTCATTCATCTTATACTTTTGGTGATTCCCTTCTATCTTGTGTGAATTGAACACTGTCTTTTTGCGCAATGTACAGCTGCCACTTGCCACAAACATCCGTATTCGTACAAACTTTTTTATTTTTATTTACGTAATTCTCATTCTGGCAGTTTTTATAAAAGACGGTGAGATTTTTACGTCTATTTTGTTATGATTTCTCTCAAAATACACTCCGACGAACACAATCAATTTTCTTTTAGTACATATCTGGTTTATTTATTAATAACCCTATTTTTCACTTTTATTATATTAGGTGATTTGAATATCAGGGAATCAATATGTTTCAGTTAATATGACAGCCGTGTCGCATTCAGAATACAATCGATGATAATGAAATTTTGCAATTATTTGCATTAATTACATTTACTGGATCGACTCAACATAATTTCATCTTTAATAGTAATGAGAGACTATTAGATCTCGTCCTCCAATGCTTTTGCAGTTAAGAGAATTGCCACCTCATACAATAACAATATTAATAAGTAAAGCTTATTACTCTGTAGAAGAATATTTTAAGTATAAAATTGTGTGGCGGTAATATGATTTGAAGTTAATGCAGGGTAGCTACAAGTATACGGACCGCCTACATCTGCCAGTCCGGAGTCCCACTTAACCGAGTCGCAGTCGGGACTGGTATCCGTAACAGGATGTTCTGATGTAAAATAAAAAAAGTTGCTACTAAAATAAATATTAATAGAGTATTAAATAATTAAATGTTAACTTTCGGATTTTGAAAGAGCAATTGTCGAGTTTCTGGCCGGCCGGTGGTAGCTTCATGTTCATTCGACGAATCAAATAAAGAATATTTTAAATTTGAATTTATCATTACCCAAGCACAGTCACCACCCTACCCTTCTCGTTAGTGTAGATGTCGGTATTATTATCAAATTTCCACGCATTGTTTTCATTATGCTGATTATGAGGCTTAAACTCCGACATAAGCGAATTTCTGTAACTATTATCAGTTTCAATATTACGGATGCAGTTGAAAATTTTTTTTTAAACAATTTTTATAATGAGACTTTGCGGTTGCTTGTTTCTTTATGTTGGCATTTATCTACGAAACTACTAGCCCAATTTTGATGCGGTTTTAAGTTATAGGTTCCGGTTTAATTGATGCATGTTTTTAGATATATGCTATCGTCACTCACCAGGACGCAGGAGCTGAAGTAAATATTTGTTTGTATTAGTTTGTGCAAAACCAAAACCACAAGTCCGATTTGGATGTAGCTCTCAGTTACAGGCTCAGGTTTAATTGGTGCATGCTTTTACATATGTATTACTCGCCAGGGGGCGCTCTAGTAAGCATATGTTTGTTCAAAGCTAAAACTATGAGTTCGATTTGAATTTGGTCCGATTTCCAATGATAGGTTCGGATTAAATTGGTGCAATTACGGTGAAAAAGCAAAATTATTTAAAAAACTTATGTAGCGAGACGACGGGGACGAATCTATCGGGGGCTGCTCACTATTTTAAGTACTTATAACTAATGCCAAAATATAAGTAAAGTCTAACCAAAATCTTTATACCTTTACAGAAACATGCGAAAACTTCAATGATTGTATGATTATTCCGTTATGTTCAGAAGCAGCTAAGTTAGCCCCATATCGAAAAAATAATGAATCAATAAAGAGACAATTTACATCGTCAATTTGTGGTACGACACTGGTTGCCAACCATCGTACAGTACAGGTAATTACATAGTACTTAGTTTGGCCATAAATACTGTTATAATTAACAAAATATTACTTTATAATTTGGAATATGTCATTTTTACACGATTGTTCATAGTGTTTTCTTATTTTTGCGCTAATATATTGTAAAATATTATATGTTATTAAAATGGAATGGTGTGAAGAGAACCGAATCGCTGTGAATGCATTACATTATATTATATTACACAAATTATAATAATTTTATAATTATTACTTATGTCCGGTGAGTTTATGTACCGGGCTGTTGATAGGTACAATTAAACCTCCTCTGTTTGTGACAGAAAAAGAACTGGCAGTCGACGTAGTATTTGAACTCAAAAGGCGATCATACCAGTAAGGGCAAGAATTCGAAAGCATAAGATTTTATTTCGGGAGATGAAGATAACAGCTATTGCTATCAATACAATGCCTATGTCGTTTATTTTGAAAGATTACTTTGGATTTACAGCCTATAAAAGACGCACTGGTCATTTTTTAACTGATAATTAAAAAAAGAATATAATTTAGCTGATCAATACAACTACTTAAGCGGTACGCAAAGTGAGGTCAAAGAAAAATATTTGTTTACGGATGACAAAAAATTTCCAATTGAGAAATATTTTAACTAAGTGACCGTTATGCTTAAAGCTCTATAGAAGCTTCCTAATTAGTGAACCGAGTACAAAGTGAATATTATCGGACTTAAGTGATGGTTCGGTGGGGTGTTAGCTATGAAGGAGTGACAGCCATATTTTTGTGAAAAAGTTATCAAAACATCGCCACAAGTTTATCAAGATACCATTCTTGAGAAGGTTGTTAAGCCCCTTAAGAACACCATATTCAATAACCAAGAATTGTCCTTTCAGCAAGACTCGGTTAGAAACGCTAGTTCCGGACTTCATCAGAGCTGAAGATTGTCCGTCATCTAGTCCTGATCTTAATCCACTGGATTATGATTTATAGTGAATTTTAGAGAGTAGGGCTTACTCTAAGCGGCACGATAATTTGGAGTCCGTAAGCAATCCATACGATTGGCAGCGAATAATTTTCCCATAGAAAGATTGCGTGCTACTATTAATAAGTGGCATCAACGTTTAACGGACTGTATTGCAGCCAATGGATTCGAATAAGCTTTATATATTTTTGATGGTTTTATATTAATATATTAAACTAACACACTGTAATAATAATAAAAATTACGTACAATAAAAAAAAAATGTTTTTATTTGTAACAATATTTATGGCAATATTATATAAATACATACTTACTAGCAAATAAATAAAGTTCCTATAAGTTCCTTAATTTTTCAAATAATAAAAAAGAAGTGTAATTCTATTGACACCAACATACGGAGCATACGTTTTACCTTTTCATGATGTAAATACGTTTATATTTATATTAATCAATGTTTAAAATTGTTTCATAAGATTTGTTGTTCCGACTTCGAAGAACAAGAAATAGAGTTAGTATCAATCAAATCAAATCCAACACTGGCTCGAAGAACAGCGGATGCGGAGCCTGACAGTGATGATTTGTCGAATCACAGTAGTGTAGGGCTACTACCAGAACATTGTGGCAAGTACTTGGAGGACCGCATAGTTGGAGGGGAGTTTGCGCATATTTACCAATTTCCCTGGATGGTGCTCATCTCGTTTATTGGAAAACTTCCAGACGGTAATTGTCCTTTCCTCAAAGGTTTCCTTATTTATCTGTCTTTAGCGTTATTATTTTTTTTTTTATCATCTCTGAGCTTTTTCAATAATACACATATTATCATAACTAACTACACGACTAAACTATTAAGTTTTTTCGCCCACCCGCGTTCTCACTTAAATCACAAATGTTGCTTAAATTTATTATTTAAATGGTTGTAACGGTTTTATTCATGAACCGAGTGAAATGAAATAAACACCTAAATGTTAAGGAGTTTACCACAATACCGTCAAAGTAGTCAAAATTGCACTTAAAATTGAAATACAGTCAAGATAGTCAAAATTGCACTTAAATTTGTTATGCCGTTTCTGAGATTTTCGTGCACAAACGCATAAACACACAAAAAAAGCATTGCTTTGAGTTCTATTATATTGATAAAATATATTTTTTTTCATATATCAACTATGTACAGACAGCGATCAGTCACATTTTTATTATATGTATAGATGATTTACTAGTTATATTACTAATTATTATTTTCCTGCCGCAGGGGGGCACTGTTTGACAGTAAACGCAGTTGATTGTAGGTTTCATTTACCAGCTTTAGTAAGACAAAGTGACAAATACAAAGAATGCAGTGGCACGAGACTAGGTTCTCTCTGATATGCAGAAAAAAGCATGAATTTGCGTTTGAAATAGAAAAAGAATGGTGGTAATATATTTGATTTGTCACGTTTAACGATATTTAAAGTTGATTTCGGAATTAAAAACAATTCAATTTCATTTATTCAGTTTCTTGTTTATAATCCTTTACGTTTAATTTGACCAGAATCGAGAATAATTTATAAGTGTGATGTATCTTACGTATATGTTTTTATTCAGGTACAAGCACTTTTGATTTTGGCTGTGGTGGAACGATAATTAATTCAAAATACATATTGACTGCCGCACATTGCGTCCAAGCTAAAGTAATCGGAGGTGTCCGTCTTGGTGAATATGATATCAGTACAACTGTTGACTGTGAAGGAGAATACCCTACTTTTGTATGCGAAGATCATTTACAGGTAAAAAATATTTTTACATAGAATTTTTTGAACTTTATTAAATGTTAAAAAACATGTAATAAATAATATACTTTTCTTTATAAACGTTAATGTAGGATTTAAGAATAGAAAAATCAATTGTTCATAACGATTTCCATATGACTCGGGAACTCGAGAACGACATCGCATTACTCCGAGTGCAGGGTGAAATAGATTTTGCATTTCGTAAGTTTTATTATTTCTTTTATTATATTTTTTGAATTTTCCAGTCTGCAATTTTATAAACTTAACAAATTATATAATTAGCAGGGTTTTCAGCAGGCGACTATTAGAAAATAATTAGTATGTAGAAGTTATAATTTTTAATTTTGTGTCCGTTTTTTAAACACTTTTTGCAGAAAATATTGCGCCAGTTTGTCTACCTGTATATGAACAGCTTATTAACTCTAAGCTTAATGGGAAAATGGTTACAATAGCCGGTTGGGGCATCACGGAAACAGGAAATAGATCGATGAAAATTAAAAAAGTATCCGTACGAGTTTGGTCAGACGCCAAGCCTAATGAAAATATAAAGTAAGATTAACTTATATCATTTAGTTTGGTCTTTTGTTGAAATAGGTATAAAAAAAAATTATGAATGAAATGTGAAACATCATTCAACTTCGTACGGGATATTATGAATATAATAAAAGGATACAAAAGTCATACAAGATAAAAAAAAAACATTAATTGTGTACGTACAAAACATTCAAAGCGGTCTAGCTACTTAGCTGCACGATTTTTTGTCCAACTAGGTCGAAATACTCTTCGAATCCCGAATCTGAATCCCATGGTTTTATTATTATTAAAATAATCGTTTGGCATGACAGGTTGCTATTTATTAAATATTTCATTCGAGATTCAGCAAATTCCGCCATTTTTTTATCTCGTGGTTAACATTGATAATTTAAAAAGATAAACAAATAAGTTTTTTTTTACATATTTTAAAGTGTTAATCGCACACTTAGGAAATTGTAAAAGACAATTAAAAAGACATAATTGGAAATATCAGTTATAATAAGCGTATAAGAATTTCGACGTAGCTGGATGTAGAACGCATGGCTTAGCGGTCAGAGCGCTTGAACGGTTTTCAAGAGGCGCGGGTTCAAATCCCGTTGCGTTAAATTTTTATACGTTTTCTAAATATGTATTTTTCAAATAAGATTTCATTTTCATAACAATACACTATAGATGCTTTAAATTTTAAATACTCGAAAGAAGATAAATAAGGACGGTTTGATTTCAAATTTCAAGTCTCATGCGTTGCAATAGCAACATTTAAACAACGGTAGACACATCAAAACAAGTAATTTTAATATTATGCAACTAACACAAAAGAGTCCATACTCATAAAGAGTTTTTGCCATTGGCGTTTATTGAAAAATCTCTTTTAATTGTCATGATATTCGTGTGTGAACATTTAGTAATTTTTATAGTACAAGGTGGACCATAAGAAATCACCCTATTGGAAGATGCTCTTATTTTTGAAAAATAGCCGCCAATGTCAAATTTGTTTTGACATTTGTGAACTAGACAGATATAGAATATAAGTGAACAAGTCATGGAGCGATACACTCCCCAATAACGCGGAATAATCGTCTCTATTTTTTTTGCGTAACGCCGCAGCGCCAATTCCGTCGCCGATCCCCGGGTCGTCTAACACAGACTGCACAAACACTGCGCCGTTTGGCCACCCACCTTAAACAGTATAGGGCCACACGAGACGCTGCCAAGAGTGGCCGGCCCCGGAGCACCCGTTCTTCCGAGAATATCGCCGCTGTTGCCGAGGATGTCGAGCTGTCGCCAGAAACATCGACCAAACACCGTGTCTCGCATTTAGCCATCAGCCGGTCGTCCCTAAGGTGAATTTTGTTAAAAGACAAAATCCAGTCCGTGCATAAGCTGCTGCCTGTCGAACGCCAAACGTGTGACCTACGTCCTACTAAACCTACGTCCAAGCCACACAAAGCTTGTACAAGCACTTTCGCTGTGCCAGTCCAACTAGACCGGACTGATATGTTTTTGCACTTTATAGATACGTATATAAAACATATTGTTATTGTAATAAGCTATTATTTATGTTTTTAGGTATATTCTGGCTGGTAATGCAGGAAGTGACTCATGTCAGGGAGATTCAGGTGGGCCCTTAATGCTCATTAGTGAATATAACGGCACAGAACGTATGATTCAGTACGGGATTGTGTCCAATGGTCCAGTGCTATGCGGCTCTTCGTCTCCAGCAAAATACACAGATACAAGAAAATACATGCGCTGGATATTGGACAACATAGAAGAATGAAATATAAATTTGATAATAATATTTAACGTTTTAAGGGTAATCTTTAACAAATAATAAATTTAACAGATAATTTTTGTTATTTTAAACTTATCAACGTTAAATGTACTTATATCATTAATTCTACTAATCAAGTAGGTTAAATGTTCAGCAGAAGATGAAGAGAGGCTCATCATGATGATGTCATATATTTAGTAAATAATAATAGAATAGATTAGTCATAGCTCAAAGAAAGTAAGCCACATGTCATATAAAGAAATGCCTCTAATTAGTTTCACTATTAGTGACTATATTCCGTATATCCCTCCTTAAAGCATAGTCAAACAGTACGGCTGTTATAATTTATTATAAGTAATTAAGTAAGTAAACAATCAGTTAACATAAATACATATGGTAAACCTATTAGTTAGTATCAGTTAAGCTCTTTATATATAAATAATATAAATTTCATAAAATGCAGGAAAATTCGTACTATAATGTCGATACAACACTAAGATGGCGTCGCGGCAGACGCTTAAATTCGTTTGTATTTATTGCATATTTTACATTTCTCATAGGATTCTTCCTCATAGTCTAAGCATTTATTACCTTATATTATTATTTTTATTTAACTATTAATAAATTTATATTATTTTTATATTACCTTTATATTAGTAAAATATGTAATAAGAACTCATCAAGATATCTTCATAATTTACACTTTAACGTATTAAAATTATAATATTTATTTATAAATTTTCGAGCATCTTTTTTTTAAGTCATGATCCCGCCTGTATCTCATTCAGTCAGCATAACATTTTATATAAATATATATTTTTGTAATTCTTTAAATATATTAAATAAAATAGTATTTTATATTATTATAAAATTAAATTATTAAATAAAAAATATAAGAGATAAGGAAATGTCGCATTAGCAACAGTTGTTCAATATGTCAAATAATAAACACTGAACATATGTGATGGGGGGAACACATAGCCAGGAGAACCGTTGGCCATTGGGGCAGTGAGGGTCTCGAGTGGCGACCACTAACCGGACCACGATCAGTGGGAAGGCCCCATACCAGGTGGTCCGACGATCTGGTCAAGGTCACCGGATGCCGCTGGATGCGGGCAGCGCTGGACCGATTGCCGTGGAGACCCTTGGGGGAGGCCTATGTCCCGCAGTAGGCGTCGATAGAGAGAGAGAGATACGTGATGGATATGGGTTCGATTTCTATTCAACAGAATGGCTATATTTAAATTGTTATTTTCTTTGGTAATTTTTTCTCTGGTAAAACCTCCAGGCTTTGAGTAGAGCCCTTTTTGCCTGCTGAAAGTGAAAAGTGTAGAGCTAAAAAAAATTACTTGTGTCTGGATCATAGGATGTGGAAATTTAAAAGACAAGGAAGCTACCTACTTTAACAGAAGTTATAATTTTGTGTCCCTGTTTCAACTTTAATAGGTGACAAATGAAAGTTAAATACTATTGAATCATAAAGTCCACGTACACCAAGTTGTGGGCGTCAACTAGTAGTTCTTTATAGCAAAGAAAAATGTTAGTTGAAATAGTGCATAGTCACTTGACAATATATATACTGCAAAAATTATCTTGTAGCCACAAATAATATCGACAAGTTAAAAAAAAACGTTTTTTTTTATAAAAAATCATAAAATAAAGCGAAACAGTAAAATAAAATTTAATACAAACTTCTGTTACCGTCAATTTTTCATCTTATTAGCTATATATTCATAAGTTTTTACAAAAAAAAATAAAAAGAAATAGAAAATTCCTTACACTTACTACCAGTGTAAAATTTTTCTATTTTTGTGTCAATGAACCTTTGTTCTTCCTGTTGTCTGTTTAGAAGTAATCTGCATGATTTGAGAAGCTAGCTTATGACCAGAAAGAAATCAAATTCATATGATTTTTGCATACAAATAAAATAGACAAATAAATTTGTTACTTAAATCCAAATAAATTTATGAGTTACCAAGTTGTACCAATCTTTACATAAGACAAATGCTAAGACCCTTTCGATGTAAAAAAGCTTTGTGTGCTCATAATTTAATTTTGGTCTCCTGTTCTGTAGAACGAAGCCGGTGATGAAAACCGGCATGGTTTATATCTAAATATAATAATATATTTATTTAAAAAAGTTAAGAAATTCATTTTTAGAAAACATATAAAAAAGTTTAAGTGAAACCGTTTAAGTGGTCTGGGTACGTCGAATTTTTTATACGTTTTCTAAAAATATTTTTAATTTCCTAAGTGTGTGAATTAGCACTTTAAAAGTGTTAAAAATGTACATAAATTTATAACGGAATAATGCTACGTCAAGAGCGGCCTGCCAAAAACTGTTTTGATCGTGATAATGCTATACAAGACTCTGCTTTCTGTTTGCTGTCAAGTTAAAAGTAGAGCATAAGCTGTAAAACAGTATCGCGTTGTAATTTTGTCCGATCATATTAAAATAGATTTCTTACATTTTTTTGATATTTTGTCAGTTGGTCTCGGTAATAGAAGCATTATGATTTTTTTATTAATAAGTAAAAGTTTTAATCTCATCATCATCATCATTTCTTAAAATTCAATTAAAAAATAATTTATGTTGAACATAAATTATCAAAATTTGTTTTTTTTTTTATATTAATTTTATTATACTTCTTATTCAAATGAATAAATTATTCATTGACTGTTCTAAATAAATCGAAATAGACAAATGTCGTCTTTTTGCGCTTACATATAAATATATAGATCATTTAATACTTACTTTTACAATAATATTGTAAAACACTTAATTAAATGAAATAATTTTAATTTCATTACTATAATATTTTTCATATCGTTAGTGACTCAACTTAATTTCTAATGACATATTTACGAGACATATTTCTCAGCATGCCTAATTTATTTTCTTTATCGTCAGTAAAAAATATATTTTTTCAGCCTAATTTTATAAAGGCACTCGGTAGACAGACATACACTGTTTTAATTAAATCACTATTTTTAAAACATGTATTATAGACATAAATTATGGGGGTTTTGTATTTATTACATATTTAAAATTCTACACCTGATACTAAATATTCGGGGAAAATAATAGAGTAACATAAATATACATCGGGTTACAAACCCGAAGCTACTAGCTAATTCTGTATTTAGTTTTTCTCTTTCTCTTATATTTTATAATTGCACGGCTTTCTATCCGCTCATCCACTTCCACGGGTTGACTGGAAGAGATCTTTTCAAGAGTCCATCTTTGTACTTTTTGTTTGTATATAATTTCATTTATCTTTTTTCGTTTTTGTAAGTGCAATAAAGAATATAATAATATTTATTATAAATGTGTCACACGTATACGAATTTAAAAATTATTTTCATTATTTATTCTTCAATATTATCTTATCTTATATATTATCTAATATCCAACGCATATACTGCCTAACATCAGTGTATTTCCCTGGATTGGGCGAACTGCTGCATTCCGCCGGGCCACGACTCACAATACCATATTGAATCATGCGGTAGTTAGTGTTATATTCATCAATGTACATAAGGGGACCTCCAGAATCACCCTTGCATGAGTCTTTTCCGCTGCCACCGGCGCAGATTATTTTCTGGGCGGCGGCTTCCTTACATCTGGCGTCGGTTAGCACCGGTATGGACACTTTTAAAGGACGTTCCGACATCGCGCCGTGTTCTGTGATGCCCCAACCGACTACTGTGACCATTTTTCCACTGAGTTTAGATTCAATAAGTCCTTTGTATAAAGGTAGACATAACGGCTTAACATTTCCTTAAAACATTACATTTATGTAATATTAATATTACCTTTGCAAGATAGTTTAACAATTTGGAATAAAATGCATTCAAAATGGAAAATCCAATGTTATATTACGTAGAACTGAAAATTTAAATAAGTAGAAAAGTCGAAAGAAATATAAAGAAAGCGTCACCCCTCGCCACTATTACAGTTAAGAAATGTTTAATTTATAATTTTTTTATGTTACCATCAGTTTCTTAATTTTAAAAAATCTGTAACTTAAAATATTTTAGCAGCGGGTGGTTGAAAAGACACAAAGTGTAAGTTACAGTCCAATATAGCTTCTTCTTTTTTTATAATTTATAGGTGCCTAGTGAAAAAATTGTAGGTACAGTAGTAATGAAAATATTGCGTTATTTGGACTCGGTGTGACTTAAACATATGTAGGTAATTATATGTAGTTTACAATATTATAATGCAATACTTACGAAAGTTGAAATTAATTTCATCCGCCACCCGGAGCATTGCGATGTCATGCATGATTACCGGAATTAATTGGTAATTTTGATGAACAATTTTTTTTTCGACCAACACATCCTAGAAAAGTGTATATTTTGGTAACAAATAAACACCAAGTCCTTAATGAAGCTATGAAGGTTCATTCTATGAAATATTTATATTGTTATAAAAGCAAAACAGAAGGTGGCAAGTAGGTAAAATAGTCGATGCAAAATATTAAATTAGATTTTTAAAATTACATACAGATACAGCTGAAGACGATAGAACCGTATTAAAATGGCTTATTTTTAATTTGATAATCTATATTATTTCTGTCTTTACCTGCAGATGTTCTTCGCAGACAAATCCAGTGTATTCTCCTTGACAATCAGGACTTGCATATATATTATATTCACCAAGGCGGACCCCCTCGATTATCTTATTATCGACACAATGTGCGGCGGTCAAAATGTATCTGGAATTAATTATAGTTCCCCCACAGCCATAATCTACTTTCTTTTTTCCTGTAAAATTCACATAATAAAATATAATGTCTTTGATATGAGAACATCGTGGCGCATTGGGACAGCGACTTTGAACGCTGGGATGTGGGTTTGATTTTTACTTGAGATAATAATTAACGCACCTTTTTTTTTTTTCATTTCTATGCTCTGATAAAAGCTGAAGCCGAAATATAAAAATATTTTTAAAGGACACAGATGGATATCCTCAGATTTATTATTATTGAACAATGCATAAAGAAGAAAGATACAAAGAAGAAATATAATATAAATTTTTAATTATAAGAAATTTAATATAAGTGTTTATTAATATAAATTAAAATTAAAAAATTATATATAAAATAAAAGTAGTAAATTACAAGATAAATATTTTATCTAGTATCTTCGCCTATAAAGTAAGATATACTTTTCCGTAAATAATAACTATTTTATACACCGTTTTACATAAAATATTGTGTTTTAAAATCCGTTTATATGTATATGTAAATAGTTATATACCATATGGGGTTTGGATGTTATAATATCTAGTAATTAATTGCAGTAGTAAGTATTTCTGTGAAGGCCTAAATAGGTTTTACGGAAATTATTCGTACAGGGAAAATCGTAAATTTGGCATAATGGAATTTCTAGAAAAAAAATATAACATTGGTTTGCAGTGTCATCGTGCTTTAGGTGCTTTCTATAGTTGATGCGGTTACCTACCTTGTTATTGGTTACAACTGACATAAAAATATGTTAAGTATACATTTATTTATAACTAATTGACCAACCTATATATTTTTTTCTACACAACTATTTGTCTAGAAGCCCTTCCTTCAAGGATTTCCAATTTTCCCTATTCTATGCTTTTTGTATCCAATTTTTTTTGCTATCTTACTTATCTCGTCATGATGATCTCATCAGCGGTCTGCCCCTGTAGCGTTTGCCTTGACGGCTGGACCAAATTGTCATCCTTATACTCCATCTCTCGTCCTGCAGTCACGCTACGTGTCCCGCCCATTTCCATTTAAGTTGCAGAGTGGCTTAAATCGTCAGTTGCTTTTGTTAAATGTCAATTTTTTTGTATATTCTTCATGTTGAGTGTACTTCGATACCTTCATACCTCGCTGGCATTGTATATACTAAGTTCTTTAATTTTATAGTATACTTCCAAGTTTGGCAGGCATAAGTTAAATCTTAATCTGTGGTATTTATTTCAAGCGAGTTGTATACGTGGTTATACTTCTTGAATATTTATTTTCATGTTAAAGCTAATTTGTTTACCTAAATATATATAGTCTTCTGTTCTGTATAGTTGAGTATTTTGTTGTCGACTCTGATTGTCGCCTTTTCATTAGCATCCTTTTGCTTAGGTTCATCTCAAGGCCTACTTGTTTGCTACATGTGTTTAGAGATTGTAGCATGAGCTGAAGATGTCAAAACGGGTTTCCGTTTAGCCATTTGGCTTAGATCTAAGCTATTTGGCTTAAATATTTCCCGTCAATGTATAAGCCGCACTTTTCCTAATCCAGTTTCCTTACAATAGATTCCAGAAAAGCAATGAACAATGTTGAGGACATTGAGTTCCCGTGTCTCACGCCTCTCTTAATAGGAAAACTAGGGCCTATTTTTTCAACTGGACTCTACCAGAGCTATATATACTTTTGATCAACTGTATGTAACTTTTGTTTACTCCTCGCTCGTCTAGCGTGTTCCAAATACTTGATTGGTATACGGTGTCGAAAGCTTTTCTTTAGTCTATCAAAGCAATGTGTAGATATTTTGTTTTTCTTGGTACTTTCCTATTACTAGATCCAGAGTGTGATGGTATATTTTAGAAAAATCTTTACTGAAACCGATTTGTCCGACCGGTTGTGCCGATTTCAATATAGCGCTTTGATTTATAAGAGTTGAAACGATCTTATAGGCATGGTAGAAGACTGATATGTGTCTAGTTTCTTATATTGTGTTGATTTCCCTTTTTGTATACTAAAATTATATTTGACTGAGACCATTGTGTAGGTGTACAGGCTAACTCTATAATGCAAAAGGTAGCTTAACGGTGGAGACAGTAGAGTACAAACTGCTTTTATGGTGTCGTTAGTAATGTGGTCTGGACCGGGACTCTTTTCAAATTTTAGTTTACTTATTACCTCAGTTACTTTCGTAGTGCTTAGCTATTTTGACGCTATTACAGTTCGTATCGCTATTATAGATACTTTTCTGAGTTCGGAAGCTGAGAGCGTTTTTTTTTAATTCTGTAGCTATATATATAATATTTAGTTTTAACTGCTCTTCTTAGAACTTCTATTCAGGTTTTGTTTGTGTGCAGTGCTTTAAAGACTCTTTTTTTACTGCCAGATTTTTCTATAGTGTTTCTTCTGCACCTTGCGTAATCATGTTTTATTTGCTTGCTTATAACTTTATATAGCGCTGAAATTTCGTCATTCATAGCTTTTGTTTTGTTTTTGGTCCATTATAGTGTCTGCCTTTTTTTTATAAACAGATAGTCTTATCTAATCATTTTTTTTTCTACTTGAGTTGTTCCTTGATGTTTTAGCATTGTAATAGCATTAACCAATTTGTCGTAGTTAGCTTATATTGGTGTAATTTCTAGATCTACAAGCAAGTCACCTACCTAGGTGGGAGGTGATGTTATACTCTACATTTATTTGTTTCCTCTTCACCTTTCAACGTAGATTTATAGCCGGTAGATAGGTTTATTCTTTTTAGAATAAATCTATCTACCGGCCGGTAGACAAGATATATTCTTTTTTAATTTAAGTTTACATATGTATATGTTTTGTTTCGGTTATGGTTGCCCTGATAGGTCTGTGGTATTTGGTCTGAGGCGTAGTTGAGGTTTAGAACTTCGATGTTTTGTATTATACTTCGACTGTTTGACAATATAGAATCGATTTCGTATTTGTATTCCCTATTTGGTGATCTCCACGTCCTGCGCTTAGGTCTCTTTTTAAAAAAGGTGCTGAGGATTGCAATTTTGTTTTACTTGTTCTTTTTTTCTTTCTTCTCAAATATATCGTAGATAGTCTATGTTTATATAATATTGGGTGTCCATTAATAATATTTTTGTTGGATGAATGCATCTTGGATACAAGATACATATTATTAAAAAAAAAGAAAAAAGAGGTAAGACAGTTGCAATTATTGGTCTCCGCTTTTCTCCTTTTTTCCCACTCTTTAAACTTCCTGTAAGTCGCTGTGTTCCAAATGAATGTTGAGATTTACTTTAATAAGCTTAACTAAATTGTTGTGTGACGATTCGTTTTATACTACACAAAAGAAAACAATGTTACCATTTCTTGCTTGCTTCTCTTGAAATTGGATTCTTCTTTCCTAATGGTCTAATTTATTTATTCTGAAGACCTTGAAATTTTTATTTCCATAAAGAAAATCTATCTTCTAACATTTTGTTTATATTTTGTGTAACTTGATTCGTGGCTCTGTTCCCACTTTTCTGGATTTCTATTTCTTGTACATTTAATTTTTGTTGAATATTTCGAAGAGCGTTCATGATATCTTCACAATTGCACGGATTTATTTTATTTGCACTTTCAATCTTCAATGGCATGGAATGGTATCACTAAAGAAATATTAGTCTTGAATCGCTGAGAATTAGTTTTTTTTATTAAGTTAGTTTACACTACGAAATTAATTAGTTTTTATACTTTTTACTTTACTTTATTATTTGCATTTTTAATGGCACTTTCCACAATATTTCACTACTATAATTCACTCAATTGTAATTTTAAATAAATAAAATCAATAAACACCATGTGTTTGATAAACGTTTCTTTAAAGTGATTTACAACTTGCTTAGGCAATGCAAGGAGGCTTCTAGTAAGTATCGTATTACACCTTTCTCTACTTCTAGTTGTTTTATGGTGGACTCGGCCACAGCTTTTTCAACTACTCTCGAGATACAAAATTCTTAATATAAATACACATTTCAACGAGGAGAGCCACGGGGCTATACCAAAAAAATATACTGACTATGAATGTTGTATTGTATTGCACATTGTCAAAAAACCAAAATATAATCTATAAATGTAGCTTATATATATATGGCTATATAATAAAAATAAAATACCGTCATGTTTTATTTCGGCATGAGCAATAAGCGCCATCCAAGGAAATTCGTAAATATCTGCTACATCGCCTCCCACAATGCGGTCTTCGTAATATATGCCACAATTTTCTGGTAGTAGTGTTACGCTATCGTGTTTCGACAAATCAAGCTCGTCCATATTCTGTGGTTGTAATACTGTTCTACTAATAATAGTTGGAGATGACCCATTCAGCACTTTCGTTTCTTCGAAGTCGGAACAACAAATCTTAAGAGCAATCAAATTCACACTTAATAATTCAACAAATCACATAAAATATAGATGTTGGTAGATATCGTTTAAAAATACATATTTGATTAATTTAAAAACAAAATCTCTCTAATCAAAATCTTGCATAGCAGAGAGAACCTAGTATCAAGACACTCCGGTCTTCACGTTCCGGCCGAATTCGTTCCACTGCGTCACGATGGCCTTATTTAATTATAAAATGGGGAATTTGTATGTTTATAGTAAAGTATTTTTTTTCTTTCATAGACTATAAGTAGTGGCTAAATGTATAAATTACATATAATAATAAAATACAGTATATGAATAATGCATATGCCACAACTTAGTGCAGATCTTAGATTCCCCTCCTTGTTGCATTTAAAATTGTCTTTCATGATACTTGTACATTCTATAGAAACCATAAAAACAAACAAACAGTGTAAAAGATAATGAAAATATATCTATAACTGACTTATAAATGGCTAACACTTAGAAGAAGTAAAAGAGGTGGTATATTTGGAGCTGAACATAAGTCGTGAATTAGTGTTGAGAAGTAGAATGAAATGATAATAATCCTGGTGGTATGAATGGAGTAAAGTAAACGCTGACGCTCCTTGTAACGTAAGCGATTTACTGAGATTAAAAGCATATGACACCGTAGGAAAGAGATGAGAAGAAGCTGTGCTTGCGAACAAAGCGAGTGCTTTGAATTCCGGATTTGACGCTCCGTACTGGCACTGGAGGAGGAGGATCAGATCAGATTTACAGATGTAAAGAGCGCCAAGATTGCTTAGTAAGTAATATATATTTACCTGAACGGCAGTCCGCTTGTCAACCCATGTCGTTCCACAAATTGAATATACGAACTTTGCATTTATTGTTTTATTGTGGTGTCGATGCTCGGTTAACTTCTGTGCTTCCGGACATGATGATATAGTCATACAATCTTGGTTGTCCCTGCATGTTTTGTGTATTTCTGTACCGAAATCATTTAAAGTTCAGTTATCAGTTAGTTTTTAGCTTCTAAATAATATGAAAAGTGATATTCAAAAGTAGTTTTCCCTATTGCTTGTGTTTATATAGCTGGATTTTTTTACCACAGAAATAAAATTTATAGCACTCCTTGGAAATAAAAGGAACTATTTTATTGGACCGACTATGAAAATAAAGAGGATGAAGGTTTCATAAAAATGAAACTACTGTATTTGATTGATGAAAGTAACTGATTATTAAAAAAATATTCAGGTATATCATTCTAAAATGCGTATATGAAAATATTTTTATAATATCTACCTTACGACCTAGCTGAACATGTTGGTAACGCGGTGAGGCGGTAACGTGTACTAAAGTAACGTACACGGCCAACACGGTAAAGGTAATCCATAAGAATAGAGACACGCTTAGAAAAGAAACTGAGAGGCTGCTTCCCGAAGATGATCGTCGGGGCACACCCGGAACTGACGCTGGGTGTTTCAGCATGCGAAACGTCAGCAGGCTGGAGTTGAACAGGCGGTGGGACCGACAAATACACACCAACCAAACACATAATACTTCCGAATAGTCCCACAGAACCATACAGTCCAAGCAGTGCGTCATACACACCTAAACCATCATCACCATCTTCGAGCCATACAATAAAACACGTGCCGAACTTTGATTGCTACTCGGGAGGCAAATGCCTTTTTTCCCGCGTCCACCAAAGCTAAAAAGTCGAGAGTACGCATGAAATGAAAGTTCTGAAGTTAACATATTTATCATTCGTACATACTATCAAATCACAAAGTTAGAAACATATTATTCAAATTCAAACAAAGCAGCAAAGAGTATCAGACCAAAGGAGATTAATAATTAGAAACAAACTAGTACCTCAAGAGCTACTGAACTACGTTATTGGACAAATTACTCTTATCTAGACCAAATTGCATTTATATATCACTGCTATATTCTGTAGTTTTTTCATATCTTTAGTAGCATATAATTTTAAGTCGTCCATATAGATAAGGTGTGATATTAAATAATGTTGTGTATCAGAATTGAAACCATATCCCAAGTGGCTATTTTGTAGTAGATAATAGATTTAAGACAAGATAAAAGTATATGGGACTCAAGGAATCCCCTTGAATGATTCCTTTTTTAATAAAAATATGTCTGGTTTTTATGATGTTACTTTTACAATTAAGCTGCAATGCATCCAGTGAGGCATATAATCACTTAAAAATTAAATAACAGTCGGAATTGTTTTGTATATTTTTAATGACCAAGTGTGCGGTATGCTGTCAAAAGCTTATTTATAATCGATATAAATTAAACTATCAAATACAGAAAAGAAATAGAGAAAAGCGCAGAAAAACTTAAAGCTGATAAATTGGACGTATCACTCAATACATAAATAATAACAGATTCAAAAAAGTTGTTAATAGACTCATGAAAATTTTTCACAACACTACATTGCATACTAAACACGAAAATAGCAACCATAAAGCAGAAGAATTTCTACATACATTGAAAAATAAAAGCTGCCTCTTCAATTTCATAGATTAAAAAGATAAAACAAAGATACAGAATTTAGCAATTATATGTTAATACAATTTGGTCTAGACATTGCAAAACTCTTCATATAATTAAAGCCAATTATTCACTCAATGATCAGGATATAATCCCAGAGCTCTTGAACCAAACTATGTTTACATGTATTTAGGATATAATCAACAAAAAGGCTTGGATCATACAAATACAAAAATTTTTTTACGTCAAAATATAAAAAATGGAAAAGGAAAGTACTATATAGAAGACATCCACATAGAGCAAGCTCATATTGATTGAATAGATTCAAATATGTGGCTTAAAGTTAGAAGCTTATTCCCCGAAACTGAAGATTCATAATAGCCATTCAAGACCAAGTCATAAATACAAAAAATATAGAAAATATATAATGAAAGATAACAAAATCACGAATGATAAGTGTCGCAAATGCCACAACCAGCTGGAAACCCAGGGCTTGTTCAAACTTCACAGACTACACACATAGACATAACCAAATGAGTAATATCGCATATCAAAAACTTGCACACAAATATAAACTTGTCAATTGTCAATAACACATATAAATACCGTTTATTATAAGTATACCCCTGAAACCATACTAAAAAAATCTATTCAAAAATTATACCACGACAGGCTTGTTCTTACCGATAGAACTATAGATCTTGACAGACCTGATATTATATTACAAAATAAAATACAAAAAATTACTTACCTTATAGATATTGCCATACATAATACTCACAACATCCAAAAGACTATTGCCGAAAAGATAATTAAATATGATGGAGTTAAAAGAAGAAATAATAAGAATTTGGTAGCAGAAAACAGTATATATAGTACCTATAGTTCTCTCTACTGCTGGTGTTATACCAAAACATGTTAAATGCCTTAGCCTAAAAATGTTAAATTTTAAAAATGCCACTTACATTACATTCCAGCGAGCAGCAATTCTAAACATATGTAGAATAGTGTAAGAAAACTCTTACAGATAGACGATGAACAAAACACAAGTATACCTCAAATATAATTTTAAACACAACACACATTGTGTCTACTTGGTTACAAATCGTAGTTACAATGGAATCCAGTGTCGCACTGAGAAAATAACACCTTAACAAAATAATAATAAGCCTTTTATTAAGACATTAAAACTTTGTAATTTTAATTCACCTCCTTGTAGTTTTAAATCACCTCTTACACTACTGCACAGTAACATAAACATATGTTGATGCATACAAATATTAATAGAATATAATAAAGCAGTCGATATATTTAACTAGATATTTGTCTTAAAATCAGACTAGAGAAAATGTGCAATTGTGTTCAAAGTGTTCACCAAATTCAATTAAAAGCTTACAAGAAAAAAGGTTCCATATCAATCTATCGCGTAATTCAAAAGATGTGCGCGTACAAGCATTCGGTTTTTACTATTTTATTATTGTATAGATAGATTAATAATACGTTTAACCAATAAACAGACTGTAAAAACAAAACAAAAAAACACACTAAGATGAGTAAACTAACTCGGTATGCTACATTAATGTGATTGGAAACCCCACAAGTCTTAGCACATGTAAGTATATAATAATAAAAAAAAAAAGATTTGATTATGACTATATACTTATAAAACACTGAAACTTTATGTTCACTTACTCTTGCAATGACAATTCTCGAAGTTGTATAAAAATACTACGGAAATGAATAATTGAATATATAACATTTTTTGTTTAATATTTTTTGTGGTATATCATTAATAAAGAGACCGCACTTGTTCCGTGAATTACTAAAGAACTGACTTACATGTACACCAATACAGCCCATTATATTGAACAGCATTGACATCGATAACCTTTTTCTGGTGTTAAACTTTTAACCTTTTGGATAGATTGTGTTTCTTACAATCCCAAACGTATTTATAACTGATCAAGCTAGATTCCTCGTGACGGTGATGTAAAAGTAGAAAGATTCAGAGAGAGTGAGCTAGATGCAGAGAGTGTAAGGTAACCTTCCAATAGAATGATAAATAAAATATTTAAGTTCTTTATTACGCAAGTAATTGAACTTATTTTTGTTGTTAGCATATCTGTAGAGAGATTTTTACAAAATTCTGCTATCCAAAGATTATTCTACGATTAATCGTTTGGCAACAGAGAATGCTATTTCTCAAATATTCTTTTACATTTTACTTGGACTGTTTCAAGAATCGCGGGTTTGAATCCCGCTGCGTTTAAAATTTTATACGTTTCCTAAATATGCTTTTCAATTTCCGAAGTGTGTGATTAACACTTAAAAATGTAAAAAATATAGATAATTCAATTCAGTAACTTTTTGTAGCATCCATTAACGTATTTCAGAGACGAATGTTATAATCTTTTGTTTCTCATCGTCATTATCTTCAATGAACAGAGAAACATGTATCTCTTATTATTGAATATTTACTTATCGACGTACATAAAATGACGTCGTCAATGACGTGATTCATTTTTCAATTACAAATTTTTCTACCTGTGCTATTCAAGATACAGCTCGTTAATACCCTGCTGCTCTCATATTGATTACTGTGATACTTGCTGTTTAGACATGAATAAAGATATCATAAACAAACTCTAACGGAAACTTAACACCGGTATACACCTCATAACCTACGTAAGTATGATCGTATATCGTCTTGTAGGAGGCAGCTCTGTTTGCTCACAGTAGCTGATCGTAGAAAGTCTAGTGTCCTTAGTTTTCTCCGTCGTTTTCGATCCCAACTCTTCTTCTCTCACTTCTTTATCTTTCAACTTCTTTTACCTTCGCTCTTTTTACGATAGGTCCGTATGCCTTCAAGCAAATATTGCGCTTTCTGTACCGACTCACATTTCCCGTTTTATATCTGACTCGTTTGCAGTAGGTCTCTGAAACGACTTACCTGAATCTATTAAAAGAGCTCCTAAACCTTTAACTTGAAACGCCAAAACAAACTTTGTGCGAAATACGCCTGTACTCTTCTGTAGACACACCAATTTTTGTATCAGAACAACTGACTGCCCAGCGTTCACGCAGACTTTATAATCTTTTGCGTAATAAATTGGAAAGTGTAGGTATCAGGGGAACTGCTTTGGATCTCTTTAAGAGAGACCTCTATCTGACAGAACTCAAACTGTTAGAATTAATGGTAACATTAACGATGAGACAAAAAAGTCATCTTATATGCAGATGATACTGAATTACTTGTTCATGGTAACAGTTGCACAAAATACACGCAGGCATAGTGAAAAAGCTCTTTTTATTTTAATTAATTGGTTGTCCTGTAACTTGTTGACTTTAAATGTGCATAAAACTCAGTTTATAACTGTTGGCCATAAACGCTCTTTGGCACCAGAATGTTTTTCCATAATTGCTCACAAATGCCCCTTTGTACTGCGCAAGAACTGTGATTGCACCTTTCATAGTACTTGCAGAATAACTAAATCATGCTGTATAAAATGCCTTGGTATTCTTATTGATGAAAATCTTAACTGGAAGAATCATATACTCGCTACGAAAAGTTTCATGCACCTTTAAGCAACTAAGATCGGGCGCAAATATTGGAATTTTGTTAATGGTCTACTATACGCCATTGTACAGTCAATACTTTCTTATTGCTTACCAGCATGGGGTGGTGTAACAAAAGCAGTTTTGCTTCCTCTAGAAAGAGTTCAAATGTGTATTTTAAAGGTTATCACATCTAAGCCGTTATATCAGATGTATGGAGTGTTATCAGTTCCAAAACTGTGTGTTATTTGTCAAATAGAATTGCGCCGTTGTAATTCTATGACGGTTTCTTAAATTATATTAATAATACAAGTACTAATATCTAATATTATTATTTGTTTAGATATAAGCGGTTAAACAATAGAAATAGCTCAAAATGTTCTCCAATTTTTGCGGTAATCCGCTTAGTACCCCGACCATTCAGTACCAGAGCGGAGAATTCCCCCTAGTGGGAATCGAACTCACACAACCAATTGCATTTACAGGCAGACACTGTCCCACTGCGCCACGATGGCCTCATACTAATATAATAAAATTTTAATACAATCATTTATATGCGTAATATATAAGGCTCTAAAAATAGTAAGTCAATTGTTTCATAGTGTTATTTAATATGATACTTTGTTATTTTACAAAAAAATACATAATTTTTGAAAGTTAACAATCTCTTCGATACTTGATTAGATATTAATTCACCTATAACATTTATTTGTAAATGCTCGTTCTGGTATTGGTATTTTAGAGTATAAAAATTTATACAGCGCTTTCTCTATGCACATTGAGAGTAACGTCAGGGGGAGGATCCCAGTCCCAGAGACGAGGTTTCCGTCTTCTATCTACAGTTGGGATCGATTCCGCCGATCCGTCAGCATATCCGCTACTACATGATCGGAGACTATGCGACGCGTGAACTTTGTGACCTGTGAATGAAAATTATTTTTTTTAAAGAACTCCACTACTTGAGAACCTAGTATCGAGACACACTGTTCACAATTTTCCTCAATCAAGGCCGCATTTCGTGTTACCAGAGCGGAGATATAAAAACGATTTAAATAGTAATTTTCCCGAGTGGGGGTTGTGGGTTCGAACCCCCACTACGATGTTTCGATAAGTATATTATTATATGCTAATATTTCATATTATTTTCAAAGGAACTGGGTCCTTACCTACCTCCCATAGATTCCAGGTAGTCTCGTGGCACGTCTTCCAACTGCAGCACTTGTATGACAGGGGTAGGTTTAGACCGAGCACGCCTTGCAAGCCGGACTGCTAGTATAGTAGAGAGCAGGAACACTGCGACTAGCACAAATGCCCCGATCGCTATACCCACGTCCTTATCAAAAATAACTGAAACACAAATTTTTAACATTTTTTAAAGTGTTATTCGCACACTTTAGTCTTCTAAATTTGTCTTTCATAATATTTTGCATGTGCATACTTCAATAATAATCATAAAATTAATATTTTTATAAAACAAGGATTTTGTTTTTTTTTTAAATATTGCATTTAATTTGTAAATAAAATGTGTAATCGGTCATTTTGTAGCGGCGGCCATATTGGATTAACAACAAGATTTTGAATACCTACGTTTGCATCGGAACAATGATTGATGTATTTCAAATTACAGTTCAATGAAACAAAAAGTGGATCAAATTGAACTTGCGTGAATTGATTTTAGATAGACATACAAACAAACAAACGCTCGGGTGAGTGAAACCAAATAACAGCTTGTGTAATTAAGACAATATATTTTTAGCAGTCTCTAACCTATAAAAGTAAAGTGTAAAGTGAGGAATAGTATATTTTTAGAAACACTAAAATTAACTAATTAGTTAACGGTTTATACTTATATCAAATGGAAACTTACACTTCCACCAAGGAACAGAGGCAGAGAACAACAAATTCTCTGTTGGTCGCAGCAGCAGAGCTGGGGAGCATCCGTATCTATTACACGCTGAGGCTCCGGCTTCATCACCAATTTTTAAACTTCCCAAAGGTCCTCTCACAAGCCAAGGAACTCCTTCACCTCGAGCGAGCGCCTGGCTCATACCATAACCCATAGAACCCCTTCGCTCTAACAGCAGCGATGCATTTGACGCCGACATTCTCCATACTGACACTTCATAATATGTTGCATTTTCCACTGAAAAATTAATCGTCTATCATGTAATAACTTATTAAAATAAGATTTTATTAGTATCAATTGTTTATTTTAGTTTAAGGAAATAATATTTATTTTAATATAGGAAATTCCAGTTTTTTTTTTATTTTCGAAGTCCATAATAAGTAAGAAGGAAATAGAAGATGTGTGTCCAAAAATATGGTACTAGCTTTTCTTTAAACTGAATTTTACTAGTTTACAATGATGTAAGAAAATATCAAATACCTGGGATACATCTCATAAGAAACTCTTCATATTCATATGCAAGGTCACACTGCTGAGGCTGCGGTGGTCTTAATTGTTCGAAAGTAAATGATTTTTTACAAGGCTTATCTTGAGATGCAATACCATTTCCCGCTTCACAGCTTGCTTCTAAAGACCTCGATAAAGTTCCTGTTATCTGTGTGAGAGGTAAAATTGCAGAACCAGTAGTAAGATGCTGAATATCTGCATCAGTAGGCTGTATATGCCAGAAGTATGTATCTGGTACTGGAAGAGCTCTAACGTTGCATTTTAACGTTTCTTTGACCAACGTTATACCATGGTCTGTACATTCTGGTGGATCTGTAAAATATAATATGATTATTATTAACTAACACTGCAATCAAGTGCTTTGGTTAGGTAATGCGATTTGATTGATGATGGCAAAGGCCATTAAACCTGTGTTTTCATCAAGAAGCTGTTCAGCTCAGTAGTGCGTATAAAAATAGTAAATACCTACATATCGATTGAGAGCAACACGTGTTGTGTATATGTAAACATGGCAAGCAAAGACTTACAAAATATGGTAACATTGATGTTCTCCGCCTTGGTTTCGCCAACACTATTGCGAGCTGCGCAAGAGTATCTGCCAGTGTGCCTTCGTGTGGCCTCTTCTACCAAGATAGTTTGAGATGAAACATCACTACCCCATAAGCTGTTAGGTCGTATCTGTATTTCCTGAAATTTTTATATTTACGTGTAATTCTAATTTATTACCATGATATGGAATTATTTATTTATGATGAGTAGAGACCTGCTCGCGTCTTCGACTCCATGAACGACATGAGTGAAACTAAACCTATTTAGTTTTTGCATCCACCCGCGTTCTCACTTATATCACAAACTTTGCTTAAATTTATAATTTAAATGGTTGTAACTTTTTCGTTTATGAACCAATTGAAATGAAATAAACTAAATGTTAAGGGCAGACCACAATACAATAGTCAAAATCATTTAAGTAGGCTAAGCCGTTTCTGAGATGAGCGTGCGCAAATAAACAGACAAACAGACTAACAGATAAGTAAATTAAAAATCATTGTTTTGGGTTATATTATGTTGATAATATATCTTTAAAACTAATAATATATCTTCCATGTACAGACAGCGATTATTTACATTTTTGTTATATGTATATAGATTAAGAGGTTAATTCTATTATCTAAGTCTACAATAAAAAGGAAATGAAATAATGCTGCAAAGAAATACGTATCTATAAAAATAAGCATTAAGATAAACCGACAAAATATTTTACATTTGTAGGCTCTACTAAAAATTATGAATAAGAAAATGTATACTAATATATCATAAAATTCTTACATTAAAATACCACTTATACTCTTCTACCGGTGGGTTGGCTTTTGCTTCGCAATCTAGCTGCAAGTTGTCCAGCTCGGCCAACTCGTTCAGTCTTTCATCTCCTATCATTGATAATTCTACTATTGGACTATCTAAAAAAATTATAACGTATTTAATAAAAAGCTAATTCCAATCTAAAGATTCGAATACCAATTTTCGCATATCTTATTAAGTCGCCTTAGTCAATATTATATTTACACTACTTATTGTAAAACTATATTTGAAAAGAGCAACTGTTGAGTTTCTCGCCGGCTCTTCGGTGGTAGCTGCCGCTGGGACTGACAATACTGACGTTTAATGTTTTGCCTATTTGAATAAAGAATATTTTGATTTTGGTAACATTGTTTACATTATTTCACTGTACATATTGGCTGCCAATACTTCATTTGAATGACATGTAAAGGATTGAATATCAAATCTTAACCAACTTCAATTTTCTCGTAGAGGTTTTAGATACTTAGTGGTAAGAAAAAGTAATTCTAGGCAATTAAGTAAAAAAAAAATACTTATGAGATATACGCTCACAGATTTAAAATATATCGTTTTTTAACGGGGGTTCGGGGGGCGTTGTGAATTTAACGGGGTAACCAAAGTAAATATAGTTTTTAGAGGCCTAACATAACTTCCTAACAAAACCAAATGTACGTTAAAAAATAAATAAAACATAAGAGAAACTATTTGTTAAAAATTATACATGTTATCACCGAAACCGAAATTTATATTTTAAATAAAAATACACTAAACAATAAAACAAAAGATTTTGTATATTTTAATAACTATATCATTTAAATGTGGTCCTAGATTATTTTGACACATTAATTTACTAGGGGATTTTTATATGTTGTGAATAGCATCTTTGGTCTAATCTCCCTTCCTCGAGTAGTGTAGTGTAGTAGTAGTGCTGTCAGGCAGTCAAAATACTACTTACAGGTAACATTTAAAATAATAACGTCCGCCTTAGAGTCTCGACCCGGTGCCATCACAGTGTTAGTGGCGACACAGGCGAGTGTGGCACCATTGTCGCTAACTGCCGGCGTCAGCTCCAGAAAAGAGTCAGCTCTGCGAGTCACATTGTTCCAACTCTGTTATGTAATTATATGGTTATTGATATTATTAGTTTAGTGTAATTTTAGTACTATCATAAGTTTAACAATTTAAATAATATATTCATTTTTATGTTCTTAAAGTGTTATTCACACACTTAGGACAATTTTTTTTTTTTAATTTTATTTGAGTCATTGCCTTTGGTGGATATCGTATTTACAGTCCGACACTGCCCTATCGAGCCAGTGTGAGTCTATAAAACTTAGTAGATATATGTAGATAGAGTTGATTATATGAATTAGATGAGTTATTCTAGTTTAATAGTTTTTGTACTAAGTAATCATTTTGGTAAAAAGGACAGAAAGTTTGATTCGTTTAAAGTAGAAAGTAGATTATAACTACTTTGAATTGTCATCTCAAGACCACGAGAATCTTGTGGCAGAAGTCATAGCCCAGCAGAGAGAATATCGCACTGCTCAGGGGTAGCTGTCTGTATTTGGTTATATAGAATTAAAGTTTATATTCACGCTCGGGGACCTCAATACCTACCTAGGGCTAAATAGCCATGCTTAGAAAATTGGGAGTTGTGTTTCACTAGTTTTAGTAGATTTATATTAGAATTGTTTCTCGAAGAAAACTGGAAAACACAGACCGCCAACAGGTATAAAATAATCTAGCAGGTCTAGGTTCCAGTTTTTTATGAATTTTGTATCGTAAGATTAAAAACGATATAATAAAAATTGTAACATTAAGTTTTTGTGTATAAAAGTTTACCTGATTGCTGTGGTGCGTGAGATGCCGGTGGTCTAACCACCAAGACAGCTCAGGAGGAGGATAGGAGCCAAGTGCAACGCACTGCACGAGGGCCGTTATACCAGCTCGTAGCGCGTCTACGAATAATCCTCGCATCCAGTTAACCGTTACGTTATACGCAGGTACTAAAATTAAAAGAAAATGTCTTTTTCCAAAATCCCTTATAGTAATTCTTCGTTTTAGTTTCACATATTTATCACAGCAGACAGGACCTACTGTCATGACACCAGGTTCTCCGTTTTACGCACTAATTTGAGTATTAGCATTGCCTGTTGCATGCTGAAACTCAATGCCCTAATTAGTCTGAGCAGAGCAGGGAAATGAAAATTATTTGTCATTCTCCGAGTTGGAATCGAACACACAACCAATTGCGTTTGCAGTCAGGCGCTGTACCACTAATCAAAAAATACTGCTTTAAATTCAAATAAAACTTACAAAAAAGTTCAATTTGTAGAGAAGATACTACTGGTGGGGTAAGATGAGTATTACTGGCCCTACAAGATAAAGCTTCAGCATTATCTCTAGTTAAAGGCAAATACAACTCGTTTTCTCTGACTCCGGGTATGTCGCTAGCTCCATCTGACGCATCCACTAACTCTTTACCAGAATACCAACTTATACGAGGAGGAGGTCTACCTGAAAAAAAAAAGAATACAAGGTGGGCAATTCATTTTGGGAAATCTATATACATAATAGGATCGTTGGTTTTCGAGTTGTTGACATATCGTTAATGAAAAAGACATATTTATAAAACATATAAAAATTTGAACGCAGCGGGTTTTGAACCGCTAAACCATACGTTCAAACAAGAGAGTAGAACGCATGGCTTAGCGGTCAGAGCGCTTGAACGGCTTTTAGTATTATGTCATACGCTTGCCATGGGATTTACCTGATTTTTCTATCACTATCTATCCATATCTGTATCGTTGTAATATAATCTCGCAAAGCAAGCTTTAGACTCCCGTGTCGTCTTAAAAATTTGCACATGTGTCCGGATCGGGTGACAAAATAATATTTTCATAACACGAACTTATTATCCTTGCCAGGACATTTTGTCCTAGATGAGTTCGATCAGGATAACGACATTTTTTAGTTTAAAAAAACTATTATTATGCGTAAAGTTGTATTTTATAGCATAGTACATTTTTTTTTAGTTAAGTGTTGTATGTGAAATTGTAAAGATAGTAACGCTTTCTAAACGCGACGTTTGTAGATCCAAATTTTACTTGGAGAAATATTTCTTATTTATGTCATATATATAAACGATGCGTTATTAATAATACAGTTTAATTGTTAGAGATTGATTGATTAAGAAATCGCAAGGCATTGGTTCGATACACATTTGCAGGACAAAAAAATAATTAGACGTTCTAATGTGTGTATTTAAAGTATATGTCGTCGATGTGGTGGTGACATGAGTTCTTTGGTCAAATTGAAGAATGTGAATAGATCTAAGCCATAAAATGACAATATATGATAATCTTACTAATATTATAGCTAGCTGCTAGCTGTTTTTTTTTAAAAGCCAGCCGAAAAAATAAAAATAATTTAATGTTATAATGTTAGTTTTTTTCTTACGCTACGCTAATATAAGCTACTCGAAATACTAATCCTGCGTAGACGAAGTCGCGGGTATCAGCTAGACATAATGTCCTGACGTGACAACCTATAATTTAAATAAAACCGAAGAAATTTGTAATAATTTACAGGTAAATAACCTAATTACATAATTAAAATTATAATGAAGTAGGTATCTTTTTGTACCTACGTGTAACTCCAAACCAAAAAAAAACCTGCCACTAACTAAACCTGGACCTATATTACTTTTAGTACAATGCGTTTTTAACGAATCGCATTCGTTATAATTAACAGGTAAGTAACCTATCTACATAAATAAAATGAAGTCTCTTATTGTACGTGTAAATACTAACCAAATAAAAACCTGCCAATAACTAATAACTAAAGCAATATAGCTTTAAGTACAATAGCTTTTTAACAAATTGCTAATGCTTGAAAATTCGCAAAACAGACGTCTGCCCTCACGTGTCTGTCCGCGTTCGGGTCGCGGTCAGGCACTTAGCGATGAGCGACTTCTTCCCCAACCTCTTCTTTTTTTTTTTTTTTTTTTTTTAACGTGAGGAAATCCAGATACAGATACCCGCCCGATTGGGGACTCGGACGCCGTTATGTGGGACTCCGGACCGGCAGATGTTAGGCCGGCCGTTTACCCACTAAAACCTCACGGTGCTCCTCCTCCACCGCCACTTTTTTTTTTTTTTTTTTTTTTTTCTGATGTATAAGCTATATTATTGTAAAGTTTCATTAAAATCCATTCAGTAGTTTTTACGTGAAAGAGTAACAAACATCCTTACAAACTTTCGCGTTTATAATATTAGTAGGATATATGTAGTGTTTAAATAGCTTTTACCAATTGCTTTGTCAGTAATTTTTGAAGTTATATTATTATCTAAGCCATTTATATAACGAAATATATAAACCCCTGTGCGCAATAAGGTTATTAAATTATTTTTTGTCATACTACTTGTTGAAATTTTATTCTGAAATCTCTTCTTCTTTGAACAAATTTATCTTAATTTGGTTAATTACATATAACAGGCCACAGTACTTCTTTTTCACATTTTAATAATATTCTCAACATTTATATCAATTACCAACTTTGTAGGTTTATTTTGAACGTGCTTTAGTTTTTACAGTACATGCGATTTAGTTTACATTATTGTTATCTCCATAAACATTTCATTTGGAAAAACATACTACGACCTACGCTCCCTGCAATCGTAACGTCTTATAAATTAATGAAATCGTTTAAATAGTTTGGTATTTACATATGACTCAACTCTTTATGATATATAGATGTAAATAATTAAAATGTTTTGACTTCTGGCATTTTATTATATTATGCTTTACATACTAGTGTACTTGTAATTAAGTATTTTTACCTCCAATAACAAGGCAACTAAGTACCAGCGTGTCCCCTTCGTGGTAGGGCCCTATTTTGCTCTCCACCTTATTACCAACTTCATCTAGGAAAAATGGCTGGCTGGGTAGAACTGGAATTTCATTAAAAAAAAATTATGGATATTATATATACGATAGCTCTGGGATGCTTTGAGAGTTTAAATGTCATTCGGGGGAAAAACCCAGTGTAAATGGGCTCAGTACTATCCTTGGTTTAAACGGCCAATTTAAAAGAACTCCAAAAGAGGATGGAATGATATTATTACATTATCTTACAATATGTAGGAAATATATAAGGGTAAATCAAAAAGATACATAGTTAAAATCAAAAAAGTCATCGATTTAAATAATATTTGTTTCAAAACCTATTTAAGTATCTATCTGACTATATATGATAGCCTAATCAGTAAAAAAAATATGCCATAGACTCTGGTTTCTGTTTAAAATAAGGAAAAGTGTTGAGTGGCGGAACTCTACTCCGGGTTGAGTGGGGAAATAAAAATCATGTATATATAACCATCACAACCAATCGCGTTTACAGTCAAGAGTTATCTCTGCGCTCATAACTAAATATTGATCACAACAAAAATAAATCACCAGTAGTACATTATGACTTACTAATAATTGTTAAATTAATGCCAATATTTCTTGTAGGGGCAAGGAGGAAGTCCACGCGGCAATGGAAAAGAGCTTCGTCGTCGCCCCTCAGCTCACTAATTTCGAGAGCCGTTGGCTGATTTTTCAGTTCAGCCTTAATTCTTCCGCTGGTGTTGAAAGATATACTTGACCATTCGCTAACAATACGTGCGTCATAACTGAAAAAAGGGATTTCATGGTGATAGATGTTTTGTGGTAGTTAAATGGTTACTAGAAACTGAGTTACTTGTCAAAAAGTAGTTTATTACGAATTAATATGATATAAATACTAATTATGAAAAGAAATTGGATAAATAAAAAAATGTAAAGTAAATTATTAATAGAAAGGTTTTGACGTTTTCATCTTTAGTTAGACGTTGTCCTACCGTCTCTCAATAGCCTCTTAAAATATGTCTAAGGTAGCTAATATATAAAAACATATTTTTAGAAAAAATATAAAAAATTTGAACGCAACGGGATTTAATTTAGTTTTTTCACCCGCCTGCGTTCTCACCGAAATCACTAACTTTGCTTAAATTTCTAATCATAATGGTTATAACTTTTTTGTGTATGAACCGATTGAAATGAAATAAACACAAAATGTTAAGGAAGGGAAGTGTACCAAAATACAATAGTCATTTTAAATAGGCTTTTAAATCGGCTTGACTGTTTCTGAGAATAGCGTGCACAAACAAACAGACAAACTCATACATAGACAAACGGAAATGAAAATTAAAAATCATTGTATTGGGTTCTATTTATTATATGTATTGATAAATGCCGCTCATTATATATTTTTTTATATATCTTCGATGTACAGACAGCTATCAGTTAGTTATATTATTATGCTATGTATAGATAAGCTTATTTTTTTATTTAAATAAATCAGTTTTAAATATAGACCTTCATAATTATCCTTTATTAAAAAGCCAATTTTTAATCTCTGTCTGTACGTCCACATAGAAATTGAGGTTATTAACAAAATATTAATGTAATTTTACCTATATATGGGTATGTCGCCTTTATACCAAACTAATAGCATTAATTCATCATTCGCAGTGTCACTCGTGGAATCGCAGAACAAAGTTGTGTTTCCGCCTTCCAAAGCTTCCTGAGCTATTACTGGTCCTGAAAGTTACGCCATCTGTTAAATTACGATTGAACAATACATAGAGTTTGGTTGCAAAATAAAAATTAGCTATTTAGTTCCAGTGGGTGACTAAAGATGGCGACACGTGTACTCTGTAGTCGTAAAAGAACTTATTTTTCATAATATTTTCTTAGTATGACGCTTTTGAATAAAAACATTTTTTTTAATTAAGTATTCAGTTCTCACCGTTCCGTTTTTGCGATTTTTATACATTTTGAACTGAACCTGTTTCAACCGGATTAATCGCGTGTATTTCGGTAATCGACAGTACATTTTAGAAAATACGACGAGTCGAACCCTTTACAGTACTCCGTAATCCGCAATTAAACCGATTAAAATAGTTTCATTACAAAAATAAACTTATTCTATTAATTTATTATTATAACAATTTTCTATAGGATACAGCCATGGTGGGTATGTAAGAATACATTTACACTATTTATAATTAATATTCATCACAAAAATATTGTTCGTAAATTTAACTATTAATAGTTACCATCACTTTCGGGTATAAATGACAAAATAGGTGATGAGGTGATTGTGAAGAGTATCAGCGTCGAAAAGACGCGCATTCTATGGTCCATCCATGCTCCGGCGCATTTCGCTCAATGATCCACTAAACTATTCATTGTGCGTAAATAAAAATATTTATTGCCGTATTGATGTCACATTATTCGCTAAAAAGCGTTGTTTGTCCGTTTATAATCTGCAACGAGAAATTAAAAATATTAATATATTTGTTAAGTAGAAACTGTGAAACAATAGTGAAAATTTCAGCTACAATAATCACAGTAGTATTTTATAGTACCTGTTTTTATATAGTAACTATTATATTTGACATGTTTTATTTTTTCAACATTTGTTTTTGGGCCAGCTAAGCCATGCGTTCTACATCTAGCTACGTCGAAATTCTTATACGCTTTATTACAACTTATATTTATTGTTACCATAATCTTTGGGTTGCAGAAATCGCTCTACAGAGATGCTAACAACAAATATAAGTTGTAATAAAGCGTATAAGAATTTCGACCTTGCTGGACGTAGAACGCATGGCTTAGCGGTCAGAGCGCTTGAACGGTTTTCAAGAGGCGCAGGTTTAAATGTCGCTGCGTTCAATTTTTATACGTTTTCTACATATGCCAATGTCATAATTGCCAAAAAAATATATAAAACAGTGGGTACAAATATAATTTTAGCGATATAACTTTTTGAATAGGCAAATTATCATTTAAATATTGTGATTCTCATCCATGTTGTGATTGTACTTTTATATAAGTAATCTTTAATATGACAAAAAAATATCAACCAATATTAGTCCGTTTTACTTTCGAGATAACATTTTAAAAGTGATGTTGCAGAAATCTTAATCTTCAACCAGAGTCACGATTTCCATTGTTTGTTAAGCATTGCTTAAAATGAAATAATTTTGAACAATAATAAGATATAAACAAGCAATCATGGCGCTGTGGGACAGACTCCGACTTTAAACGCGATTGCTTGTGGTTTCGATTCTCATTCGAAGAAATGATAATACTACTAATAATAATCTTTCTTCTGCCCATACAGAGAAAGTAACAAAATACACTTATTCATAGAACTGAAATCATAGTAGCAAGTAAATACAGTTAAAACAATACCAATAATACTTTCATCTTAAGAAATCATACCAATCATACTACACAGTCCTCTCAAACAACTTGAGATTCATCCTTCATTATTCAGTTACAAAAAGCAGTCACTCTTAACAATAATTGTCGTAATGTCAGGATTTTCTACTGTTTGACCAAAAGTCCGCATTAAGAAAAAATACCCCAGCAATGGGAGAAATACACAATTCATATAAATAATAATAATAATATACTTTATGGTACTCCACAAGTTTACAGAGTGAAACAGAAAAATAAAAATGGCCAAAGAAAATAAAATGTACAGCAGGCGGCCTTCGCTGTAAGCGATCTCTGCCAGGAAAATTTAAGGTGTAAGAGTAGTAAAATTGGTAAGCCGTGTACTTAACATCAATCGATCAATCAATCAATGGTTGTATTTTTAAATTATCATTCCTCTCTTATACCTAAGACAAATCCCGGCGTTGGGTTCCACCACTCAATACGCACTGTCTCGATTTTGGGCGGAAAGTGGAGAACATTGTGTCCCACTAGGTTCTATCTGACTATTAGGTTCTATAAGAGTTTTGATGAAGTGCTAGATACAATACATTATTCTTTTCGGTCGTAGTGAAAGATAGATTATTACGTATGTATGTAGAATAATTTTAATCTATGCTTTACTAAGTCTTATATTTTGCGAGAAGGTTGTGGGTTAAATCCTGAATCGAGGGAATAATTATATAACTTTTTTTTAAGGATTATTCCACAAAGTAAAGTTTAAAACAAAAAGGGTAGAAATTAACTGTATATCTATAACAATAGTTTTGTAACCTTTCTCGCGGGTCAAAACTGTGATACTATAAACAAGTTTTTAATTGGCGTACATTTGTTGTTTGCCTTGACGTTTTGCTTGTTTGGTTGGTTGTCAATGGACGTCTAATACTGAATATGACTATGATATAAAATATATTACTTATTCAAATTCAATACTTCGATCGGTTATCTCCTTGCAATATTTATTGTATGATATAAGGAGATACGTAAAGTCTATTAATTTTAATTTTTTTTATGCAAATTAAGTTACTATTAACATTAACATAATAAATTACATTTTACTTATAATTTCACGCTCATCAAATATCAATTTGTGTAATAAGTTCAAAAACAAAGTGGTTAAGTTTGAGCTTCACGCTTTTTGCCATATATCAGGGTAGTTCAAAGAGAACCCGCTGTTAAAACACTTGTTAACTTTCGACCCGACATCAAAACATTGCGTCTTGAGTGGCGGAACTCAATGCCGTACTACGTTTTTAGGTACCAAAGCGAAGAAAAGAAAATATTTTAAATATATGATTATGTTATTTTATTATAAATCACGACAAAGCTTAAATCAAAGAATTATGTTTTTTTAATTATATGTTGAATTCATATACACAAAAGATAATACTTTTAACCTGTGCCTCTTGGAAACCGTCCAAGCTCTCTGACCGCTAAGCCATACGTTCTAGATCCGGCTACGACGAAATTATTATACGCTTATAACAACTTATTATTGTTGTTAGCATCTCTGCTGAGAGATTTTTACAAATTTCTTTTACCCAAAGATTACTCTACGAACAATCGTTTGGCAAAAGAGAATGCTATTTATTAAATATTTTTTACATTTTAAAGTGTAATTTACACACTTAGGAAATTAAAAACAGTTTTAGAAAACGTGTGTGAATAACACTTTAAAATGTTAAACATATAAAAAGGTAATACTGTTATGTCAAACATATGTTTTTATGGTCAGTGTGATTAAAGGTGTTAATTAATCATTCATATAGTCACAATATATTTCGCACACACGCTTTATAATTCTTCAACAATATAAATTAATTTAGTGACAAGAAATCACATCGCTGTAAGAAATAAATTACATAAACATTGACTTCGGAAGACACTGTTAAAACCCACTCCAAACTATTCGCTATTTATATATTATATAAATAAATACAATAAAAGTCTATTTATAAAGCCTAGACAACAAAACATTTGCATCTCCACACCAATCCACTGGCAAACTATTTAAGAATATAGTACCATAAGAATATTTATGAAATTGTGAATATATTAGGCTAATAAATAAGCTACTTTGCTTAAAAAAATAAGTATATTCAAACCCTGGCACAAATATTTTAAATTCCCGATAGCTATAGCGATAACAATCACACATAAGTATTTAAGCATGAAATATCGAAATTTCTAAACGGTTGTTACAAAATTTTGTTGGAAACTATCTCAATTCAACCATAAAACTATATCATCGACTTTACGTATAAAGCAAAACGTTTTGAATCCTTTTTACGAATATTATGCAGACTGAGGAGTACTACATATAGTTTATGTAGAGATGGAGTGCAGAAAGCTTATCTTTTTTTTCAGAAAAATGTTACATTAAATGAATAAAATACATATTACACACACTATCATGTGTTTTATATAAAGTCTACGTACACCTTTCTAAGACAACGTGTATTTTCATATGTCAATGGAACTTCTAATATGCCTCAATATATTATAAAACTTATAATCGTCAGCGATCTATCTTATTAGTTTCATTAAACAATATTTATTAAAATATGCGACCTCTACGACCACTGCCTTCCGCGTTTCTCGTAAAATTCGTTTTATTGCAAACGCATATGGATTATTATCATTTGTAATACATTTATGCAATAGCGTGAAAATATCACATCGAATCACGTAACTTTTAGATCGGTATTTTTTTTGGTCAGTCAAGTAATTGGTTCCGTCTTGATGTCAAGGTTTGTTCAGGACGGAGTAGTTATTTTGTAAGAAAAAAATAGAGTGTCTAAATTTTTATGAAGTTATTTTTTAAATGCTTGTTCGTTTAGGAAACATATTTAGACTACATTATACGAAAATAATGTGGACAAATTAATATGAAATTTGAGAATTTAGGTTATATGGGGAAGGAGAGTTGAAATTAAATATTTTTTATAATTATTAATTTCAACAATTCAAAAATTTTATATTTAGAAGTACATTAAATGAATACAATATTAACTATATAGTATGGCAGTGTGTTTTACATACACTGATGTGTAAAGGTTGTGTAAAACACATTGGTATTGCCTAGTTGATCGACTAGTTGGTTTATTATAAACACACGTAGTGACGTTCACTTGTTTAAAACGAGCATTTCTAAAGCCTAATAATATATTATAGGAGAAATTAATGTTATCAGTTTTGAAGCTGTTAGTTGGGACAATTTTAAAATGCGAATTTCCAATTTGTTGTTTCGATTGTAAGAGAAATTTTCTCAACTCAGGACACACCTTAATGTTTCTGGTAGCTAATATATATTTTTTATACTAATGTGTACAATGGCATAAAAATTCATTTAGTATTTTTCATAAAAACAAACAATTTAGTGCTAACATAAAAAGTCCAAAACATAAACATACCTAAATGGTTAAGCGTGGATGGAAAACTCAGTAAATACATGTCAAAGAGATGTTTTTGCACTCTTTAAGAATTATTTAGCAGGTGCCTTTCAGCCTTCAATGAAGTCTGGCGACGTACTTGTTGCTTACAATCGTAGGTTTGTAAATGCGTCTTCTAGTCTAGGAGCAAAAGTGGTAGAAATTTCTTATATATATTAGTGTTTCTATGATTTTTTTGATAAAGTCATTTATTTAGGTTTTCTCCGTCTTATACGGTGGATGCGGCGTGTGACAATAAAAACGCTTACATTACAGCAAGCGACGTCTAACATAACTATAGTCTCAGCATTTATGTAAAATTAACATTTTTAAGTCGTATTCTGACTAGAATAAATAATTATTTATACGTCTGGAAAATAATAAAAGATATGATTTCAAAGCTTTAAGTTCAAAAACAACTTAATGTATCATCAAATTATTCTTATAAAAAATAGAAACGCTTCGATAACAACTTTTATTATCGAAGCGTTATATGCTTATTATGCTTATTTTCATCCATTTACAGATAGATATTTGAATAGTAACGGTCCATATATCAAGACCCATCAAATGAGGGTAATTTATCAAAATGCGTCACTATTTTAGGACTATCGTTGAAAAAGATATTTACATATGAGTTACCTTTATTACCTTATATATATATAAAGATATTTCCTTCCAGATTATCAGTCAGAGATTATATAAATAAATATATTTATTATATATATTTACATGTAAATGCTCAAGTACAAGAAAAAAAATGTTGTATAAACACTCCTATGAAAGAAATCGCCAAATGCTTATATAGCTTAAATATAGCAATCAATTTAAATATATCAATTATTTCAATTGCCGTTCTACAAGTCGTATTCATAGAGTTATTTTTAATTATTTTCTAGATATGCCGACATCTACAAATATTTAATACTTCGCCACTTGTAAATTATAAAGTAAGTAATACATATAAAATATGTAATACAAAATATGGAATACAATCGCAGACATTGTAAACCGTAACCTAAAAAAAACACGGCTCTAGAATTATTTCTTTAAACAAGAGACGATGCGACCACCGTGGATGTTTATGGCACGTCTGCCCATATAAGAGAAAATATCCCAAACTGTTGACGCTACAATGGTCTGTTTCATAATGCATTAAGAAAGAATTTGTTTGTAAAGCTGTCAAATGCGTATCGTCAGTTCCTTTTGATTGACCAATTAATTTTTAAAAATGGTTAACGATATAAAAGTTAGGTTCCGAAGGGAAAATTTTATTTCTTGGGTCGTGGTCAATATGTAATTGAATGCTGTGATTGTGGATTCAAGTTGTATTCGGAAGAAAAATAATCGCGGATGCATTTAGGCAACCTGCGACATAAGAGTGCTATCATTCAAGTTTTAATGTCACGAGGATGAACTTATGAGGTAATAAATTTAAAAAAAAAAATCCGAATGATACCAAAACAGTAATGCTTATTGAAATATACTTGACAACATATATGAATAATAGTTTTACGAACACCACTCACTTGTAACTTAAGTTTAATTTTAATAAAAACTGTATTATTGTCATTGCTTTGAGAATGGCTACAAAATTTCTACAATACATGTCATTCAAATAAAATTCTAATCTATAGTATATTAAAACAGGAAAAAATTGTACGTGCACATATTTGAAAGTACTGAACGAATTTGAATGAAACCGTTTTTTGTTGTATAGCTTTTAAACTCAGACTGGACTTGGCTATTATTGATTATGAAGAGTGGAATACCTTATCTAGAATAGTTACGGGAAGCTACTAGTTCAAAATATTATATATATCTACACACACACGCGCGCTCACACACGCTCACACATGCTCGCAAACGCACAATCACATACACACACACGCACACATACTTACACGCACGCACTCATGCACGCACATACAACACACACACACACACATTAAACCCATTTAATGCATTTCATTGTCCATTATAGTTTATATATTATTTTCCTTGTTTGTAGTACTACGTGATTTTCGTTGTATATTTTGCAGAGTAATGGTGTGGAAATTATATGAAACATTTGTTTTATAAGGAGAGAAGTAATTACTTTAGCATTAATAAAATCAGAAGTAAAACTAAACAGGTTGCGAAGAAGCGCCTGACTGTAATCTGATACGATCTTTTACGGCTCTAATGGCCCATAATAAGACAAAACCAGTAAGTATGCGCGACAATGGATATGGCGCTGCTCTTCACGTGTAGGTACATATATTATATTACTTTTAGAATATTTACCAAGACTTGGTAGGTGGATTAGTTAACGATTTTTATATATATATATATATATATATATATATATATATATTACTTGTAGAAAGTTTATTTATAGAATTTACGTAATTTAAAATGAAATTCAGATTGAATAATGTCTTAAAATATTTTAAACATTTAAAACAAATATATTGTTACATTTTATAAAGTCGTCTTTAAATAAGTTTCAAATGTTGTTACAAATTCCTATATTTTCACAATATTACCAATTATACGTGTCAACACCATGTCAATCTAATTAAGTACGGCTTAGCGGATTTATTCAAGTAAGTCGAGTGAGCTAGTCACGATCTTAATTTCAATAAGCTAGCTGGGTTTGTCAAGTATTATTAAATATAACAAGTTCATGACATAATGTTTACACATGTTTTGTGTCACAAGTGGTGTTATTTTTCACATTGTTTCAAAAACATACATATGAAAATGGAAGCCAGAAGGTATTATATTGATGTTAAGATATAGCGCCAAATTCCGAATGTAGTCAGATGGAATCCTCTTTACATATAATCACAGCCTACTCTCCTGCATCTGCACCGGTTTGTAACATATTACAAAAGATGACCATTGCCTCGCCAGTTATTTGACTGGAACTTGGCTTGATACGCTGCCTCGTGTCTTGATCATTGAATACCTTGTTAGCAAAATGACAAACTTCCAAAGCTTGGTATGTTGCGAAGGAAGCTTACTTTAGAAATATTCCGACTTAAGAAACGACGTAAGAAACAAAAATAATGAGTATGCAAAGAAACTCTAACTTTGGTATATTGTTTTACCTTTTCTTCATGCTAATAGATTGCTATAAAAGAATAGGAAAGGGTCGGTAATATTTGTTGAACATCAAACCAAGTTTTATTTCCACATAGAAGTATATTTTACGAAGGTCAAATTGCTTATAATGATTTTGGAAAAATACCGTAAAATATAAATTACAATATTTTTTCCCGCATAGCAGGGAAGTCAAAGAGAAGCTAGTGTCAAACACTCGGTTCTCCACTTTCCCATGACATCCTCCAGAGAAAATTCATGTTGAATGTCGGAACTCAACGGCACGCTTGGTCTGCACCAGAGTGGAGAAATTAAAATAATTTAAATATAATCTATAATGCAAGTAGGAATTGAAATTCCGATGGTTTGTTAATAATGAATCTCTTTCATTTATCAGTGCTTAAGTTTAAATTTATATGATAAAAACATTTTATTGAATTCAGATTTAGAGAATCAGTATGCTATTTTTCGAAAACATGTGCATTGTTATTTTCTCTGTTTAGCTTGTCAAATTGTATGAAATGCATGAAGATTAAAAGAGCCATAAATATATACAGCTATATGCATTTAAGTTATTTTTAATTCCCCGCTCTGTTGAGACAGAGCCCAGCGTTGAATGCAACTTAACTCACAATATCTCATATTGTGGCTAAAGGCGGAGAATGGAGTGTCTCGACTCGTGCTCTCTGTCCACCGCGTATTATGCAAATAAAAAGCGCGGCATGCATATGTAATTAGTCGTATATGATGTTGGATAAGATCCACGGGTGGTCGGTTATTATTATAGGCAGTAATGCAACTAATTGAATGTTTATCGCCGAGTTTATTTATACTAACACCAACTTGTATAACCAGTTAAGTTCGTTAATCGGCTGTCACATAAATTCATCTAACATTGTTATTTTAATTTTCTTATTGTACAAGGCTGTAAGGTCGATAAAATGAAAAAGATACATTGTTTTTCATGAAAAAAAATATTTTTTGGAAAACGAATACATATTTGGGCGCAGTCTGAGTAGAATCCACGCCTCTTGGGAACCGTCTAAGAGCTCTGACTGCTAAACCATACGTTCTATATCCGGTAACGTCGAATCTCTCTTGAGAGAATTTTTTCTAAAATTCAGCTACCCAAATATTATTTCTATAAAAAATCGTTTGGCAAGAGAGAATGCTATTTATTTAATATTTTAACATTTTTAACTATTTTTCACACATAACTAGCTAGCTTAGTCCGTGTGGAATTCCGTTCCGTTGATTGGCCGGAACAAACAGACAGAGCGACAAAAATAGTAAGAAATGTTATTTTGGTATATGTAGCGTGTTTGTATATAGTAAAAAAAAATTGCATTTCGTGAAAATTAGAATTTGAATATTACAAACAGACACATATATTAAGAGTATATAACATACAAGAACTGTACAATGGCAATATTCTCGCGAACTTACTATAGTTTATATAATTTCAATTGAACACATCACAGTAACATAAATATGGAATAAATTGACTTTCTAAATGTATGTATATTTTTATTTTATTGGTTGTCCCCATATTCGGCGTGATAGGTAGAGTAGAGTAGAGTCTTTCTTTCAGAGAGAAGAGGTGCATAAAGAATAAATAAAACCTCGAACTTGATTGATTCGATTTTGATTTTGTATAATTAGGAGTTTCAGATGGATGGGATAGTACGTTTGTCACCTAATAGCATTACGTTGACTGGCATTTTAACTTATCGGTTAGTGATCATGATTACGAAGCCGGAAGTCATATTTCGAATTTTCATTCAAGCTTGACATTTATAACAAGTAGATACTCTAAAGTTAAGTATGGTTTCATATACCGAATATTATGTATGGAATTTTTATAGGTACGTTTAAGTTGATCTTTCACAACAGATACATATTTTAGAAAATATACGAAAAAAAGGCAATATTATTATAATTTACTAAAGTCTGTAAAAGATGATGCAAATTTAAGTTAAAATACAATCATATAATAAGAACATGTTAACATTTCATCGATAAAACGGTCGTCAACCTGGACTCCGGCAACGCACTCAAGAGTCCAAGGACATGTCATTTTCGACCGACTACCGAATAAAAAATCTAGAGGCGGTTCAACGTTCTATCACTTTTTATGTACAAATAAATACCTACATAATTTAACTGTAGCTGTAAATATGTGTGTACAGTTGTATGTACAAAAGAAAATAAATGGCAAATAAGTCGTTCTTTTCTATTTATAATTTTTTATACAAAACAAACGTCCGGGTCCGCGTCCTGGTCACTGATGGTAAGTGAACATCGCACAGAGAGGAAACGTCTATACGCAACGCCAAAGTGTCAAGCCTTTCACAAATTATTGGGTCCTCAACGATTCTAATGGCTCCACGTTGAATGGCTCCAATGGCAATGCGATCAAATAGATCAAGCTGATACTGGGGTGCACTAGCCCAGATATGAGAACAGTACTTCATTTGAGGCAGAACCTGGGCCCTATACAGGGCCAATCGGTGTTTAGGCGTAAAGTACTGTCTTGCTATGGCAATGACCCTCAGCTTCTTCAAAACCATCTTGTTCTTGCTTTCCAGATGATCACGGCAATTGGCTGTCGCTCGAAGGGTTAAGGCCTAATATGCTGATTCTGGCGTGGCTTTAAGATGAATGTTCTCGAAAACTGGCTGACTGATTTGCCGACACATTAGATTAGAGCCTAGCCTAGACTGGTGCCCATGACAAAGCGCGTAACCTTCCATTAGGCGAAAAGTGTATGTTATTTCATATATTTTCAAAAAATGGTTTTCATATCCTAATCACCTTGTTACTTTATTACTGGGAATGTCAGTACAAATATAGGTTTTAAACGACTTATATAGGTTTTAACTTATTAAAAAAAAATTGCTTAAAAATTATTTGTTATAAGTAAATTGTATTTTACAATATTCTGAACTGTAATTTACAATTTATAATATCAATAAAAAATTGTAAACATGAACTTTGCATTAAGAAATACATAAGATATGACATCATTTGAAAAATAAGCTTCATTCCTTCCTTTCGAAAGTATAAGAAAACAATTTAATAATGGCTACTTTAAAGTCGCAACATCTGTCATAGCGTTTGCACTTTATCTTACTTTAAATATACTATTTCACTTTGCTAAGAAAAAATATCTTGAAATAAGAATAACTTTATTTACTTATATTATTAGTATCAACTTATATGTATGTTCAATTGCCCTTATAACATTGAATGCAAAAGGATAATCTTTTTCATATAAAATATATTAAATTAGTATCTAATCGTGAAGTTCACAAAACATACTATTTAATGCATGTATAATATTTTTTTTATAAGAGATATTGCAATACTTCTGTACATTTCTAAATCAACGTCCGTGACAATATTCATTTTATGATTTCTGCATTCAATAGAAAAAGTATTTCCTATTTAAATGTGTAGCTATATTGTTATTGAAACTTTAATATAAAAAATATAATATTTGCGAACAACTATTGAAATTGACTAAAAATATGTCATAAGCCAAAGCTATGGAAAAAAGAATTTGAATGCAAAAAATAATAATAATCCAATTTTATTTTAAAAAGTCTATTTTATTTTCATATTTGATTGATATGATTATTATTCTTTGTTGTGACTTTATTATTGACAGATAACTTTAAACTGCTTGGCTTAGCGGTCAGAGCGCTTGAACGGTGTCCAAGAAGCGCGGGTTCCAATCCCGCTGCGTTGAAATTTATTTAACGTTTTCTAAAAATGGTTTTTAATTTCCTAAGTGTGTGAATAACACTTTAAAAATGTTAATATAGGTCATTTTAAGTCGAAGACTATTGGTAGATAATTTGAAGTAACTTATTTAGTAACTGATACTGAGACTGATAAGTTAATATGTCATATATTCAATTTATTTTCTCGACGTACGCCAAATAAAAGCATTTCTGATAATTTTTTTCAAAAATATCTCTGGAATTAGTTAAGTCGTTTTTGAGATTATCCATTTAAAACAGACATGAGAAAATGAAATATTTGAAGATATATATCTCTTCTTCATTTTTTTAACTGCATAGCGCGTGTATTGGGACTGCTATCCCTAAATATTAGATTATCTAAAAAACTCGCATAGTATCGATTGTTCTATTGTCTCACGGGTACTGCGATATGGACAGGGATAGATTATATCTTCGTCCATATTTTGACATATCAGTAAATAAGAATAAGTAAAACATTGTTAAATCAATGGTTTTTATGATGTAACTTTACAGAAGAAATTGTCCTGTGAACACTTTACGAACCTAGTCATATTACTTTCATGTCAATATTTAGTAGTTTCCGTAAATTGAGGCCGTTGTGGCGCAGTGGAATGGTGCCTGACTGTTGAAGCGTCATACGCTGTGCCTTTGGTGGGAAATAAAGGTTTAAATATATAATTGTTTTACTATAATTTCCCTATGATAAGTTTTAAAAAGAGGTCAAAATAACGTAAATTTGGGTTGGAAGTGGAGAACGGAGTATTGACATCATGTTCTCATTGCCTAGCCTTCCATGCGAATAAAAGCGTAATAAAAGCGGAATTGGAACTATAGGAATGAAAATAGTTTTCATCAAATTTAATTTAAGAAAGACAGCAAAATTACAAATATAAATACAGTTCAGTATATTCTTCTAATAACTTCTATTGTATCAATGACAAACGAATGTCATCTCAGTGTATCAATATCCTTTGTCCTCAAGTTTAAATGTAAAAATTAACGTGTTAAAAATGAATTTTTATTATTTGCGTATAACGATCAATTCAACTAAAATAATTTCTAAATGAAATCAACAATCAAATAACTAGTTATATTCATTACTCTTACGAAGCCTACATTATACAGATGTACGTTTTAGAACCTACCGTTCAGAAGGTTTTCCTTTTTAGGTATTAAAGGTATGTTGAATGAAATGAGCTTTGTATTGAAAAGTAAATACTTATGCCAATTCAATCTAATCGTACTGTAATTTTAGCATAATAGTAGATGATTTCTTTTATAGCGTATAATAAGTATGATTTGGAGTGAAGAACGAAGTGTCTTATCTGCCCTGCTAGCATTTTCTTATATGGGATATATTTATATAAAAAACTTAAAACCCAATAAAAAAGGCCCCCTTTCATATAAGTAGTAAATACAGGTAATTTAATATTTATTGTTGTATACTTTTGATGGTTTTACGACGCACAATTCGTTAAATAAAAAAGACACCATTTTGACATTAAAACGTATTACATATAAACGTTGTAAATATATACTTTAAATTTCACCTCGTTGCATTTATTGTAGATTAAACTCACTCAAGTAAATGTAATTCATATTTGCGCATTGCAAATCGCGAGTATCAAATTCAACTGCATATCTCTTAGTTCTTACTTTACAAAAAGAAGCTAACTTATTTTTATCTGGTAAAGATGACATTTTCCTTGTATCCGCCGAGTTTTTACTTAGCTACACGAATATTCTTTTTATCTTGATATGACAATTTTACTTATTAGCAAATCTCTATAGTTGTGTTTGTAAAATTATAAAAAATATATAAAAAAAAAACAATTCATCTTTATTTGCATCTTACTTATTTTAATGGAGCTAAATTTAGAGGAATTTACTGATAGCCACTCTGTTTCTTGCCTAATGACATCGTATAATGGGCATCGAAATCTGACTCTATATTTTGTTTAACTAAACCGGCAAAATATTATCATAATAAACTAGAAGACAGACCGCTTTTCCTCACATAGCAATCAGAGAGAACGCTAGGTCAAGACATTGACATATTCCGTGTAGAGTGGTGAAACTAAGTAGAACGGAGAAATTTAAATGATTTAAATTTAAATATAATCATTACTGCGAGAGGGGATTGAACCCTCAACCAATCGCGTTTCCAGTCAGACGCTGCCCTACTACGTTACAATAGCCTTAATACATATAAATATAAAAATTTCGTCAATAGAAAATTGAAACGTATAGTTTTACGGTACAGCATATTACGTACGTGTTATTTTTTATTCAACGTTCTAAAATCCATTTTAATAATATAATAAAAGTTAATCTTTAATTGAGAAATATTTTTAGCAAATGTACATACAATAATACTACAAAATGTTAAAAATATATCTTTATTTCGCTTTGTCTGTTTGTTAATCTGATACTCTCTTCACAAATGTATTGTTGAATCTGTGCATAGATGGACATAGAAGCATATACATACATTTTCTCTAGCTACATGTTTCTTTACGCTATTTTTAATACCTAAAAACATAAGATACACAATATGTCTGTCACTTCAATATAATGTCAAGCGTCTGCGAAATTAAAAGCTGAATAAAGTCTTAATATGAAAAAAACTTGTTTTATTATTTACAATAATTAATGTATGCAGAGAGAAACTAGTGGTAATAGACTTCGTTCCTCACTTATTGCCTAATTCCAATTATATGCATAGCTTCCGCAGGATTCAAGTTATTGATGCTTTTTTAATAGTATTATTGATACTTTTTTAATAATATTAATTGATGCTTTTGTAATAATATTAATATTTAGTAACTGCATGTCCCGTATTATTTTTAACATATTTTTAAAGTGCTATTCGCACACTTAGGAAATTGAAAGATACATATTTAGAAAACGTATAAAAATTTGAACACAGCGGGATTTGCACCGACGCCTCTTGAACGGTTGCGGCAGCGTCTGACAGGATACGCGATTGTTTGTGGGTTCAAATCCCGACGCGTTTAATTTTTTATACGTTTTCTAAATAGGTATAAATTTATTACTTTTTTTTTTTTTACTCCAAATCGATAGCAATTCATTGAAACTTTTCTATAAACTGTAGTTGCAGACAAAGTTGCATGAACAAGCTGCTTATTTGTAATCGTGGGAACTATCCATGACAATATAACTACGGTGCGGATCTTAGAAGTTTCAAATGTATTCAGTCAAGTTATTAGGCATAATTGTGTTTAATATGTAGTATTATGACAAAATGGAAAACCTTAACCCAACACAATATTTAAAGTTGATTATAACGCTATACTAGTTAACTAGTAATACTAGTAAGTTGTGTAACAAAGCAATTGTATGGCTAGTTGCAATGGTGTGCCATGTGCTACCACACTGAAGGCCATGTTTTACGAGTATTGTATCAAATAAATATACATATACATAAGGTCAGTGTTGATATTAATTGATGACCAATTGAGGACCAAGTTTAAGAGCTATTGAATTGAAAGGATATATTTCCTTAGATTCAAGCTTTTCCCCACATTGCAAGGTAGTTAGAAAGATACTAGTGTCGAGACGTTTTGTTCTCGGCTTCCCATTTATCTATCTACCAGAGCGGAGAAATGAACATAATTTAAATACCAATATTCCTTTGACTGGGTACTGAATCCAGAACCAATCGCGTTTGCAGTCAGACACTGAGGACCGATGGCCGTATTTACTGATCTAGAGAGGTTTTATACACAAAATTAATACAGCTTATATTTTTCAACAGTCACATTGTCTATATTGTAGATTAAATTTTTTTCAATGAAAAACTGTAATACTAGAAGCCACCCGCGGCTGTTCTTATATTATACTAACTACTATGACATAACCGTCATCTTTTTTTCAGCCGTACGACGGTCACAGCTGGATATAATCCTCCCTATGGATATCCATGACGATCGGTCCTATACCAATCGGTCAATATATAATCTAGATTAACGCTGGGTATTCTGTATGGACGGAGCGCCTACGGTCCCTGCATAGTTCTCTTGCCTCGTACTATCATTAACGTATTCATACATGCTCTTCAGGGAATCCTTATGCTTTTACGTGACCTAGAATTAGAATTATCTACACTGTATTTTCTAAGGTCATCAGTTTCAGTTTTTTATATATAATCTATCAAACGATAGGTTATTATTAATAAACTTTGAAATTAATTATATAATGCAAATGTTACAGTACTCCAATCCAATCCTGAAAACTTTGAAGTATCCCACCCACCACACCAGAGAGCAAGATATAGTCAACTCATTCTGCAAGAATTCGGGGCAGTACACGAGGCAACTAATCGTTGGCGGTAGTTTGATATAATAATTGTATCAACTGATAGCCACCTCAGTCTACCTGTGACCACTGTAAAGTTTTCGAAACGTCGAGTTTTCCAAAATATATTTTCGAAAAGCAATAATATACGCGAATAATCCGGTAAGAATAGTTTTATTTCAAAAAATTACCACCTGATTTAAAAGAAAATAAATAGAGAATTATCGCGACTTTTACCATACTATACACCTTTATTAAAATAAAACCCTTACATTTTGAGAATGAATGTCGAAACTCGATGTCATAATAAAATTGCATGTTCGCCTGACATAGTGCTCATAATATTATAACTAAATCAGAAACCAAGAAATGATTCACATTTTATTATGGACTGAAAACTGATGTATTTCGATGGTGAAACTAAATGAAACTTTGTAAAAGAAGTGGAAGAAACTGATGTATTTCAAAAATCGATTATTGAGAATTTTGAGCTTGAAATTTGACTTGGCATTTAATAAAAATTACGAACGTGTTCAAATATTTGATATTGTTATAATAAAATAATTAGAACGGAATTAAATTACTATTATAAATTTTTAGCACTTTATTTACAAAGGTTTTTTTCGAAATGAAAATAGTCTCTACTAGAGCAGTAATGTCATCTACAACCCGTTCCTATCCTTAATGTTAATTATATCTATTTGTAATACATTTTGTTTCTAGTATTAGTTATAATGTAATTTGTATAATAAATACATTTAATTTAAGCACTAAGACAGAGGGATCTAAGATTCTTATAAGACTAGTTTGTTAAAGTACTGAAAATGTAAAAAAAAAATGTCATATATAAAAGGATTAATATTTAAACCAAAGGTATGGATCATATGTCCGTACTGTACTAATAAAGTATAATAAAAAACAAATTGCATAAAAAATTACGAGTTTTAGGTTTATAATTATTATATGCACGTAAAATCATAATTTTAAACGATTAGGACCGAAAAACCGAATGTCCCCAAATGTACACACAATTTACAACAAAATAAAAATGGAGAATAAAAAAGCTTAACTTAACTAAAAAGCATTTTCTACCAGCCAGACCAGTATATATACGAGTATATAAATGAAAAATACTATAAATTCGTGTATTCATTTAAGACTACATACGACAATGAAAGCCATAGCTTTAAAGTTGTAACACAAAACTAGTGTCACCAGGCATTTTGCTATCGTATTAAAATAAATTGCATTGATTAAATGTATGTCAATTGAATACAGACGTACTAAAGCTAATCGTTCGTTATAAGTTTATTATTAGAACTAACTAATCTAGATTTATTTTCGTTCTTCATTGAGCCTAAGCACAGAAAATATTGGTATAATTGAAGCCATCGAGGCGCCATGGGACAGTTGCGATGGTTGTGGGTTTGATTCCCACTCGAGGGAATTATTATATTTAATTTATTTTCATAAGTAACACAAACCAGTTTGGTATCACTGCGTTTTTACAACTCAACACCTAATATTTTATATTTTTGGAGATTGTATAACAAAATTTCTTAAGAGTGCCTTCTGTCTATGTACAGTTATTTTTATAGTCAAAAGAATAAACTTAAGCCTTATTCAAAAAATATCACCTTTACCTACTGTTACCAATACCAATACTGTAGAGGTTACGGTAAAGGTCATGTTCAAACTTTAAGCTTTATGACTTCGAAATAATAAATAAATGTACCTATTACCTACCTCGAAGAATATTAATATATAAATTTTAATTTAAAAATTTGAATATGGTTAAAAATCATTATCATTTTTGTTTATTTTCTTAGTATTTCTTGGTTTATTCTTGGAGTGGTTCAGAATGTTTTTCTATCAAGTCTTTATTTTCCGCGGACTTCAAATGTCAGACTTTTTGACAGTAGATTACAACACCGCACTTTGTCTTAGCTTAGACTTATATTTTAAGTATAAATACTATAGCACGTTACACTTTAATTCACAAATAATCTGTGTCTTAACTACTTTGAAAATCCTCCATTTATTTTGTAAAAAAATATCAATTGTACTAAATAACGTCTAACACACATATACCAACATAGCTTAGAGTCGCTTAAAGGTTATTTAAAATTGGCGTATATCCTGTTATGTTAATTTGATTTATATGTAAATTAAATATTTACAATTCTACGTAAATAAAAAACATTTTAAAATACTATTAGGAGGTCATAGTGGCTCAGTGGGACAGCGTCTGGCTGTAAACACGATTGGTTGTGGGTTCGATCCAACTCGGTGGAACGAGTATAGTAAACATGTTTTCAATACTTCGCCTCTCTTAGATACTAATCTAAGACAAAGCACGGCGTTGATTTCCGACACTCAACACGCAATGTCTCTATATTAGGTGGAAATTGGAAAACAGAGTGTCTTGACCCACTTTCTCTAACCACACTACTACTATGAAAAAAAATAGAAAATACTAATCTATTATTTGAAAACGTGCCTACAATATTTATTGTTAGTTAACTACATTTTTATTGGAAGAATTGTTATATCTTAATTCACACATAGCGGTAAGATAAAAGTAGTCAAATGGAGCCCTTACAACTAAATTTCTAATTAATTCATCGGTCTTTCGTAATGGTTACTATTAAATAAACATTATTGCCTTCGCTATTCATCTTTCGACATTTTTATTTTGAGAATACGAACGAGAACTACTTTCAGGGCAACCAATTGTGTATTAACAAGATAATTAAGTATTGATATTTTTAAGCTTAAAATTTTATATTCATAATTTCTTACACTATTCAATAGAAAAATAAATAAATAAAATGTTATTTTAAAAAGAAGGAAAAGGACATTGTGGTGCAGTGGGACACCGTCTGACTGTAAGTGCAATTGGTTGTGGGTTCGATTCCAAATCGGGGGAATGATTAAATTTAAATTATTTCGTTTCTCAGCTGGTAAGATGAAGCAAGGCGTAAAGTTCCATCATTCAACAGGCAAAGTCTTGATTTCAGGGAAAAGGGGGCAGAGTGTCTTGCCACTAGGTTCACTCAGACTATCCCGCTGAAAAGGCCTGCTATATCAAAATGTTATGTATAAAATTGCATTACTATTTTAAAAATATTTAACAAACAAACAAACTTACCTAGAAAATATTTGTAATTAAATTATTACACCAAAAATTAAACACAGTTACCAAGTAAAACAATAAACAAACTTCATACACTAGCTTCGCAACTTTAAACGAATTACAAAAAAAAGTTTAGAAAGCACGGAACAGACGTGCGCTTCTCACGAACCACTGGTTAGACTGAGCTTCGGAGTGCGGACTTCGGAGGCAGCGTAGACAGATGTGACAGTTAATCTTAAATTTAATCTTGAATGATCTACACTATTTTAATTATGCTATAAATGTCTATCGATAAGATATCTAACGTTACCGTATTTAGGATGTGCCTGAACATAATATATCTCAGGCCAAAACATCCGCATATCTAAAAAAAAAAATTGTACAAGTTAGTATTTTACCAAATAAAGATATTTCGTTTACTATAAATCACTTGAGGCTAAGCGCAGCCGGACAGTGACTCATAGTCAACTTTGACTTCGATTTTCATGAGGGAACTATTGTATATATATATGTTTTTAATTTCCTCGCTTTGGTGCGGTAAAGCGCAGTGTTAAATTTCGCCCATCTACACTGACTGTCTCACATTCGAGTGAAAAGCAGAGGACGGAGTGTCTTGACACCCTGCCAATCACCAATTGAATGCTAAATCTCTAATTTTCTACACTACTCGTCTAGATTTAGAACTAAAAAGCTAATTGTAATAAACTATATCCTGTTGTCATTCAAAAGGCAACCAACAACCTTTACCTATTCGTGAATTGTACGGATATGACACTATTTTTTATTATTTTATAAATGCTTAATTATTAACTTTGCACAAGAATTACTAATTATTATGAAGCAGTGTACAGATGGTTGTAGGTTCGAGAGCACGATTATATATAAATTATTTTCATGTCATGCGGATTCGGGCCTCTAGATACTAGGTTTTTTTTGCCTACCCTGCTGTGTGAGAAAAAGCGTGAATCTGATTTTAAAGATTTTTTTTCCCATATAAATTTCATCAAAATTGATAAAAAACTTATTTTAATAGTGCAATGCAAACAAACCCTAAGTATAAAACGATGTTTATGCTTGTGGTACCACTAGTCTAGTCTAGTAGGATAGTAGTATAAATAAGTATATCCTAGAAGTTTTTTTTGTTCTACAAATTTTATTCTGTTGTTAATATCTAAAATGTAATCGAAAATTGATGGGTGCGAATAATAGCAATGGACAAACAAATCCGGTTTGTGGTGCGTTAGATAATTGACTTCTCAGAATCTCATGATTCATAGTTATGTGAGGACCAATTTGAGCATAAAAACCTATCTTAAGCATTTTTTAATACGATTCTGAAGTACTTTTAAAATTCAATCATCTAAAACTAAATTTGTCGCTGACGTTGTAGTGTCGTGTATTCAAGGAAACGCTCAACACTTTTTTTTAAATAGGCGAATGGTAGCGGATACGGCAATATTGTCTCTCAGTGGAGAGCCTAAGTATACGCTACACGAAATAGTGATGCTTTAAAATAAAACAATAACTATAGGGCGAAATTGAAAGTGCTTGTTTACATTTTGAAAATAATATATGTATTATAATAATTACGAGATGGAAAAATGATCTGGAGCCGGTAAGTCACACATAATTAAGTTACCAATAGAAAAATGTATATTTTGTGTTTACAAATTTCCTGCAACCCGTTCCTGTACTAGCGGGCAAGGCATAAAGAAACTAGAATTAAAACACTTGCGTTATCAAATTATTTACAATCTTTACCTCGAGTGTACATCGAACCCACTAGTATCGCAGGTGTGCTGAGTTACTGCCCAACTGTGGGATACCTATACAACAATAACAAAACATGATACCCATATTAATCATTTTAAATGAAGTAAGCATAATATTAATAAGAAATTCTACACACGCTGAAAGAGATTATAAAACTGATATTTGCCCAGTCTCCAGCAATCCAATAGCGTAGATATAGGAAACTTAGAAATTAATTAAAACAAGAGTATTCTGAGATTTACATGAAGCCTCTATAAACATCATAATTTAGATTGAAAATTGATTCAAAATTAAAACAGTAGTAACAGCCAGAGTATGTTAAATATTCTAAAATGCTTGCATTGTGTAAAGTATGATTTTAAGTTAATGTTATCACACGGGTATGCGTGTTCATAGAAACCCAGTGTATTATATTTGGTATAATTAAACATTTACCGTACTATAACTAGCGTTTAGAAACAAATTTTCACTAATAACTGTGTACAAGTAGAGTATCTCTGCCTTTTTGATATGGATAACCATTAATGGAGTACCGTTCACTTTTTGTCTGTTTTGAAGATATACCAGACCGGAGAAAAAGACAGAGCTGACTTACTGAATCGGCAAAATGTTTCGACATAAAACATTCACGACCAGAAGCCGAAGTCACGGCTATCATTTACCAGGGATACGAGTCAGTCGATTTTCATTAATTATCTAATTCTCTTCAGTGTAAATTAAAATTTAAAAAATATCCAAATATACTATATATATTTTATTATATTAAAATATTTTATATTAAAGATTTTGCAAGGATATATTGTATACGACTATACTATATATACTTCAAATAGCAGGCCATTATAATGCAGTGTTACTATATTTAAATGATGATTTCTCCCCTCTGGCTATAAGATAAAACGCAGCGGTGAGTTCCTCCACTCAACGCGCAAAGTTTCGGACCAGGTTCTCTCTCCGTGCCATGCTATATGGGAAAAAGCGTAAAGCGTACTTGAAATAATTTTCAAGTTTCATTTAATATTAATTGAAACTGAATAACGTATAACCTACATATGAAATTTATTAATTTGTTCCAAAATAGGATTTGTTTATTACATTAGGGAGCCCGCAGCATCGCGCACTTCACTAAAGTAGATACTCGTACGTGCAAGTATACCTATCTACATATTTGTGCAATTAATTTAAGCGGTTTCTAAATATTAGTGTATTTGTGTAACATTTATGAAGATATGTAAATAATACGATTGTGTTCTTAGTGTGCTGTTTCTCTTAGACGGAAAGCGGAGTATTTTGTCACTAGATTGTGCTAAGTCCAGTAGATATTTAAATATTTAAAGTGTCATTGGTACGAATTAAGAAACAAATATAATTAGAAACGTATACAAATTTAGACGAAGCCGGGGTGCGAACCTGCACCTCTTAAAAACCGTCTAACTCTCCATTTATTTCATCTTCATCACAATTAAGAAATACGTTCTTATCGTAGGTAATTATTAGTTTTTGTTATTAGTGTTCCTGTAAATTTATTTTAAATCAATTTAGTAATACAAGTTTAATTGCATAAGTCTTCCAAACATGTATTGCCATAAGTCATATTGTGAAAACAATAACTTTTATAAAAGCACCTACCTACACCAATTAACTTATTGTGTGGGAAATTGCCGTGATACGTTAATGACGGCTAATGCACGCTAAATACTGATTTTAGCAGAACTCGATATTCGCCTACGCATATCTCTTCTTTTTATATAAGTTCATGCCTAATAAATGATATTTTTTTAAGAAACCTGTCTAAAAAGAATATTTATCTTTTGATCTCACTATCGTACAATAGTGCTTTATAGCACTTTGTACAATTTTTTTGGAGGAGTAAATGGAGTAGTTTGAGGTCATGAGTCGTAGGTTCGATTCGCACTTGGGAGAATAATTTAAATTATTATAACTTTTCCACTCTTTTGACAACACCAAGGGTGACGTTATAGTCCACCCCTCAACACGCAAAATCTCGAATTTGGGCTGAAAGTGTAGAACGGAGTGTCTTCATACTAGATTCTCTTTGATGAATGATGAGAGAAAAAATGTGTAGCTGAAGTAAAAGCAGTATTATGGATAGAGGTAATAATGTTTAAATAAAAATGTTGCAAAACAGTACTAATATAAGATACTCTAGGATACTTAAATATAAAGTCGAAAACTTATATTATGTTAAACACCACTTGTTTTACAGCAATTTACTGTACAACTTCTAGTTACCGCCATACTATACCGACATAGTGACAGTATTTTACCAACTTTTATACTGTTTTGTCTCTAAACAAAACACAATTCATTTGAAATTAAAATTATAAATCGAAGCAGAAAGAGAATCAATTGTACCAAATTTATTTGTATTCTTCAACTGACTAATATATAATAGCATTGAAGTTTATAAAAATACATCATATTTAGGGGTCTTGAAATTAAAAGTCTGTAGGAATCATAATAATAATTATAAGTATATAGTACATAATTAAGTATTTCTTAGGTTACATATATTTGTAAAATTATTAAAGGACAGACAACTAATGAGTGAATTGATATATATTTATACTTATTAATATGTACATTGATCCTAACATAGTAAATACTCACGCTTGCGACGAAGCCTCTTGTGGGTGAAATCAAGCCCAAAATCTATTATGTTATTGTGTATGGCTCGAGCGACCGATTAAACATCATGTAATATAAAAGTAATTCCAAAATATAACTTTATCTGCGTTTATGATGATTTATTTGACCATTTAAAAACAGTTTAGTTTTAAAAAAAGCTTTTTATTCTGTACTATTTTTAGCTCACTCAAAATATATGTATTACTCAGCTTCATGCGTTTTCCCACATATAAACCGCATTGCTATGCGGGTAGTCAGAGAGAATCTAGGGTTAAAACACTCCGCTCACCACTTTCCGTCCAAATCCGAGACATTGCGTCTTAAATATAATCATTTCTCCGGTTGGGATTCGAACCCACAACGATCGTGTACACACATACAGTCAGACGATGCCACACTGGATCACGAGTACCAGTTCGAAAGTGTTATTTTAAATATTGCGAAATTATAGATTTTATTGTTAGAAAAAGATTAGCAATATCCTTGAAGATATTTTTAAACTTCTTAATGGAATATGCCGTTATCTAAAATAATAAGTATATGTTTAATAAACCTGTCCAAATATTTTAATTTATCGTAAAAAGTGATGCCAAAAGAGTGACCCCAATCTTTCCTGTATTTTAGTTACGAGAGTTACATTTTAGAATAAAAAATTGTGACTCAGGTCAGTTGGCAAGTGTTTGACTATGGATTGAGTTGAAATTGCACACGGGAGAATGTATGTGTAGTCGAGAAATATAAAAAAATACGTTTTACTTTATATATATTTGATCTTTCATATAAAAGTAAATGGAAATCGTCGTATTTATTTGAATTGATTGTAGAAACATGCAGTCTACGTGTATTTCAGTATAATGATATTTCCGAAATCGAAAGCCGTCGTGCCGTAGTGGGAATCTGTCCGAAACCTCGAGAGTTGTATGTTCGGTTAGGTATCATTGTCACTAATAAATCTGTAAATTTTTGTATTGAAAAAAAGAAATAGGAGTCCCGCTGAGTTTCTTGCACCGGTTCTTCTGAGTTCTGAGGCATTAACTTTAGTAAACCGGTGGTAAATTGTTTGACGTTCAAAAAATGAAGCATTAAACTTCTTATTTTAAATAAAAATATTTGACTTTAATTTCGACTTCTCTCCGTCTGGTACAAAAACGCGGTGTTGGGTTCCGTCACTCAATTTCTTAAGTAAGTGAATTTAAAATGCGTGATGCAAAATAAATCTACGTCTTTATAATATTGAATACTTGCCTCTATATCATAGTAGGTACCTAGAGAAAAATCTCCGTTTAGTTAGTGAAGGAACAATATAACGTGAAGCTTTTCTCGTTTATTATTTACAAGAACAGTGTGCGGACAAATCGATTTAAAACCTTACCGAGCTTTATTCCCTGCAGACAGAACTCTAACAAGGCGTTCCGTAGACAGTTTATATAATTATATTAAAATTACTCTAGAGAAAACGTTTGAAAGTGCTTCGAAGTATATATCATTATAATTGGTTCAAAGATAAAAATTAGGCCTTTTAAGCTTTTGAAGTTTGGAATTCTTATTTAGATTTTAATATTACATAACAGCAAAAAAATTTCATTGCGTTTAGACACTAAAAATCTAATTAATCTCTTATAATAATTCTATATATGTTTTTACCATTTTTTAAAGTGTTACAATTGAAAAATATATTTTTACAAAACGTATTTTTAATTTTGAACGCTTGAATGAAAAATGTGAATAACACTTTAAAAAATGTTAAAAATATTAAAAAAATAGCATTCGCTCTTGCCAAATGATTGTGCGTAGAATAATCTTTGGGTGGCAGAGATTTGTAAAAATCTCTCTATAGAGATGCTAACGGCAAATATAAGTTGTAATAAGTGTATAAGAATTTCGACGTAGCCGAAAATATATGTTTTCTAATTTCCGCCCGTAATCAAGACATTGCTTGTTAAGTAGCGTTCAACGCAGCTCTTTGTATTACCAGAGCGGAGAAATTAAAATTATTCAAATATAATTACCATCATTCCGAGGCGGGATCGAACCCACAACCAATCGTGTTTACAGTCAGACACTGTCAAGCTGCGCCGCGGTGGCCTCAGCTTAATTTTCATTATTAATCGTTAACAATGTATTAAGTTTTTTTTAATGAAGTTGACTAGTGAAAAATTTACCTAATATTACAAGAAGCTCGTGTAAACTGCTCTTTAAGACTCGTATATAGTGTCTATTCATAGTATGTTACCGACATTGTGGTTACATTAATTATCAGAACCACTAGCCCCGTTGAAGCGTAAACTATCCGTTGCCTTAGTAACGTCTATATAGTTCATACAAAAGTGTACCTACCTACAGATGGTAGTGTGGGTATTATTTATTTTAATAAGATAATTTATAAATAACAAATTTTGCCATTCTACACTTTTCATTCATATACTTTTGACAGATTTCATGATGCTTCGTCCTCAAAAAATGTTGTAAAAAGGGATTGCAAAGTGTCATTTAATATATACCTACAATATTTTATCAGAATAATGAATGATTCTGACAGATTATGAAAAACCCTTGACATTAAGTAAAGGCCAGAGCACCTTGTTGTTTATGGAGATGAAATTAAGACTGGTGTGAATGTTGGTTAATCAAAAAAATTACATATTAATACTTACATCAAGAATTGTCTTAGACATTCATTTCTATTCTTGAGAAGCTATTAAAAAAATAGACATGAATTGGACATAAAGACTTCAAATGTCTATTGATTGTCGACAGGATGGTACATTAATATCGAATACCAGATAAATGTCAGTCAAATATCTAATGTAATTCCCAGAGTTGCGCAGATATCTTTCTAAATAGTATGCCTTTTGTTTACATCACCATATATTTTTCCATATACTATTTTTCCTTTAGTGTCAAGACACTCCGTTCTCCACTTTTCGCCCGAGATTGAATTATTGTGTGTTGAGTCGCGGAATTCAATGATGAATTTTGTGTTCCGAAAGCAGGAAAATAAAAATAATATACCATAATCGTTACACCGAGTGGGGATAGAACTTACAACCATACGTTTACAGTCAGTCGCTGTCACATTGTCTTTCTATAATAAGAGGTTTCAATCACTTGCAATATTTTAAGTTAACGATTTTCTAAATGATAACACACCTTGAGAATGAAATGCTCGCTCCAGTCTATTTCAAAATTATCATTGTCACTAATAAATTTGTAAATAATTGTATTGAAGAAAAATAGATATAGAGCTCCCGCTGAGTTTCTTGCGCCGGTTCTTCTCAGGTCTGAGGCATTAACTTTAGTAAACCGGTGGTAAATTGTTTGACGACAAAAAATGCAGCATGTAACTTCTTATTTTGAATTAAAATATTTGATTTTGACTTTGACTTTAAATTAAATTTATTAATATAAGATTTCAGTTGTTGAATATCTGTGATAAATGAGTGAGTTAATAAAATTTTCATGTTAATTCTTTAATTAAGTTTTAACTAACAGTCAATTTGTTAGATGGTTGATTATGTTAATGTGTGCTGGTTAGCTAATATAAACATTTTATTGCGACCATTAAACTTCAAAGTAAAAAAAAAAAATTTTTCCCATATTTTGTACAACTGTTTCAAGTATTGTGGAGTGGACAGCGATAACTTTGTGATTGATAATTCCGTTCTCTCGATCGTTATATTTTAGGACTTTGTCCTTTAAATATAAGTAAAAGTCTACGTTTCGAATACATATCTACGTTTTCATGAGTGAGAACTGAATATAAAACCTCATATACATAAAGAAAAAATACTTATATTAGTAACTTGTATATTATGTAATTAGTAGGGGATAGTATTAGCGAATAATCGGCGAAACTAAAAAACCTTGATGAAAATATAAAAAATATAGATAATAATATAGAAAAAGATTGATATAATATTTAAAATATTATTATTTCATTACTCTGGTACGATAAAGCGCGGCGTTGACGTCCGCCACTTAACTAGAAAAGTTTCGAAATCGTACTAAAAGTGTAGGCCAGCTTACCCTGCTATGCGGAAAGAAGTGTGAAGCTGAAAGCACTTATAATTGAGTTTTTAATTTATCAATTACAATATATAAATTAAGTTATAACCATTGACTTTCATGTGTCACCGTTCAAACATAAATGACTTATTACTTTTATATTGAAACAAAGTAATGGGATTGTACTACGCAGTAATAGGATTGTACTTACGCAGCTATGTAAATAAGCCAATATTTGTTTAAAGATAGCTTTCTTTTAAATGCTGAAGAGCTATCAAAAATTCCACTTACGTCAAGTGACACTTGAGACGTTAATATTTTTCTTCTCTCCTTTTAGTTGTTTATTTCCCAAAGGTTAATGCTAACTGTTTTAACCTTAACATTAATAAATTCCTTAGTTATTTGGAGTGAAAAAATGTATGTAATTTTTAACATTTTTAAAGTGTTAATCACACACTTAGGAAACTGAAACATATACATATATATAAAAAATGCTCTAACTTAGATGCGAACAACAAAAATAAGTTGTAATAAGTGTATAAGAATTTAAACACAGCTGGATGTAGAACGCATAGCTGGCTTAGCGATCAGAGCGCTTGAACGGCACGGGTTCAATTCCCATTGCGTTCAAAACCTGCGTAAAAAATATCATAATAAAAGATTTTTTCTTCGAGACAAAACATTTCAGACGCCGCGCATTGTTATATCATTTCTCCGAGTGGGAATCGAACCACAACTAAACGAGTTTACAGCCAGACGCTGTCCCATTGTGCCACATTGATCTCTTTGAATAGATAAGGAATCTTTTCGCCTAAAATATTGTGTGTATAATGTACAATTTACACATAAAATTACCCACCTCAGGCCATAATCAAAGTTGTATGCAAAGGAAACTGACTATATTATTATAAGTGAACAGACGTTATATTACAAGTAGTTTATTTGAGTTTCTTAAGAGCTTGATTGAACTTTCTAGATTGCACTAGATTATTTTAAGCTAATGCAACTATGTCAGTATATAAAATATTTTTTTTAATTTTCAATTATGAATAGCACTTTTATATATTGATTTATTGAGCTTTTTCTTAGTCTGCCAGAATTTTTCAGAATAAAATGATTTGTAAATTTTTAACTAAATTTGTTAACCATAATCTTCATAGTAAGGGTTGCCTGAAAGAGATGGCTGTAAGTCAGCCTTTGTATGTAATTTTTATATAATTATTATTCCACGACTTACTTTTTAAATTGATGTAATATACAAAACCTTCACATAAAAATATACAATATAAACTAAGATAAACGTCAAATTTCACAAAAATAATATAATAAGCCATACATACAAGCAAAACGTAAGAAACACCATCTCTATAGCAGCTTCTTACTGCAAGTTGTTTGTTCGCTGTCATTTGTAGGCGCGCAAATTACAGTTATTTGAAAGTAATCTGTAGTAGCGGAATTGTAATAATAAATAAAGATTGTTCTAATCTATGAAGAATTTAAGTAAATATATAAATATATTTATGTAAAGCGGTAGCTGAATTATCAGCTTCACGCTTGTTCCCATATAGCGGCCTTGTAAAAAAAAAACCTAGTGTTCAGACACTCCGTTCTTCACTTCCCGCACGAATTCAAGACAATTGAGTTACATGGTGGATCTCTATAATGCGCTTTGTCTTGTTGTCCAGAGCGGAGAAATTAAAATAATTAAATTATATTTATATGGGAATCGAACTACCAACCAATTGCTATTATAGTCAGTCAGCTGTCCCACTCCGCCACGATGGTCTCAATCTAACTAATTACGAATTAGTTTAGCAAAGGAATTAAAAGGAACACGAACAAAATTATTTCGCGTTCTGGTTCGACTTGCAAGGATATCATAATCACGATATGAAAATAATGTATTGTTTTCAAAAAAATCAATGAAATCAATGACTGGGGTCAAATAGTTCTTTGTAACTATCTGTATTACAATCAGTTTATTTTTAAATAAAAATATATAAATATAATACTGTATTTGAATTTTAAAAGTCAATCGATATTAAAAATAATTTTTATTACTGAAATTTACCATATTGAAATTTTTAAACTGAAATGTTATATGTAACTTAAAATTACGGAATAATATTGTTACAAGAAATTCAAAATAAAATAAGTAAGTTATATAAAAAAGTTTTTTATAAAAAATAAAGTGATCTGAAAATAAAGTGATTGTAGGAACTTTTGTAGTATTATTTTAACATGAATACTATAAATTTAGTGAACTAGTGATTTTGCAAAACTGTTTACAGAAAACTTCACGGGCCACTACAACAAATAAAACATTCCTAAGAGTCAGTCAAGCGCCGCAAATATCACAATGACCCTTGAAAACTGAACATCTCTCACGGATTTTTTTTAACCATTGTATGGATCTTGATTGGACCTCTATTTTTATATTTAGATATTAATATTATTATATTTAGATATCATTAATAGCATAGCATTAATATGTTAGAAAAGTGGTCTATTTGCATATTCTTTGTTTGTAATATTAATATTAAAATAACCGCTTTTTACTAAACTCGTATGTATGTATACAAGATACATATATCAAAATAACATTTTATTAGAATTTTTGACTGTCTGTCTGTATATTTGTTCCGGCTACTCTCTGGAACAACTAGACCGATTATGATGGGACTTTTATTGGCAAATAACTGATGTTATAAGGAGTAACTAAGATTTTTTTAGAACTCCACACAGACGATGTCGAAGTCACAGAAGAAGTTTATTATAAAATTGTACAAATTATTCGCGTTCTGCATTTTTTATTTGGCACTTTGTAAGGTAATTTTGTTGATAAAATATTGACCACCGGTTTTCGACTCTTTGCTCAATTTATTTTACTACTTTGCTATTTATTTACTTAACTGCGACAGTGGTAAATAAGTAAAATTACAGCCAAGGTATTCAGAAAAATAAAGGTTTATGTACATATTTTCACGTCAGACGCATTTGAACCTTGTTTTGAACCCGAAAATTTTGTCTTACATGAAAATAGTATTATGACATATTGATATATCTAGTCACGCAGCTCCGCTTTAAATTTTACTATTTAGCACACAATAATTGCTTTTTATGTAACACAATCGTGTGGTGACAAAGAAATGCAAAAATTCAAAATTTTTTGCTTCTTATCAAATTTCAAAGTGCAGTTCCATGTCAAGTGGACAAAGTGTATATATCTAAATATCTCCTTTTGTGTGTACTTAAATTAAACAACAGGACAATAACTTTATTTAGCATTTAAGTATTAAAAATTTCTTACAATACTTTATTTTTTCAGCTTCACCGATGTTCTCCGCCTGTGAAGAACAGGCTTTCTGCCGGAATTCGACACATTTTGTATTGAGTGGTGGAACTCAATGCCGCGCTTTATCTTATTACCAGAGAATATAGCAGAGAAATGAAAAAAAAATTAGATTTAATTATTTCCCCGAGTGAGAATTGAACCCACAACCAACCGCGTTTGCAGTCAGACGCTGATCCACTGCACTACGACGGCCTCTACACACAATACTTTATAATGTAACTAAACAAATCTATAAATGATTATCTTTACAATTTCAAGTTCGTACGGAAAACTATTAAAATTACACTTTGTAGCATATATTATAGAATGCAGGTTGAAACTTGGGCTTTGAAAATAGCATTTATTTGCAAAGTATGGCCGTAAAATGGGTGATGGACGGATTGTTCCCGCACCGTAACCCCACACTGCATAGCGAGGGCGTGTTTATGGACAACAAATCATTTTAGTGTTTGTCAATTTCCTGTGCAAGCTATACTATACTATATAAAGCTGTGAATATTATATGATTATTTGTCGTCTTCATTTTCACAAATTTTAAAGAAACAAGTAAATACTCCCTTGTGCCCTTTTTATTTTAAAAATATAGAAACATAAGCGCAATATCTTTCTCTCGCTGTCCTAATATACCTAGAAAACTGTATTATGCAAGAGAAAGAAAAAACATTATTTTTATTAAAAATATTATTATACAGTATAAGTGTTATTATCGGATATCGTGGCGAAGTAGGACAGTCTGACAATTATTGTGATTGGTTTGGGTTCGATACCCACTCGGTGATCATAAATGAATTATTTTCATTTCTCCTCTCTGGTTAATAAGAAAAAACGCGTTAATATGTCATTCGTCCGCCATTTAACACGCAATGTCTCGAATTCTGGATTCTCAAAAGCTGCGAGATTACTATATAGATAGCAATAAAATTGCTCTAATTGCATGCTCTATTAGAATGCTCTAATTTTTTTATACAACACTTGACAATATACTCTATTTACAATAAATAAAAAGAATATTATTAATAAAAACTCATGTCCCTATGCTTAATAGACTCGAATAAGTTAAAATTCGAAATTCACTTAGCTATAATATTATTATATAATATTATATCAACCGTTAAAAAGGACTATTCAATTTATCTGTTCAGAGTTTTACATATTGAAGTATAAAACGCACGTCAGACCGCAGGAACGTATCGCGAGTGCTAGACAAAAGCTATCGTATTCTTTGTACCAATACAAGAGTTAATGTGAATAGACAAATATATAAAAAGGCCATCGTGGCGCAGTAGGACAGCTGGGCTGACTGTAAGATTGGTTGTGAGTTCGAAGCCTATTCGGAAAAATTAAAATTTTCTCTGCTCTGGTAAAACAAAGTGTATGAGCCGTATAGCATTTTTGGTTCCGCCACTCCACACGCAATGTTTAGAATTCGGGCGAAAGAGGCATAGTGTTTTGACAGTAGGTTTTAAAATAAAAATATATATTATAATATAAAGTAACTTATATATTTATATATAAAATATATAATATATAAGAGTTAGTTCGTTCTTATATGTTTGGTGGTAATCCTGAAACTTAATAAAATCCACATATTTAATAAAAAAAAATACAAAATCTATTTTAATATATTACTCGTTTCGTAATATGTTTTAGGATCATTCCCAGACATCGATTTGTAAGCGCATTGAAATTTAGCATAAATATGTAAATATCATATTTTGCATTTACTTCAAGAGGTATTTTTGAAATTTTGTGAATATCTGATACGTTATTATTTGAATTGTTATTTTCCATTATATTGGTATATATAAGGGAGTATTTACGGTATACACATGTACTTTGACTTATTCCAAAATTTTAAACCTTTCAATTTATTTGTTAATAGAAGATATTATATTAAAACTCTGTCAATTAGAAGAATAAAATCATTTCATTGTTGTGGTGCTGCGGGTACCAGGTCCATAGCGTCACAGGGAGAGGAGCTCGAAGCAATGTCTGGGGCCTGCAACCCAAATGTAGGCTTTCCAGGCTCCTCAATCTACCAATACCAAAAAACCAAATTTTTATCTGTACTTATGATAAAAAAGCTCTCTAATTAAAGTAGTAGTTCAATATGTGTTTTAGTTAACATAAAGAAATGTTAAACTAAAACATTTGTATTCATTTTCTCGTTATCATACCGCCCTGACAAGTATGAGTACTATCTTGTGGGCTGGGTTATGAAATTATTGTATAGTCATCGGAACCGGACACTTACAAATTTGTAAATACTCTACCAAATCCAACTGCAAGTAAAAGGTGAAAATGGAAATTTTCACATATTGTTTGATAGATATATACAGAAGCTAATAAAAGCAAGTTTAAATAGACCAGTTTTTATATTTATAACATGAAAAGGAATCACTATCGGAATAGAAATTGAGGCCATCGTGGCGCAGTGGGACGGCACCTGACTGTAAACGCGATTGGTTGTAGATCCGATTCCTGCTCGGCGAACTGATTATATTTAAAAATGACATATTTAGAAAACGTATAAAAATTTGAACGCAGCAGGATTTGAATTTGAAGAATTTTTACAGGCGCGGTTCAAATCCTGCTGCGTTCATATTTCAAATACGTTTTCTTAATATGTATTTTTCTATTTTCTAAATGTGCTAATAACACTTTGAAAAATATTTAAAAAAATTTTTATATTTAATTTACTTTCATTTCTCCCCTGTGGTCCCTAAGACAAAGCGCGGCGGTAAATTCCGCCACTCAATACATAATGTCTCGATTTCAAGCGGGATGTGGAGAACGGATTAACGGAGAGAGGTTTGACTAACGGGCTATGCGGGAAAAATCGTGTAGCTGAAAAAAAGAAATCACATGTACAATTCTTATTTATCTTCTTATTTATAACATCTCAACATGCCAGAGCCATGGTTTTTGATCAGAAAGTGTGCCGTCAGAATTGGTTTTACTTACACGAACAGGTAAATAAACGAAGACGAGAAAGTATTCTATTACGAAACGAGCCATTATACATACAAAGCTGTAATGTACCCTTTGGCGGATTTTTTTATGCTGACGCTATTTCCAATCGTATAGTAATGTAAACAAAGTTTTATATGACTCTACAAATAAGACGTTTTGTAGATAACGTAAAATTATTTCACGGAAATGTTTAAATTTTGACATAAATGATTTAGTATACGGATAGATTTTCTTTTAGCGGCTTCGCGTTTTTTCTACCTTAAGCAGTATAGGCAGAAGGAATTTTAGTGTCACGACAGTACGTTCTCCAATTTCAGTTCGAATCCGAGGCTTTGATACCATATTGAGTGGTAGAACTCGATGCTGAACTTTTTCCCTCTTCTTCTTCGACTTACCCGCACAGGGAAGAAAAAATCTTTAATCGACTAGGGATAGATAAATATTTCTTCGAGTAGGGACTAAAACGACAATCACATTTCATCCCGTTATTCAGATTTTATCGAATTTTGGCGAACAGAGACAACAGAGACTCCTAACACTAGATCAATTTACAACATGTGTGAAAAGGTGTGAAGCTGCTTATTAATTTAACAATAAAATGCGTAAACTGTTCTCGGCAAAACGAATTCCTTCTTATTTTAACTTTTACAAGAATTGTGTGTACTTGCCAATTTACTTGTTACTTATATAAAACTATGCATTGAAATATTTTAGTTACAATAAGAAAGATTAAATATAATATTATTTTTTCAGATTCACGATTTTACCCGTGTAGAAAAAGTCAGAAAGAACCCAGTTTCAACACACTCCGTTCTCCACTTTAAACCAGAATTCGAGACATTGCATGTTGAGGGTTGACCAGAACGAAAAAATAAATATAATAAAATTAAGATTTGACTGAGTGGCTACAAACCTCCAACCGATCGTGATTACTGTCGGATACTGTCCCACTGCGCTTCGACGGCCTCCAGTTGGCAGCTTAATTTTTTATATTTTAAAGTGTTATTCACACACTTAGTATATTGAAAAACATTTATAGAAAATATGTATCCAGCTGCGTTCAAAAATACGTTATCTAAAAATGTCTTATTTTCTTTTTATTTCTATATCCTCAATATTTGCATGGTAGGCAGAGAAAAGAAGAGGTGTTGGAAACCATTTTCTTTCTTTAGATTTCGGTAATGAAGACCTTAAGATAAGATAAGATTTTTATACGTTTTCTAAATATGTATATTTTTTTAATTTCCTTAGTGTCCTTAGTGTTCCACTTTAAAAAATGTTAACAAAATATATATTTAATAAATAGCATTCCCTTTTGCCAGACGATTGTTCGTAGAATAATCTGTGGGTAGCAGAAATTTGTAAAAATCTCTCAACAGAGATGCTAACAACAAATATAAGTTGTAATAAGCGTATAAGAATTTCAACGTAGCTGGATGTGGAACGCATGGCTTAGCGGTCAGAGCGCTTGAACGGTTTCCAAGAGGTGCGTGTTCAAATCCCGCTGCGTTCAAATTTTTATACGTTTTCTAAATATGTCTTTTTCAATTTCCTTAGTGTGGGAATAACACTTTAAAAAATGTTAACAAAATATAAATTAAGTCCTACTATGTATTAAGTCAAGAATTCTACACCGATGTTTTTTAACCTGGCCGATTGAAGTAGTATTTTAAATGTTAAGACATCGATCGACGGATCGTTTATGTCGTAAGTAACCATTGGTTTGGTTACGACACCATGGTTATTATTCTTGTTCCACTTTTTTTAATATAGAGAATATATGTTAGTTCATAGCTTCATACTTCATATAAACTGACATGTACTTGGTAAATATAAAAGATCTACAACTTTATCCAAAATAACTAAGCTGTTCTGAAACGACAATGTGTAGTAACATTATTTCAAATTATCTAGACATTTATCTACAATATGTTAGAGAAATGGATAGAAAGTGTTCTTAGCATTTTTTTAAAGTGTTATTTCGTACACTTAGGAAATTAAAAACCTATACCGTATTGACTGCTAAGCTATGCTAACGTTAAGCTCCAAAGCGCTTGAACGGTTTCCAAGAGGCGCGGGATCAAATCCCGCTGCGTTAAAATGTTTATACGTTCTGTAATATATATATTTGTGGATAGAAAGTGCTTCCAAATCTTGTACTTTCAAATTTATTTAACTTTCCACTGCTCTAAAATGTTCTAAGAAATGTTGACTTCACATAATGTATATGTACAATGAATACTACAAAATTCCTTTATGAAAAAGTAAATTTATAATTAAAAAAGACTTTTGTTTATGACCTTGTTGAAAGCCGAAGTGTGGTTAACAAACAGCCGTTGATAACTTACTTTCGTATTACAATATTCTCGTTATCTCATCAAAAGTCGCTGGAGGCCTTTTAACTTGTCGGTACAAAGATGTTAGCGATATTGTTAACAAGGCTTACATTGAAATCAGAAGCACAACTACGATTACCTTGCGGGTAAGTTGTAAGTAGAGCTTTAATACAATATGAGTATAATTTGTAAATATAAATAAAAAAATAAAAAAAAAGCTCGTGAAACAACGTGCGGTGATAAGTTCGCTATCGGACGGAAAGTAGGCTATCTTTGTATATGCAGAAAATATATAAAATAATAGCAAAAGTACATTTTGTGTATATGTGCGCTTTAATTTGACATATTTCTAGGTAACTATTCATATTCAATTATTTCGTAGGCATTGTTTTATAATCAATTATATCCCGAACTATTTGAGTTTAGAAAAAAATTCAATGATACAACGCCTTCTTAACAATAAATTAACTTAAAACCACTGTGTAAGTTTCGATCTAATACTGAGTCAGGTAACTAACTAGACTAGACTATATATGTTTTTTACATATCACCGTAGGTACTTAATGAGATTTTAAACTATAAGCATTCTATATATTAATATAATATACAAAATATCATGAAAACTGTAATAAAACTGGATAAAATACTTTTTTCTCATATGATTAAAAACTAAAGAAAATTTTTTAAAAATATTAATTAGTTATATATAAATTAGAACTTTTTTGTTGATAGGTTAAATTATTATATTAATCTTATATACATTCAATTTAAATTCTTCTTTCCAAATGGAAATTAACAAGATTACGTAAGATGCGTGAAGGAAAAGTTTTCAAATCATTTTTACGAAAATTACTCGCAACACAAGTACACGTACGGAGAAGTTTAACATTTACCGTACTTAAAATTGACATGAAAAAAAACCAATATTTTCTTTAATAATAAAGCAATTTTGGAAAATTGAGTTAAAAGTATATTAAATTAATATAATAAATGTAACTTACAATACCATGTGTTTGACTCTTTTCTGTAAGTTTTAAGCGTATTATACGCGTTAACGGTTAAATTAGCAATAAATGAATTTAGTAAATAAACTAAAACATACATAATGCATTAAAACATTAAAACTAGAAGTGTAAAAAAGAATTAAAATAAGTTTAAAATGACTTAATTTTATCAGTGCAAAATAAAGAAGACACAGTTACTTAACTAAACTAGAGCAGATTAATCTGGGTGCAAAGTGGATTGTAAAAGTTTAAAATAATACGCTCATAAAGATAATTAAGAGTCTGTGTGCGAGATTTCCAAAGACTTTTACTATTCAAACTATGTAATGGAAAACATAGTTTGAATAGTAAAAGGTGGTATTAGAAAATGCAATTCATGTCTAGATGATGATTTACTTGTTTCTGCGACATTACTAAGATTTCTTTTGAAAAAAGCTTTAAAAAAAATCAAGTTAACAAATACACAAATAAAAAATAACTTGTTAAATAACACTACACATTAGTATTATTTCCTTTTTTAATATGTAAAGTCAAATAGTAGTTAGTACACTATTAATATTAATATTTAGTTTAAATAAAAATTGGCTTTTGTATAGTAGCTGTGTAGTTGCTATACGCCTAGTGGTCTATTAAAAAATAAGTTGTATGTATATGTCAGTATGGGATTATGTAACATAACCTCTTGTACTTGTTTTTTTTATGCCAATAAAAATATGTTAAAAAAAGTAAGTTTAATATTGCTATTTTGGCGTCTGACAGTAAATGCGATGGTTGTGGGTTCGATCCCCCCTACTCGAAAAAATGATCATAATACAACTCCATAAATAGAAATAAAAACAAAAAATAAATGAATTTATAATTAAATGAATAAAAACATGCGAAAACAAAAAAAACTACATTATAGATTAATTTTATTCCCTGCTCGGGTAGACAAATCGCGCGTCCAGGTTCACCACTCAACACGCAATGTCAAATGTCGAAGTGTCTTGACACTATTTTTCCATACCCGCTAAGTGGGAAAAACAAAAGCAAGCAAAGCTTGAAGCTGCAAGAAAAATATTTTTATTGACAAAAATACGTTAGTTGTGAGTTCGAATCAAGCATTTATAGAGTAAAGCCGTATTGGTAACAAATTAGTGCAAAAAAGAAAATACAAGGAACTCTCTTGAAATTATCTCTTAAGATCTTATCGGATACAAATGTAATGTTATGTTCATCGTCTTACTTTGAAAATATTGTATTGTATTATCATAAAGCATATGTGCAAATTTTAAAGCAAAACAAACGGCAAAAACTAATTTAAAGTAGTAATGCATAATTTGTTTTCAAAATTTTCTTCCATTAATTGAAAGACAGCTAATGAAAGCGTGTCAAAAATGTAAATTAATAATAAAAAAATTCTTCGCTGGTCTTAAATGGGCGAGTTCCAGTAATTAAATTCGCAATTAGTTTTACTTATTAATTATTTTTTATTTATTCTTAAAAAGCATATATTAATATGCATCAGTTATAGCCTCTGAATGACAAGATAATTCAACATTTTGTTTGTGGGTTGTTTTCTTGCTTTTATTTTTACCTTCTGTTGGTATCTCGTAAAGTAGAACCTTGTATATAAAACCTTGTATATCACTTCATCTAGCTAGACAGGGAAGGATCACATCTTATGAATCTCGAAATACACACCAACACACAGACGCACATACACACGCACATATACACACACGCAGACACACACACACACAAAATCCAAAAAAAATACAAAAAGAGGGTTAATGTTTTATTCTCTGTTTACTTGATGAAAGAAAAAGCAAATGATAGATACTATACAAAATATAAAAAGAAGGCGGAATCCAATTAGTACTATTGAAATGTTGAAAGTGGTGCAATTAGGCTAATTAATTAATAACTCGCCTTACTTTGTTCCACAATTGAAGGCACTAATTAAAGGCCTTCATATGCCATTTTGTCATAGAAACGTATTCATTGTTTTGGATCAAAATTTGTTTATTTAATAGCAAAAAAAATCGTTTAAACAGATATATTTTAAAATATTTGCAAGTTTAGTGGACTACTATTTTTGTCAGTGAAATAATAATTATTTAGAATTAGTCTGAGTTATTATTTAACAATTAAAAGTATTGAATTTTTGCACTCCATTCTCCATATAAATACTATTGATCATTTATATGGAGAAAGGAGTGCAGTTTGGCATACTTGCCAAACTGCACTCTCTGTAAGCATAATTTTCGTAAAAATGGGCCCTAAGTTTTTCTTTCACAAATCAATTATTTTGAAATTTTTTTTTCTCTACATAAACTCGTTAAGGCTTCTAAATTGAATCATATAACGTACAATATTTCAATGGTGTGGCGCCAGACAGACGGTTCTGGGTTCAATACACACAAGGGGGAACGATTGTATTAAAATTCATTATTTTCTTCTAGTAAGACCGGTTTAACTTTTGTCAATTATCATAAATAGATATTAATAAATATAATTATTTAACATTTTAACAAAACCACTACACTAAAACAGCATTTTTTTTTAATTGATACTAGACAATTTCAACGTAAAACTCAACGGAATATTTATGTTATCATCCAGAGTGGACCTAAATTTTTAATATTTAGTTTTAACGCCGGCTTATCTCCACATGAATTTGACACTTCGCCACTAGATTCCACTTTAATATACAATAAGCAATGTCGCAAACTTGGATGGAAAGCGTAGAACGGAGTGTCATGTCACTAGGGTCTACTGGGCGGGACGCTAAAAAAGTACAAACGTAGTACAATCATATACCTACCAACTCCACTATAATGGCTTTAGTGGCTTCAAGCGGAAATAGAAAACAATTAATAAAACCGTACGGTTAATTCACGCAAGCACAAATGTGTAATTACTACGACACATCCGCTTAATCTTTTGTTTGAGCGACTTATCCTTGGTGAAACATTCTTAATTTCTCCAGAGACGGTTCTTTGGGAACGCGCGTTAAAATTCGGGGCAGTAGGAATTATACAGTGTAAAGTGATTTAATGATATTTGTTTCTTAATGGAAGATAGTAAGTTTACTGCCCCCTATAGTTGCATTGTCTGTAACTTTCATAATAATAACTTTCATAATAGAACCCAGAACAATGATTTCAATTTTTTTTCGGTTTGTCTATGCGTTTGTGCACGCTAATCTCAGAAACGGCTTAACCGATTTAAATGCAGTTTTGACTTTTGTGTTTCGATAAGCTTCCGTTAACATTTTGTGTTTATTTAAATTTGCAATCGGTTCATAAATATAAAAGTTACAATTTTAATTATAAATTTAAGAGTTTGAGATTTATGTGAGAACGCGGACGGGTGAAAACACGAAAATTTTAGCCGTGTAGTTTACGCAGGTGAATCCGAATAAATTCATTTGATTTACTTCCAGTTATGAAAATGTCCAATATTAGTTGCTTAAAAACCTTACTACTTACTTAATCCTTTTTTTTCCTTACTAACCTAATAAATGAAACAATCTCTCCCCTCTCCATTGTTCGCTTTTGAATTGTATTTATACTCTAACTCTTAACAGACTGTTGGAATATGAAATTAAGTAGAAATTTTAACTAATAACCGTGTCCACAATCAGACGATCAGTGTGGGCAGGTAAATTGGGGATAACTTGTAAAAATATATTCAATTAACAACCCGCCCGCCCGCGGCTTCGCCTGCGTAAACTACACGACTCATCTGTTTTTTCGACCGCTCGCGTTCCCGCTTAAATTATAAACTTTGTTTTAATTTATAATTTAAATTATTGTAACTTTTTTTTAAGAACCGATTAAAATTAAATAAACAATATTTTTTAAAGTTAATTAAATTAAGAATAAGTTAAGTCATCTTCGAGATTAGCGTGCACAAACAAACAGATAAACAAACTGTTTGTCTAAAAAAATTTAATAAATAATAATTGTTTTTGGTTCTATTAAAGTAATAAATGATCTCAATAGTATTATTTTTCATATATTTTCCATGTACAGATAGCGATCAGTTCCATTTTTATTATATGTATAGATATTAGATTATATTTACATTTTTGCATAGTACAAACACTAAAAATATAACTGGTTAGACTTTAGAGACTAATATTTTAGGTGTATCTATTCTACCAAAGTGGCATTAATAGAAAATAAAACGAATTCCATAGCCCCTTTCTATAGACAAAAGTTCGGTACCAAATAATGTAGAAAGCATACGTATATATGTTCACTATTTTCTGGCACTAGTAAAGCTTAAGAGTCGAAATAGCCACTCGGAAAATGCAGCTAGCATTGTTGTCATTCCGCGCCATCACAACTTATGTAAAATGCAGTGTGCGCTTGCATTTTATTTGAATAATAAATATAAGGCTTCAACATATAGATGTAGTAAATATACTGTATTTACATTATTTTATGTCAGTATATACATTATTTTTGGAGCTTTACACTGTATTCCCGCATAACGTCAAGTGTCAAGACATCCGTACTCTACTTTCCGCTGAAATTGAGACTTTGCATGTTGGGCGGTGGATTTCAAAGTCACGCTTTCTTTTAGGTACCAGAGCGAAGATATAAAAATATTTTAAATATAATCAATCCACCGACTAGGAATCGAACCCAAAACGTCAGACGCTGTCCAACTGAGCCGTGATGGCCTTAATTATTATATATTAATAATATTTTGCATACACATGTTTCCCTGATATCTATATCTATCTATACATATAATAAAAATGTGACTGATCGCTGTCTGTAATGCTGTATGGAAGATGATTAGGAGCATTTATCAATGTAATAGAACACAAAGTCATGATTTTTACTTTTCTGTTCTGTTTGTCTGTTTATGTGTTTGATTGCACACTAATCTCAGAAATGGCTTAACCGATTTAAATGCAATTAACATTTAGTGTTTATTTCATTGTTCATACAAAAAAGTTCATAAACAACCATTTAAATTGTAAATTTAAGCAAAGTATAAGATTTAAGTGAGAACGCAGACAGGAAAAAAAAATCTAATAGTTTAGTCATGTAGCTTACGCATGCGAAGCCGCGAGCGGGTCGCTAGTTATTAATTAAGTTACGGCATCATACATAGACACAACGTTCAATATATTATTAGCTAAATATAAAAAAAATAATAATAAATTTGGACTGGATGAAATAGTATAATAGCAACTGATGTAACACTACAAAAATGTTGGTAAAGCCGACGGACTCTTGTGCACCTGACGATGCATATAAAAGGCGTCGCTTCATGAAAGAGCTCGTCAGCGTTGAGAATGCAGCTCATTCTTATGATACTTGATCTTGACGAGACAGAATAAAGTTACCACTTCACTAACAATATATTATAATAGCTTTATTATAGTATGATTTTTGATAAGAATTCATATTTTTGACAATTATGTTATTTTTCAAGGTTTTAAACTGGTTAGGCAGAGAGAACCTGGTGGCGAGACATTGCGCTTTGTCTTGCCAGGCTCAATTTTTTCAAAAACACAATTGTCCTGGTGTAGTGTTGTATGGACATGTCTGATGCATGAGATGGTTGTGGGTTACTATAATCTTTGCTTATGCATGTAAACATAAAGTTAATACAATTACAGAAACAAAGTTTGTTCCAGCTAACTTATAAAAAATTGTGAAAACATAATATACGGTGGCCATAAGTGGCAGTGTACAAATAAAATATAAAAAAAGCTTTAAAAAGTTAAGCAGGAAAAATTATTTATATTTATATATAAAAAAAATTCAATGAACGATAGCGATAACATGATAGGTTGAATCATAAGTACTGTCTAAATTTTAAATGAAATGTTTTTTTTGAATTTGGACTTTAGAACACTTAATGGGCTTTTCTGGAAAGATTTAGTGAGTTTGTTACAAAGTCATTACTTTGGAACAAACATCAAATCTTTAATCAGTCCTTTTCGGTAAATGCCGTTCTGTGCATTTACGGAAAAGGACTGTTGCAGTAATTTCGTATTACTCTTTGAAATATCAAGTATCGGTATGAGACAATACCGCCAAGAGCGTTTGGAAGTAGGGTAATATGGGAAGTTTTGGTAGTTGAGTATTAGTAGTATAAAAAAAAGAGATAGCGTCAGATGAGCTCCAAAATAGTAGAATTCAAAAAAACTTTTTGTATTGGATAGTCCTATTTATCGAGGAAGATGATTTCATCACGCTGCATCAATAGGAGCGAAGCAGCAAAAAATATATAGCAAAAACGGTAAGAATATTCGTCCTATGGCAGCTTCCGTTACTTACGCTTCTTAAACGGTTAAAGTTACGTAAAAATCATATATGATTGAATTGTGCAACACTAAAAGCTCTAAAAAAAGTCTTGACAAAAAGCTCTAAAAAGAGACTTTGTCTATCTTGACGTTATGTCTATCTTTTAAATTCGACTCAATGTAACCTTTTTATGGTCATATTGTTCTATAATTATGCATTATAAGCGTGATATTAATTCTTACTAAAATAAATAACTTATAAACCACCATTATTTAATTTGAACCCAAATCGCCCTTTACATCATTTCATTTCGATGAATATTTTAGGAGAATATTTTAAAATAACTCCGCAACAAAATTATGGTCAAGTATGTGGAAGGCGTGCGATTACGATACTGATTACAATGTACATACCTAAAATAGCTTCTATAATTAGGTAAAGGACTATGTAATAATGTTTAGTAATATTTTTTTAGTAATGGAATATTTATTTATTTTTATTTTAATTAGTAAGTTTTATTTTCATAAATTAATATGGGTGAAACAAACACATATTACTTTTATAACATTTCTCTGTTCGTCGTTTGTCTGTGTTTGTATACACATCAAACCAAAACTGGTGAACTAAGTGCAAAAGTTGATAAAATATTAATAATGCGTATTTTGACTTAAAATTTTGAAAGTTTTTATCATTTTATATTTTTAATACATCGCTTAACACAAAAAAAATATTGTTAAGTGTTGTTATTTAGGCGAACGAAGTCGGTGGAATAGCTAGTACAAATTACCGCTATTACAGTCAGGCGGTATGCCAGTGAGCCATGATGACGATAAAAACATATTATTTAAAAAGTATATTATATTATAAGTACATGAAAAAAATATATGTTCATAATATATACAGACTGTTTTGGTCGTTGAGTATTTTAAAAGAAACCTACCTATATGTGTACATACAAGCAAATAAATATGCATTATTTAAATTACTATTCAGCAAGTTCTGGCCCAGGAGAGTCATTTCTTGGGCAAGAGAAAAATAAATAGCTATATTGCCATCCCATGCGTCTTAAAACATTTATTTCATTAGGTATTTATGTCAGTAGGTTCATACACTTATAATAAAATTAGAGTAAAAAAAATAAAAAATATGATGACTTAATAGTAATAAATAGTTTAGTATCGTGGCTTGTGACAGCGACTGACTGCAAACGCGATTGGTTGTGCTTTCGATTCCCAATCGGAGGAATGATTATATTTAAAATATTGTCATTTTCTGCTCTGGTGCCAAAAATAAAGCGCGGCATTGAGTTCCGACATTCAGCATGCAATGTATTGATTTTGGGCGGAAAGTGGAGAACGGAGTGTCTTGACACTCTCACTATATTTATAAAATATTGTTTATCAGAAACTTCAAATAATGTGTATTGTGTTCAGATGTATTGTGTGTCCACTGTCCATAGTGTAAGACTCCATTTCTTATATGTATTTTTCTTTATGATTAATGATTGATTTCATTACTAATAGATAGTTGATATAATTTTAATACGTCTTATATATTTTAATTCATCCTAGACTTTCATTATAAGTGTCGACAGAACAAATTAGAATTTATGAAAATGAAGCTAGCACCAAGTCATTTTGTAGGTTAATATACTACAAGATGGAATAAAATTAAAAGTAATGTCCCACGAAAATATCAGCTTTCAGTATGTTAGCAGTAAGAACATGCGACTTGCTCATTTCTAAATAATATGTACTTAATATATGTTACATTTATTTTATACGATCGCGTGAGTGTCATCAATTTAACCTATACATTATAAATGGTTATGACAAAGTTTTAGGTTGTTATGTATGTATAAATATCGCCTTATAATAGTACTAGTGGGACGTGAGTTTTTATCAAATTTGTCACTTTTAGTCACCAAAAATAAGTAATGTAATTAATGCATAGTTACGTCCCGCTATATACCAAAACTATAAACATCTCTATTAAAAAATAAACCCACCATGGTACAGTGTTACAGCATCTAATAGTATTCTGGGTTCGATTGCCACTTGACAGAATGATTATATTTAAATGATTTTGAACTCTGGTGACAAGACAAAGCGCGGCGTTGAGTTCCACCACTCAACACGAAATGTCACGGATTCTGGGGTAAGCGGAGAACGGAGTGTCAGTAGGTTCCCTGTACCCTGCTATGCTTGAAGGTAAAAAATTGTTCTTTTAGATTTTAAGACCATTTAGACTATGTTAGATTTATGTTAGTGCTTAGAAATTCATTCAGTACCAGTTTCAACTGTAATGACATTAAGTCTACTATGGCCTTGGCGCTTAAATACGCGTTGCCTAAGTATTATGTATTTCACTTTATACAAAAGTGTCCATCAAACTCATAGTGTATATAATATATATTATATTTATCATAGAAAATAAGCAAAGGAACTCCTTAGCATTACATGGATTCGCCGTGCCTGGGACTTGCGACCCAAGTATGGGGCTATAAGGCTCCTTTAAAATGCATTAACGTTCGTCGACTCCGATATCCAAACTCTCTCCACCAAACCAAATTCAAAAAGGTCCTACTAATGCCGCTTGAGAAATATGTGCTAGAAACGAGCTGATAGTTCAGGCCGAAGATGCCGAGATATTTTAGTAAGTGATCTTTTAGGACATTTCAATGCGATACCTCTCGCGCCTACTTCTATCGTATATAAATATATCTGTTGTATTATTATGACGAATATCGATTTTGTGGTTAATTTCTATATAAACTTTAAATATTCCAACTTTAAGGAAATTTAAGGCTAGTTTAAGGAAAAAGTTTTTCTTCGAGTATCAATATTCAATGTTTATATTACAATTCAGGCTGTTTATAATGAGTATTGTCGGACCCTCGCTTGTTATTAACAATTATATTCTAAAGACTTTTTAGAATATAATTGTTCAAAATTGTAAAATAAAACATAATTCGCTATAAAGAAGTTTATTATTGAAGAACTGGGCGCTAAATACGAAGAGTTTCGAAACGTCGTCTTAATTATGATAAATACTTGCCAATTTATATTAATTAATATTCAAATTACTTGTGGCTTATTTCTTATTCAACAAATTACTCTGGCTTATTGATTTTTGTCTCAGTTACTTCCGGAAACAAGAACTTCCTCGAATAAGTTAAAAAATTTTTTTTTTAAAAACTGTAAATAAATTTTAAATTCAAAGAAAAAGCTTTTTTTTTTACAATAATATCAAGCAAAAAAACCAGTACCAAAAATAATATGCTTACTAAACCAAACATATGAACAGTAGTAATTACACACAGTAAGTGATTTATGACCGTCCACACAAAATGGATCGCTCTCACAGACGCCCACAACTTACCTCTATTGATAGGAGTGAAAATTGATTGACTTCCTCGTTAACCGCTCTCAGATTCTGAAATAAAAAGAGAAATCAGTAATCGAATATCAAATTATGTCGGTATTTGAATCATACATTCGTAATACTAAAATTGTCTGTCAATGTGTAGTGTTAAAGATTTTATAAGATCTTTGGTTTACGTGATTTTATCACATTTCAAATTAAAGTATTTTAAGCGGATTAATTGCGTATATTTTGGTATTCGAAACTCGATATTTCGTACACGAAGAACGAAGTAGTCACAGGTAAAGTCTACCTCGAATAATCCTGTATAGTTAATACACGATTAATCCTGTTAGTATAGTTTCATATAAAAAGGCTAAGATATTTAAGCTTTTGACTCATAGGCCTCTTTATTAGCATATTTTACTTACACATTATATCGCACAGTAGTATAGGCGGCAGAGATAACCTAGTGTCCAGACACTCCATTCTACACTTTCTTCCCTAAATCGAAACATTGCGTATTGAGTAGCGGAATTAAACGACACATTTTGTCTCGAACCAATCACCAATTGCGTTTAAATTCGGACGTTAATCCACTGCGCCACGGAGCTTGTAAAAATAATGATTAATCGTGCAAAATATGGGAGTTATCAGGGCTCGGACAGAAAATTCAAAAAAATTATATATAATTTTTTGGAACAAAACATAACGTGTCGCTCGATGTCGATCATATGCATACCTTTATAAAATTACTGCATGGCTCGAAGGAATGATTATATTTAGAGTATTTTAATTTCTCTACTCTGGTACCTAAGACAAAGCATGGCGTTTACTTTAGTCACTGAACACGCAATGTCTCGATTTTAAGCGGAAAGTGGAGAACGGAGTGTTTTGACATTAAGTCCTCTCTGATTATCCTTCTATGCGGGAATAAGCGTGAAAAAGAGTAGAGTATTGTATGCATATAGAACGCATTATTGTGCCATACATAATATTATACGATATAAAACACCACATTTCGTAGAAAAATGAGCTTAGATAATAATCTAATTAGTAATTATATTTCTAATGAACGTACTGTACACGTACGTACGATAAGCGAGCTCATCATAAAATAAGAGGATAATATTTAATTAGACTATACGAACAATATAGTTCTTAGTCACTGTAAAATCTTCTGAATTTGCTGTTTAAACTTAAGCTATTCAATGAAAGAGAACTAGATTTTAATTTGACTGCATCGCCAAATTAAAAGCTAGTTTTAATTCTGACCTAATTTTTATTTTCTAAATTATAATTTCTTTACGTTAGTCTACTTTTTAAATATAACGTACACGTGTTCGCTTAATTTTGCTGTTCGCTTGAGTCTTTAATGAGTATGTAAAGTTTTCACATATCAATAATAATTGCTAGTGAAAATTTGATTAGGTTCTTATCTCGCGTAGAGTATTTTTATTGTTATTTATTTACTTTAATACCTTTTGCTATGTTTTATAACACTACCCTTTTTTTATTTTTAACACTCAACCTATGTATATGTTTCTACATAAATTTCTTTGTGCTACTAAAATTCCATATATTTTATAAAATATTAGCTGTCTTTTTATAAACAACTGTATCTGTAATCTGGTTCTGGGAACAATAAGCAAATAAGAAATTCACATTCCACCTGTATCAGTGGCGAAAGGAAAATAACAGAGTGTTTTAAAACTAAGTCCTCTTAGCCTGTTATATATATACCTAGTATTTTCCAATACCTTAAAGCGCGGGCCGTGTGACGAAGTGTCCTAAGGTTACTACTAATATTATTCCTTGTATTTGTTATAGATATCATAATTGAATCAAATAACATATCTTGTTTCAATATTGAATATTGTCTTTATGATGAAAGACATCTATATATATATATATATATATATATATATATATATATATATATATATATATCTTTTCGTAAGAAGCTTATTTGTTATATGACTAAAATATTTGTATGCACAATCAATTACTTTGACTATGGCTTGAATAATTATAAAAAGTATTTATTCATTTTTTAAGATCAATCAATTTTTCAATAATGGATTATAGAACAATGAAGGTCCTTTGTTCATTTAGACACGTTAAGCGCAATCACGGCCATAATTCTACTTAATATAAAAGAAAAATGAATAAATAAGCATTCTGCGGAATAATGGTCGTTCAGGAATGAATTGCCAATCAAAAACTCGAGGTATCAAATTTAATAAATTATTTATTTAAATGGAAAAATTAAGTTTCAGTTCAACTTACTTAAGTATTCAGTGATCACGATAACAGTTTTGGCATCGTGAATTATATATGATGAAAAAGTGTAAGCAGCAAAGTTTTATAATCTGTAACAAAATAGCTGTGTATTGAGATACTTAATAAAAATATCCAATAAATTTTCATATTAAATGTATTAAGTTGAGAACTGAGAGTCTAAACACTAGGTTCGTCTTCATAGTGAATTTAGTGTCAAAGCAACCCAGTTTGGAATTGCTGGGCATTGGTGGAACTCAATATCGTGCGCTGTCCTGCCCGAGGCTAATGAAAACAATATACATTTTTTAAAGCGTTAATCGCACACTTATGAAATTGAAAAAGACATACTGAGTTTGAAGGCAGCGGGATTTGAACCCGCGCACCTTGAAAACCGTTCAAGTCAACCGTTGAACGTTGCGTTCAAATTTTTATACGTTTTCTAAATGTCTTTAACAATATACGTATAAATTCATTATCCCGAGTGGATATCAAACCCACAACGAGTATAGCGTTTACAGTCAGGCACTACTAGGCACGGAGATATATAAACATATAAACTATAATTACATATGTATGAATTTAAATGTAACTATTTTAACAGGATTATTCGAGTATATATTTATATTCGGTATTCATATAATCGTTCATATCATTTTAGAAAACCCGTACTTAGATATATCAGTAGACCTACCTAATAGATATGTGACCTGTGTCCACGGACTACTGTAAAGTACTCGAAACGTCAGGTTTTCTAAAACGTATTTTAAAATACCAAAAATATACGCAATTAATCCGGTTAAAATAATTTCATTTCAAAATGAAAAAAGTCGCGAAATCCAAAGATATTTTTATACAAAAACGTCGCCGTACTACGCACCGATATGACATATACGTTTTAGCATGAATATTACTGGAGCAGTAATAAAAGAAAATTCAGAAATAAAATATATAAGCGAATGCATTTAATCATACTGCGACTAAAATATCTTGACCTTTTTAAAGTCGGAGCAAACATTTCAAAACGTCAGACCTCAATATTCAAAAGTGCTCGAAAGTCAGCAAATTGTGCGTATCGAGCGTTCGCTAACGCTGTTTGCACCGTCCGGTCCCTTGATTTGCACTTATTTTGCATAATTGAGTATTTTTTGTGAGAAGTGAACATCTTCGTCATATATATCTACTCATTATTTACTGTCTTTTTCACTTTACACTTTGTTTTTACATTATCTCGCATTTTTATTATATTCCATGTTGGCTGGCTAAATATTATATTTGTTTAGCCCGACCGTGAAAACGATAGTACTTAGTACAATTTATATAAACATTAAATATTCAACGCAGTTATAATGTGACACATAATTACCAATATAGATTCCTCGGCTCAATTGTAAGAAATGGATAAGGTAGTGTTTTATCACTATTTTCTTACTATCCTACTTAATGTAGGAAAAATGTCAAGATAACTAAGTTTGCTTCGGTATTGGTCAAATCTGTAAAGTGAAGAATGGAGTCACTCTTCTCTCTCAAACAGAGAAATAATTAAATTATGTATAGAGATGCAGATATTAAGTTTAGTATAATTCTATATGTTGTTATTTTATAACAACGTGACGTACACGTGTTTTATAACAAGTGGTTAAAGTATACTTGAAATTTTATATAACATGGTTGACACTGTTTTTCGTGTTACCTGTAGAATTATTATTTTATTATTATTAAGCATATAAAATGAATATTAAAAAACTATAAATATTGTAAAAAAATCCTACATATTTGAGAAAACTGTTGAACCAAACTTTTTTCAGCATAGCAGGGTACCCAAAGATAAGCTATCGTTGAGACACGTCGTTCTCCACTTCCATTGTATGTTGAGTGGCGGAACTCAACGCCGTGCTTTGTTTTAGGTACTAGATCCGGATAAGAAAAAGTATTTAAATATAATCATTTCTCCGAGTGGGGATCGAACCCACAACTAGTCTTGTTTACAGCCAAACGCTGTCCCACTGCGCCACGATGGCCTCAAATTTATAATCATTATAAAAATATAACCGTCGATTTACATTCACGTCAGTGACAGAATGTACATTTAAAATTACCATATCTTTTTAAATAGAGTTGAATGAATATGTGATTTAAAATAAACAAATTTTTAAACGAAGCAGGATTCGAATCCGCGCCTCTGGGAAACCACCCAAATAGTTTTTCATATGCTTAGTGTGAGAAAGACACTTTAAAAATATTGGAATATGTACTTTAGTTTCGACCGAAAGTATTGAGACAAGGTTCTGTGCCTGCCTTACTGTGTGAGAAAAAACGGCTAATGCATATCTTATAAGTTAGCTATATACAATGCCATCTTGGTGAACTTAATGACTACCTATTTGTGCACACCATAACTGTAGCTCCTATATTAATTCTGCTGAATGTTTTCATTTTGAATATTTCCGTTTCTAGCTGGTATACGTAAAAATATTGTGAGGGTTGCGCCACATATATAAAATATGAATCCTGTCTTTTAGTTCTTTATTTCTTTTACTGCGAAAGCATGGTCTGTACTTTTATGTAACTATTCTCATATGGTGGATAAGTACAAAATCATCAAAAGGTATAATAAAAAAAATATTTTAATTTTTTATCAAACATTTCACCAATTTCAATCACCAATTTCACTTAAGATATTGAAATATCCATGATAGAATAAACACGACGATTTATATCCTATAACTAGACAAACAATGAAAATACATGATATTCTCATATAACAGACTTCCTGCCGCCACGGCTTGATTTGACATTATTTAACTAATATCGGTTACAAAGGTTCTGCCTTTGTCACTCATATTGTACGTAAAAGTATTTAAATAAGTTCTTTTTGAATGATTTATTGAAATATTTAGCTTTTATTCCGATCAAGCTAATATCAACATCACAATCACCATTGTCCGTAACGAAAGCTCATCCAACCCAGGTGGGGACAACGAAGTGTCTTAAGTCTAAGTAGGTAGTTAGACTTAAGACACTTCGTTGTCCACTTAATATAATTGAAGCCAGAAAATGGTTAAATTCCAAACAAACATTTCTTCGAATGAGATTCGAACTCACCGGTTAATTGCATGGCTAAGTCATGGCTAATACATACAAATATGTATTTTCATATATCTTCGAATAAACAGTGATAATAATACTACTAGGTAACATAAATATTATGAGAAACTCGTAGAGGGTAGAACTCGTGGATAAGGCAAAAGTGATTTGTCCTCACGTGTTCATAGAGGTTCGTTTCGGTCTCGCTTACTAGAGCGAAGGGAGAACTTCCTGGCGTTTTAATAACTTATGATGATTTTATACTCATGCCCTATATAGGAATAATTAATAAAGAGTACGAACCATGCGTCCGTAGTGACAGAAATAAAGAACTAAAAACATGCCTCATAAATTAGATTTTTAGATTAGATTAGAGGTGTAACCCAACGTCGCACTTTTTTTACCTTGTATTATATATATAGCGAGCAACGAAAATATTCAAAATTAAAACATTCGGCAGAGTGGAAATTTAGGCTATGAAAAATAAGTCAGTTAGCAACTTCGCCACGAGATAGCATTGCTATATAGCTGGATTATATAATATACAGGAGGTTATAAAATAATAAATGTTCAAGCGCAAGTTCTTTCGTAACTTTAATGTTTAGTTAACCTATACTTAATGATTTTCGTCACCTTCCATTTTACATCACGTGAGGTCATCACGGATCTACTAATATATTAAACATTGAAAACTATTTTTTTTAATAATATTAGCGACTAAGTGCTGTCACAATTGACAGTTACTTATTATACTGTCCCAATACGCCCATAAGCTTTATATAATACGTTGTTAATGTTTCTTAAAATAATTATTTTCAAGTTACTCTTTTAAATTGTGTGAGAATCATATTTATAGTAGATAATGAATCATGACCTTCATCTTTAGTTTTTTTAATATAAATTATATGACAAGACGAGTGGGACGTTCGTTAGTAATAGTGAGCGCGAGAACGAGTTAAAAGAGCAGCTTCTAAAATACCGATTGTCAAGAAATTAAAAAACGCGTTTTTAACTACTCAGCACAGAAAATTTATACACCTATTTTATATTTATGGTAACAGAAAAAAAAGTTTTTTTCGCAAAGCAGGATAGGCGTAAGTCGGAGAACCTAGTGGCCACACTTTTTCGATCATTCTAATATAATATTTAAATTGTGTAGCATGTGCATCCTTCAGACGATGCGCGATGTTTAGTTGCGCTACTTCACACGCAATGAATAATTCCGGTGGAAACCGAACGGAGACTGTTGACGCTGAAAAGAAAGGTACCGTTTCGAATTTTAAATATATGTAGATTTTAACAGTTTTAAAGTACTTTAGTACTTACACACTTAAATTTGAACATAGCGGAATCTCTTGAAAACCGTGCAAGCTCTCTGACCATACGTCCGACACCCGGTTACGTCTAAATATTCTACGTATATTACAATTTGTTTTTGTTGTTATTATCGTCATCTACAGCGTCTCGGTAGAGCTACTTTTACACTATGGCTTAACGATCGGAGCGCTTAGAGAGCGGTTTACAACAGGCGCGAGTTCAAATTCCGTTATGTACAAAAAAGTACATTTTCTAAAAATACATTTCATATGTTTTTTAATCATACCGTCACCAAAACTAAGAAATATCAGCAATATTCCCACAATATCTGTAAAATTGTAAATACAGCGTATTTTTTAATTAAAAATATATATTTACTTCGACTTATTATATAATTTTCAAAGACCGATGCATAATTCCGTAATCATAATATAAACTGCGATTATAATTTATTAAATACACAAGTGATTCAATTAATTTCGCATCGCGTCTCACACGTCAAAAGCAATTCAAACTGTATGTACCAAGCAATTCTAATTATAATAATTTGTGGAAAGATTAATGTTTTACATCGTTAATCATATGTCACAAATATGAATTGTTGATCGTCGGTCTTACCCGCATGGCAGGCTAGTCAAAGAGAACCTACTATCAAGACAGTGCGTTCTCCACTTTGCACTTGAACTATAATCAATATTATCTCTACCACGAGTGGGAATCGAATCCAAAAGCTACAGCGTTTACAGTCAGCCGCTATCGCACTGCGCCAAGTTCGCCACTAAAATATGTAAGGCACATGAATTTTATAATTGGTCCGAATACAAACTCTATCGATATAAAAAGACTTAAGCCGCAGTTAGTATAGAAACGGTATAGCCCGAGCGTGACAAACGTTTTTTACCAAGTTTTGGTCATTCGTCACTATCTGATAACGACAATATACTGAAACTGTGCCACTCGGTCCTAGCTCCAGCATATTAAACAATATTGATGTGTTTGAAACAACTATCTTCATATCTGGAATAGCATGCTATAGCTACGGCTTCACGGCTTCGCGTGCGTAAACTACACGATTATCATATAAATTGCTGTAACTTTTTTATTTATGAACCAAATGAAATAAAATAAACATTAAATATTTGGGATGTTTACCAAAATACAAAACTGTATTTAAATCGGTTAAGCCGTTTACCGCACCAAGGCACAGAAAATAAAAACATTGTTTTGGGCTGTATTACAATACAAATGCCCCCAATAATTGAATTTTTTTCCATATACCCTTTCATGTACAGACAGCGATCAGTTACATTTTTATTATATGTAAATTTAGATGTGATTACAACCTGAGCAACGTAGTATGTAAATGATACATACATATGTATTTTGAAATACTAGTAAGCCCGTGGATACTTTAAGCCATATATATATATATATATATATATATATGTGCCTGCTTTAATATTTAAAGGTGCATGTCAAACATGTCTAGAATTTATTTAGTTAAGTTTTTAGCTTCACGCTTTATCCCTAGCGGGGTAATCAGAGAGAAACCATTTTACAATTTTTTTATATTTGTTTTCTTATTTTATTCATTATATTAGTAGTTTTATATATTTGTCATTCATCATTTTAGTAGTTTTATATATTTTTCATTCATCATTTTAGTAGTTTTATATATTTTTCATTCATTATTTTACTAATTTTATATATTTGTCATTAATTTTTTTAGTAGTTTTATATATTTATCATTCATAATTTTAGTAGTTTTATATATTTATCATTCATCATTTTAGTAGTTTTATATATTTTGCATTGATTATTTTACTAGTTTTATATATTTGTCATTCATTATTATGAAATTTACTGGTTCTCTGCACTTCTTCTATAACATAATTTTCGTAAAAACGATACATTGCGGCCACCGTAGCGCAGCGTCGCAGCGTCTGACTGTATACGTGGTGGTTGTGGTGATTCCCATTAGGAGGAATGATCCACCAATCAGTCATCACTTTGGACCAGAACGGAGAAATAAGTTTCATTTATTTCTCAGCTCTGGTGCAAACACTTGTCTTGGGTCCTGTCGGAAAGTGGACAATGGAGAGTGTTGACACTAGGTTCTCTCTGCCTTAGCAGGGTTGCTATAGAGGAAAACCTTTAAAGGTAGCTCGGTTAGTTTGTAAATTCTAATTTACTAATAAAATTTCAGTTTTAGTTTCCCACTCAAGTGAAATGTTACGTTCCGCTACCAGGCCGCAATACCTTAAATTTAAGTTGAAAATGAAGAACGGAGTGTTTCAACACTACATTTTCTGCTATACGCATCTCCCATGCGTAAAAAAAACAAAAAAGACTTAGTAAATGGCATCCTCTTCCGCTAACTGATTACTTTTCGTAATAACTTTTTGGTAGTAAAATCCGTAAAAACCGTATAGAAATTTCGACGTGGCGGGAAGAGAGCGTACAGCGTAATTGGCTTGAGCCCTTAGACTTGTTATTCAATAGGTGAGGGCGCTTTTAAATTTCTTCGTTGCTTTGGTATTTTTTTACAAAATTACAGTACACATTTAAGTAAGTATATTATTTATTTTTTATACTTATGCTCGTTATTCTAATATAAACGTTAGATAAAATATTTATTATATTTGTAGAAGGAGTGGAGGCTTTCGTAGCGCAGCGGTATACTGGGTTTGTAAACGCCATGGATGTGAGTTCAATTGCCATTTCAATTTCAATTACAATCGTTTTAAAATGTTGGGAAGAAAGTGGAGGGTGGAGTGTCTTGCCACTAGGTTCTCTTTGTACCTTATATTGCCTAAAATGTAATTTTATAAAAAATATTTAAAAAAAAAACAAATATAGGAATCGTAACATCAGTTGTGGCGGTTACGGAAAATAATGAAAAAACCAAAGGTTTATATAATCAACGGTGTTTTCATCTTAAAAAAAGGTTAAATAAGAAAAGAAGCTTATCTAATGATAAACGCAAACGCCCGCAGCAAATTGCAGCACTGTTTATAATTTTATGGAACAGCCAAGAATAATTGTGACACAGTTATGAACTGTATCGAGTGATGTGGGTTCGAGAGTCATTCAAATTTTTATATATATATATATATATATATATAAAATATATATATTCGTATATATATATATATATATATATATATATATATATACGAATATATATAAACCATGCCTTTTTTTTACGTGTGGAAATCCTTTACGGATACCAGCCCGATTGGGGGCTCGGGCGTGGTCGTGGTCAGGGACCCAGGACTGGCAGATAGGCCTTTCGTATACCCACTAAAACCCCACGATCGTCGATCACCACTAGCCGAGGCTACGGGAGCCCCATTCTTCCGTGAACCCCAGCGGCGGGAGCCAGCAAGGCACGTCGCGGAGTCAAGGGTTAAGATCAAGTGAATATATCAACATTTCTAATTACTTAAAATACCTGAAAATAAAAATCCGGATCCGGATGGAAAAATAGAATATTAGAATTCAATAATTCACAATCTTTACAGTTAAATGCTTAAACTGGAGAAAACTGTTCCTCTTACAATAAAAAAGCTGCCCTTGAAATCAAACTCACAAAACATTCTGTTCAATCTAGCAGCAACGAAAATACCAGAATGCTGTTATCTATACCTATACATATAATAAAATTATACCTGTACATACATGGAAGATATATGAGAAAAAATATTATTGGGGAATTAATCAAACCCAAAAGAAAGATATTTTTTTTTGTTTGTCTGTTGTTTGTCTGTGGGTCACGCTATTCTCAAAAACTGTTTAACGGATTTAATTTCAGTTTTTACTATTGTATTTTGGCAAACTTATTTTTACTTTCATTGTTAATTTTCTTTCAATCGGTTCATATATAAAAATAATAGAAATTAAAAATTTAAGCAAAGCTTGGGATATAAGTGAAATAATTTAATCGTGAAGTTTACGCAGGCAAAGCCACGTGCGAGTCGCTAGTAATCGATATATCATTATATCCACAGATCAATATTAGAATTAGTGTCGCACTTTGCCCAAACAATTGAAGTAAAAACATGTAATGAGGTTAATATACAGCAGGAAGGGAAGGTCGACTGTCAAATAATATGATTGATGTGCTACATTTGAGTAAAATATTGCTTTAATCCACTAATAATGAAATAATATATTCAATAATCAACTAGTGACTTACAAGTTTGCTCAATTAAAAACTGTAAACTGTAAAACTGTCTAAATAATTTTAGCTTTTCTCGTCGTATCGTCCTGCTAAATGTTAAATATTTTGAGTTCTAGATGTTTCACAAAAAAGACACTCGAGCAAAAAAGCACACTCTGAATGGTATTTACTGTCTGAATGTAAACGCAAGGATTCTATTCTATGATTACATTTAAACTATTTGAAAAATATATTTAGGAAACGTATAAAAAATTGAACGCAGTGGGATTTAAACCCGGACCCGGACGTTTTCCAAGAGGCGCGGGTTCAAATCCCGCTGCGTTCAAATTTTTATACGTTTCATTGTTAATTTTCTTTCAATCGGTTCATATATAAAAATAATAGACATAAAAAATTTAAGCAAAGCTTGGGATATAAGTGAAATAATTTAATCGTGAAAAAAAAAACAATATTAGAATTAGTGTCGCACTTTGCCCAAACAATTGAAGTAAAAGCGCTGCGTTCAAATTTTTATACGTTTCCTTAATATGTTTTTTCAATTTCCAAGTTTCAAGTGTGTGATTAACACTTTAAAAATTTATAAAAATTTTAAACTATTTTTTCACTTCCCTGCTTGATAAGAAAAACGCCGTGTTAACTTCAGTGACTAAAAGACCGAATGGTTTAGATTAATAGTAATTAGATTTTTTCCATTGGCTTCGCAACGTTGCTTAAAAAAACAAATTGTACCTGTAGAAGAATTAACTTACGACACAAAATATTTAAGTAAGTATGTTGTCAATTATGTAACAATAATAATAATACAATACTAATACAACTTCGTATATATGGACAAAAACATAGTAGTCTGTCAGCTGTCTGTTTGTATGTATGTCAGTATCTGATCTGCAATTCACCAATCGTATGTCTACTACATGGAAATAGATAATACTTATCTTTAGAAAACTTATTTACAACTTTTCGTCGATTTTAAGATATCCAGCGGTGAAGGAAAAACTTAGCAATACCTTTGTACGTAAATTATGCGGACGGAGGTGTATTAAATTTGGCATAGTTAAAGTTTGTAAGGAAATGAAGTGCAAAGAAGCCAATATTTTTTATAATAATGCATAAGGCATATATTCAATTAGTCAAATAAAAATTACCCATAGTACAATATTTTGATATACACTTCTGTATTCACTAACATACACGTTGCTAAGGCAACGCGTTAACGGGATATCTATTTTGTGAGTCAAACTATTATTTGAAACTTTTCTAGATAACATAAAGTACAAAAACTGGATTATATTTTACTTTTATTTAAGAATATTCATTTGACATATAGTCTTTTATATTTTTACTACGTTTCTTTCTTAGTCCTTGATGAATAATGAATCGAGTAGTTACGTTACAATCGATTTTTTAAAAAGAAGCTTGATTCAATAGTAAATTGTGTAGCGAACAATGGAAAAGTTATTCTAACTATAACCACTAATTAAAGGATAATTTGTCTTTATTGGATATAATGAGAAATGTATACTATAATGAAAAAAAAAAATCGTATTTTACATATTATTATAAAACAGATTGTCCTGATTCACGGACTGACTGCTTCATCATCGCCGAGCGTAAACTATTGTAGCCCCACGATCTTTGTCAGTAGAGTCATTTTATGTAGTAATTACTACACTAAGAGGGTCTTTGGAAATTAAGCCCTAAGGGGATGAAATTCGGTTTGGAAGTTTGTATGAAATCAATCAGTTACATAATTAGACACATAAAACTTTGATTTTGGACTACTGATTGTAAATGAGCTAGTACCTATTTAAGCGATCGCGAAAATTCTACCCCTAAAGAAGCGAAATAGTAGTTGAAAATTGAGTTGAATGGAGATCTGTTATGTTTTATGGTAGGGACATAAAACATTATTTTTTACCAAGGATTTAAAGTCAGTAAATATCTATTACAGCGATTATGGAAGTTATAATCCCAAAGGGGTGAAATAATTTACATGGAAGTTCGTCTTTTCTGAAGTTATAAACATGAAACTTCATTAAGCGTTTGTGGAAATACTACGCTAAAATATGTCCCCAGCGTTCGTTAGATTTGAAGTTAGATATTTTGATGCAGGATTTTCATATATTGAATATCTATACATATAATTTAAATGTAACTTACCGCTGTCTGTACATGGAAGATATATGAAAAAACAAATATTTCAGGCATTTATTAATGTACTAGAACACAAAACCATATTTTTGTTTGTTTGCTTGTTTGTTTGTGCGTTTGTGCACGCTAATCTGAGAAACGGCCTAACTGATTTATATTCAATAAAGACTATTGTATTTTGGTAAACTTTCCTTGAAATTTAGCGTTTTTTTTATTTCAATCAGGAAAAAACGAGAAACTGCCACAAACATAATATACAAATATATTATTAAGACACTCTGTACTCTATCGACTTAATCAAGTAAAAGCAAAATCATTAAAAATATAAATTTTAATTTTTAAATTGAGTGAGAATCAAATTCACAACCATCTTGTATGAAATCACACACCAGCGAAACAATACTGCCGCATTTTAGTAAGCAATAAATATTTTTAGTAACGTTATTTTCAACAAAAAAAAGTTACTTAATTGTGTAACATGACAAATTCACCCTTCTTCATTGCGGCATTTCCTCCAGTTCCTTGACAGGGGATCAGGGAGTCAACAAATGAACGTACCCAAAAAAAGGGACTTCTTTTATTTTACTTGCATGTAAATTCTAATGTGACAGTTGAGTGTTGCTAAATAAAATCTTTTGAAATATCACTCAAATCTGAATTAGATATTAAATACGAGTGTATATAATAATAACACTATTTCAATATGATTGTATCCAATAGTTACTTACGTAAACATACAATTTATATCTATACATTTTTTTACAATTAATTCAAATTTATCTTTCAATAAGCAAAGTGAGACATATAAAATAAACAAGGATTTTTGATAATAGTAATTTGAAAGATGTAATACTCAATGGCGAATCCATGGGACCGAAAAGGAAATTTATCTTTACAAATTGCTAACTTTACTGGTGCAATAAATCATATCGTAGCCTTAGAACAAAGAAAATGACTATTTAAAGCTGCTAAAAAAACTCCTGAATTAGTTAAAACTTAAAATCTGCCAATAAAAAACCTAATCTAAGATTACAGTAAAAAAACAGATTTTTGAGTTACACTGTACCATCCTATAAGGTCGTTATAGGATTGTTTTAATTAACAATGTCATTTGCAATAAAATAACAAAAATTTATTGATTGTTATGGTTTGGCAGCTTAAAACTTATTATATTTATTTTTCAGATTGAAGTCTGCTACGCAATACTGTCATCAATTTAATTAATAACAGGTATACTTTATTTTCCAACATTTTTTTTAAAATTGCTATTCACACACTTAGGAAATTGATAAACATATATTTAGAAAACGTATAAAAATTTGAACGCAGCTTGAACGATTTTCAAGAGGCGCGGGTTCGAATCCCGCTGCGTTCAAATTGTTATACGTTTTCTAAATATATGTTTTTGGGAATACTTTAAATCACACAGGGATATGTCCCATGATAAGATTTCTTTCAGCATCACGACACGTACCCTGATACAGGGCTCTGCGCCAACAGAAACCGTCTAGTATATGTAAGTAATAAGTTGAAAAACAAACAAAATATTTGTAATCCCTGAATTTTACTTCAATTTAAAATGACAAAAGCTACTTATATAATTTTCAGCAATTTGAGTTAACAAAGGGAAGGAAGGAAATATTTTAGGTAACAAATTAATAATCAGGCAAAGGCTACCCCACCTTATCAAAAATGCCATTACGCACATTAAACGAAGCCAGCGTGTGCTTCTGATTTTCTCTACGATTTAGTAAAAAACAATATTTTTTACGTCTCCTTTTCTACTTTTAAGTGTACATAATTGAGGTTATCGTGGAGCAGTGACACAGTGTTTAATAGATTTGTGGTTGGTTGTGGGTTCGATTTCCACTTAAGGTATGATTATATTTGCCCAACAATTCATTTTCTCTCTCTCTCTCTCACACACACACTCACACACACTCACACATACGCACGCATTAATATCGCAATGTCTTGATTTGGGGAAGAAAGTGAAAAATGGAGAACCTTAACACTTGGTTTTCTCTGTCTACCTCAATATGCGCAAAAAATGTAAAGCAGAAAAAGTTGCAACAACATTTCCAATAAAAAAAGTTCTTAGGATATTATTTACTAACAAAATGTAATTTACCCCCACATTTACAATAAAAGAAATAAAATATATTTTATTTATTCAGCTTCACGTTTTCAAGCAGGGTCAAACAGAACTTAGTGTCAAGACACTCCGTTCTCCACTTTGCGCCCGACATCGAGACATTGCGTGTTGAGTGGCGTTTTGTCTAGAAAGTATATGTCTAAAGAGCGAGACCAGAGCGAAGAAATGAATATAATATATATATTTCCACAAACAATTCCGTTTATTATTAGACGCTGTACCACTGCGCCACGATGGTCAACAAAATAAAACAAACCTCTACTAAGCTCCTCCCTTTTGAAAGTAAACATTACAAAATAGAAACTTTATTGGAAAATAAATGGTTTGAATATGATTTTCTAACACACTATACTCAGAGTTAATTTTGCAGCCATAACCATTGCATCCCATCTTCCTTTCATTTGTTTTGTAAATGCAGATCCCCTATCTAATTATTTAAGTAACCATCTACCTAAAACGGAAACTCAGAATGGTTATGGGAATGGGTAAAATGGGAAGAGCTAAATAATGTGCCTTTAAGCTTTAATTAAAGTTTTAATACAAAATAATATATAGGAAATATAATGAACTTCAAAAATGTACTAGTATATTAAAGTTTATTGGGTTCTATAATATCTAACTGACATTTTATATTTACCTCGTAAGCGTTTTCTGGCACTATGACGGTTGTGCATTCTCAGCGCTGACGCCAACGGAAAGTAGATTGCTTACTTAAATGCGAAAATCCAGTGTGAAAAAGCCACAACTTGTGGACTAGTCTAGGCTAGACTAGACTAGGACACAACGATAGGCAGTAGTCGTACTAAATTGCGAATTAAGTCGAAACTGGTCTGTGTGGCGTGTATGCTGTGTGCTGTGTAGTGAATTGGCAAGATTCCTTAAAGCAAAAATTTAAGGCAATAAATATATTGACACCTGCGTCTCAATACATATTTGAAAATTTAAAATATATTCAGAAAAATATTCGTATCCGTAGTACTTTTATAAGACAATGTGTACGCTTTTACAATAGGATACCAGAAAACGTCCGAGAATGGTCTATATTACAATTTTAAAAAGTTGATTAAGAGACGTTTGTGTGTTAAAGGTTAGTACCTAATTAACGATTTTATAAATAATGCGCCTTGGGGATTAAATGTTCACTTCAGCCTATTTGTAAGTTATCATTGTTACTAATAGATATGTTAATAATTGTATGAAAAAAAGTAGTCCCGCTGAGTTTCTTACGCCGGTTTTTCTCAGGTCTGAGACATTAACTTTAGTTAAGCGGTGGTAAATTATTTGACGTTCAAAAAATTAAGCATGTATCTTCTTATTTAAAATAACATTATTTGACTTTGACTGAAATTGTGAAAATACAGCAAATAAGATTATTAAAAAGAAAATCCATATCGAACTACCCTACCTATCTACTAGCCTTCTTGTTCTGCGTAAAACTTGAACCAAGTACGGTCAAACCGCAATTACATACGACGGTTCGCATCTTTCTAACAAATTACCCTCATATACCAGAAATATTGACTCAATCGACGTATTCAAGAAGAAACTATGTCCTTACTTTTTTATATTCAAATGTTATTTGTTTTTGTTTTCCAAACATGTAAGTACGGCAATGAATATATGTTACCTAAGTATCTATGTTCTTATGGATATCATGTCTTTATGGGAATCAATGTCTTTAAATCTAGAAAAACGGCATTTCGAACACTTTATAGTAGTCTATGGTTATAGGTAGACAGTTTACCTATGACCACGGACTGTATACTGTAAAGAGTAAAGTTAAAAAGTAGTAAAGTTTCATTTGAAAATGTTTAAAAATCGTAAAAACTGAAAGAGCGAATTCAAAAACATGAATTTGATGTGTTTATAAAAGGTAATACCTTTTAGCGACTCTAAAAATTTACAATATGTAAAAATTTGCAAATTAAATCTTAATGCAATATGCATCTTTCACATGCGAAGTACGAGTGTATTGCCCTAAAAGAAACTTTACAGTGGAACCAGACACCACAATAGACACACCCAGTAATTGTTATTTAAAAAAACCGTGAAGAATCCGTTATTATATGAGATAACATAGTTTATTAAGTTCATCGACAAAAACTTTTTAATTATACATAGCAATATACATATACCTTCATAAAAATATTATTGCTTACAAAAGGTCAAACAAAAGCCGCACATGCTGGGATGATTGATGAATTTACATACAATCGATTGTAATATTTTTCTATGATCTATTACATCGTTTCTATGTTTGAAGCGTTAAAAAATATTAACAATAAAAGTAGATTCAATCTCAGTTACAGATGACTATACTGTCTCTAGTAATAATAACTCAGTTTTTTGCTATTATATTTAAAGGAATTTTCACCTACAATTTCATTTGCGCGGACTAGATAGCCATTGAGGTCATCGTGGCGCGATGGTCGTGGATTCGATTTCCACTCAGCGAAATGTTTATATTTATATTATTTTTATTTCTCTGCTCTGAATTCGCAATGTTTCAATTCGGGCGGAAGGTAGAGAATGGAGTGTCTTGAAACTAGGTTCTATTTGCCTACAGTGCTATACGGGAAATAGCGCTGATATCTATTGCCATTGTACTGTACCTTCTATCTTTCATATCTTTTGACTGTAGAATTTCTTTACAAATACAATAAGTTCATAATTATTATCAGATCCGAGTTATAGCAACAGCGACAAATATTCCACACGTTTCATTTTGTTGTACAGAAAAATATACTTTCCTCAATTAAATGTTTTTAATTGTGACTTTAAATTGCTTAAGTGACAGACCTGAAATTATTTTATTACACGAACGAACCTTATGATAATTATTTACTTTTTGGACGCGAAAACTGTCTCCAGTTTCTGAGTTTTTTAATATGAACTAGATATCCTTATTACTATTAGTTTATTTTTTTAAATAATTTGTTATTTTTGATGCAGTACATTTAGTAAATTAAAAATTTGATTTTAAAATTTATACAAAAAAATATGTTCTAAACATAAAAACTGCGTACGAACTAAATAAATATTTGTAGAGCTCGTTCCATTTTGGTTACTGCTCGTCTGTTGACTCGATCATAATTTTATCGTTTGAAACTCTCTGAAACATTTGAAGTATCTAAGCAAACTAACATTTTGAATTACTTATCTAAAATAATTTTAATAATCGTTATATTATGACAGTCAAAGCTTACTCAGGCTGTGCTATAATAAGAGGTATTAGGTTCTAGTACTTAGTAGTATGAAGTTGTTACTTTTTGCAATGCTACTTTACATAACCATTAAGTAGTGCCAAATTGACTATAGTCCACTGCTTGCATAATATTTGTGTCATTGAGTCCAAATTGTTTCTTTTCATAATATATATAATAATGAATATCATCAGGTTTTCTCTAAGAATTTTTATATAATTTCACTGTTAAAAACTAATTTGTGTACCATTATGAACAAACATTTGGCATTTCATAGATTTTATAGAAAATGCTTTATATGCAGCCAAAGAAAGAAATTATAAATACATTGCCCGCTTCCCACTTTCAATGCATCTAATAATTATATAATTTATAACGTCCTTGACTACTACTTTTAACGTGAAGACTCCACGGAGTGGTAATCGAACCCACAATCAGCTCGCACAACTAACATATATCAACTACACTAGGATGTATATTTTGTTAACATTTTTTAAAGTGTTATTCCCACACTAAGGAAATTGAAAAAGACATATTTAGAAATTTTTTATACGTTTTCTTAATATATTTTTTTAATTATTGCATTGAAATTTATTCTAAATCCAAGTATATTATAATAACGAACGCTAGTGCAGTGAAGTATTTAAATTCCCATATGTAAAGTTAAAGCTTACATAGTTTCCAATTTGTTTGCATAAAATGTTATGAATAAAACATTTGTGGGTCAATCTGAGATTAACAATAACTAAACTTGACGGGCGCCCTCGTGTTGTTTCGATATGGGTATTTTTTTGACAAACGAGTAAATGTACTAAGTTTGGAGTTTTTATAGTTTTTTTTTAGCTCAACGCTTTTTCCTGCATAGCAGGTTAGTCAGGTAACTTATAGTCAAGACACTCCGTTGTTTTTTGCCCGAATTGCTTTAAGACAATTGAGGGGCGGAACAGATCGACGAAAAGACAATATTTATCTTCTATATATATAGTAATAGCTTGCTCTGATTCACTAACTGACCGATTCATCATCGCCGAGCGAAAGCTGTTGAACTTAGACGCATGGTTTTTAGTGAGTAGGTTTATTGTATAGCGTAGTCGCTCACTAAGAAAGGATTTTTGGAAATTCAACTAAGAGGGTTAAATATATAAAATTCCGTCAGTTTTAAAGTTACAGGCATGAAATTTCATTTCTGGGTAATTAATTAATTGGAAAATTAGTAAATTTCTGTCATAGATTATGAAAATACTACCCTACCACCAAGCTGGTAAAATAAGGGTTGGCAATTTGTAATCGAAGTCCTTATTTTTATTTACTACTGAATATAAATGACTAAAAACATGTTAGTTTTTGTGAAAATTTTACCCTTAAGGGTGAAATAGGGGTTGAAGGTTTTATGAAGTTTCTATGTAAGTCGTTTGTTATTGAATTGTTAAAAATATAAAACGTTATTTATTGGCATACTGTTTATTAATTTTCTTTCGGCATTTTATGTAAAATCCGTCCGCTAAACATTATAGTACAATAGAATAGAATATTATACTACGCTTGCCCACTACTGCCTGTCGTCTACCTGTAAGGCAAGGCGGTGCGGTGCGGTGGTTCCATTTGAAAACGAATTTTGTTTTTAAGGAGTCAAATTTTTAGCTTACGAAATATACATATTGATTATTCAGTAATTTAATTTTTTGATCCTATATTAGATAAATATTTAGACAATTTTATTTATTTGTACGCTTTAGACTTGACTGTATACGCCAGCAAGATATACCAAATGTTCCTATAAATATATTTTAATTGTGGAAGTGTTACTTATTCATCCTTGCACCAGAAAGGCATCATACTCATGAATGATATGAAGTTATTATTCTCCCCCGTCGATCACGCGAGCAAATCCGCGGGTAACAGCTAGTACTATAATAAAACGGAAAAAAGTTGTGCCCGTACTAAGGAGGCATTTAGCTTTAAGAAATAATTAAAAGCATTCTTAACAAAAAAACATTTGAAGTTCCATTGACATACAAACCATAATTACCAGCTAAACTATAAGAAATAAGTAAATGCCGTTTTGCGATCTTCGTGGCGAAGTAGATAGCTGTAGTCTGACTGTAAACGCTATAGCTGTGGGTTCTATTCCCACATGGGAATGTTTATATTTATATTGTTTTTTTTTGTCTCCAGTAAGACAAAAATGGGCGTTGATTTTCGGAATTCAATGCGCATCGTAACGGAAAGTGGAAAACGGAGAGTGACTAGGTCCTGTTTGTCCAAAGATATGCGCGTACAGACAAACAGATAGATAAAAATTATAAAAAATCATAGAAATATATTTTATTACTGTTTTATATGTAATATATTCAATCAAATTTGAAGTGCCGCTGTTCATAGAAAACTAGTGTTAAGACTATACAGGTTATTTATTTTTATTTAAGCAAGCTCTTTAGATTAACGTTTTTTCCATATGATTTTTATTTTTGTAATATTTCATTTCTTCTATTATTTATTTATTTTTTTGTGCATAAAGAATATTCTTTTCTATAGTCGTCTCAGCCGTTCGACGCCCACTGCTGGACATACGAGGGCGGTTCGGAAACTTCTTAGCCTAGCACAAAAGCGCGGTATAAACAGAAAAAAGTTAAATGTTTTGGCAACTTTCATCTCTGCTAGGAATACATGTTAAATTTTTGTTCGATCCGGCAACTCCTTTATATAGAAACAGGTGTTCACAAAAGACGCATCCGCGATTTTTTTACAATGGAAAAATTAGAAATGCGTGGTGTCATTAAATATTTACATAAAAAAGATTTATCGGGACAAGATTCATAATGATATGGTGAATGTGTTAGGTGAAAGTGCTCCTTCATATGCAACAGTAAAAAATTGGGTTGCTGAGTTGAAACGTGGTCGTACAAGCATTGAAGATGAACCACGCAGTGGACGTCCAAAAACAGCAACACTAACAGAAATTGTAGCCAAAGTGCATGATATGGTATTAAATGATCGACGAATGAAAGTGCGTGCAATAGCTAATGTCATGGGCATCTCAAATGATCGAGTCCATTTTATTTTGCATGAAGAACTACAGATGAAAAAGCTTTCTGCAAGATGGGTGCCGCATTTGTTAACAGTCGACCAAAAACGCATAAGAATGAACATTTCTCAAGCTTGTTTGGATCGTTTTAAGCGAAATAAAATGGATTTTAAGCGTCGTTTCATAACTTTTGATGAGACATGGATCCATCACTATACCCCAGAGACAAAAGAATAATCCAAACAATAGACTGAAGCTGGAGGAAAAAAAAAAAAAAAAAAAAAAAAAAAAAAAAAAAAAAAAAAAAAAAAAAAAAAAAAAAAAAAAAAAAAAAAAAAAAAAAAAAAAAAAAAAAAAAAAAAAAGTCCTGGCTTACAACGCAAAAAAAATATTTTTCATCAAGACAACGCACCAGCGCACAAGAGTGTTTTAACAATGGCTAAAATCAACGAATTAAAGTACGAGTTGCTTGACCACCCACCTTATTCCCCTGATTTAGCTCCCAGTGACTTTTACCTGTTCCCAAATCTAAAAAAAATCCTTGCTGGCAAGCGTTTTACCTCAAATGAAGATGCAATTACAGTTGTAAACCACTATTTTGAAGACCTTGAGGAAAACTATTTTAATCAAGGGATAGAATTGCTAGAAAAGCTTTGGACTAAGTGTATTGAAGTTTCAGGAGATTATATTGAAAAATAAAAATATTTTTGAAAAACTAACTACTCTCTTTCATTGATATGCTAAGAAGTTTCCGAACCGGCCTCGTAGGCCTCCCCAAACGACCTCCACGGCTATCGGTCGTGGGCTTCCCGCATCCAGCGACCTTGACTAGATCGTCAGTCCAGGCAGATAATTTATTGCTAAAACACACTGTTCTCTTTCCCCCTAAGTTATTAAGGATTTTTTTTATATACTATAATTTTAAAACGCTATTTTACGATTCCCTCCACTTATACTAATATATCACTTATTATTATTATTATTATTACTTTACTTGCACACCACATTAAATTGACAAAAACAATAGTTACGAAACGAATTAAAAGAGGAAAGTACAAAAGGCTGTCTTATTGCTAAGTAGCCATCTCTTCGAGATAACCTTTAGGTCGAAAAGAAGCTGTTATAATATTGATAAACGGTTACGTGGTGGAAAAATAAAAATTAAACATAATTAATATGTAGATATATAAATAGAAATTTGAAACTATGGATACTTATATATAAATACATACATGCATCATATATACCTACATACTTACATACATATAAATTGTCTATGATGTGCATATAAAGTCCATATTACACTGTCCATCTAAATTATTTTTTTTAGCTGAATATTTTTTCCAGCTTAGCAAGGTAGTGTAAGTGAGCCTGGTCTCAATACACTCCGTTCACCACTTTCCGCTCTAATCTTAGCCATTACGTGTTGAGTGGCAGATCTCAACGCCACTCTACGTCGTATCACCAGAGAAAATAATTAAAATATTTTATTGAATAAAAATTTTAAATAATTTTATTGAATAAAAATAAAATAAAAATTCACCCAAGTGAAAATCGAACCCACAACCATTTCGTAAACAATCAGACGTTGTCCTCCAAAACAAAAATGTTAGCATAATATTACTCGGCCGCTGAATTTTTCATTATATTGAAAATTAATCTGGCTTTGTGAATGTAAATTTCTATATATTTTACAATCACTTGCACGTTACATGGGAGAGCGGAGAGCTGTATTTGGAACTCGACCGGAAATGAAACAGCAGTGTTTTAATCAAAACAGTATCTCTACAATACAAAAATCATCGAGCCGTGTTCACGATGCACGTATATATTATGCTAGAACTTAAATAAAAAAAAACCATCGTGGCGCAGTGGTCTGACTTTTAAAAATCCATTGGTTTTTGATTCGATTTCCACTTGGGGAAAGATTATATTTAAATTCTTATCATTGCTTCGCTCTGGTAAGACAAAGTGTGGCGCTGAGTTCCGCTACTTAATGCATAATGTCTCGAATTTCGACGGACAACAGAAAACTTAGTATATTGACACTAAGTACTCTCTGCCTACTCTGTTTTGCGGTAAAAAAAGTCAAGCTGAGGAATCAAACATTAAATACTATAAAGAATAACAGTCAAAAAAATAATACGCCTTTTGATCATCCTTAATGTTTATTCATTAAAGTGCGCTACAAAAGGCGTAATTAGAAGGTGTTTATACGATCCGTCGACTCTCATTAACACTCCGTTCGAGATTACCGAAGACAAAGAAATTCGAAATTAAAGGTGTAATAGGAAACGTTTAAAGGCAAGCAATCGTCTAGGAATCAATTAAATTACAAATTATTCAATTCTTATAGTAGCTGTAATCAAAGAGTGACTTAAATATTAAATATGTTTATCCTTGAAAGACACCGCATTTTATTAATAATAATGTATTTTAATTACTTGTTTGCAAGACCAAGTGTGTATATTATATAATTTTAAACATGATTTTTATATTTTTAAATAACAAGTGTACTAAAGTAAATTTGCTATCACGTTACCCCGATATCAATTTTTAGTAAATTATAAATATTCTGAAGTAAGTAACGGAAGTTGTCTGATTTTTTTGATGGCAAGTCATGTCAAAGAAATAATATCTTTAATACAAGTTAAATTCAACTCGAAGCATTTATTTGGATGGATTGGATTTTTTCCCTACCACCAAATAATGATTTTTTTATTACAAAGAAAGTGGAGAAAATGCCTCAAATATTTGAGGCATTTTTTACTTCCTTGATTACTACAAGGAGATATCTCCTTGTAGTAATCAAAGTTCCGTATCCCCCAAAATATGGGAACGTGAAGCAAGATTTAAAAAAACTTTATAAACTTGTCAGTGCCAACGTAATATAAAAAATATAAATACATTTTACTTTACACAAATATTACAACTAGCCATATTAAAATTAGTTTAACAAAGAGAAAATGCTTGCTTTGTAGTTAGTCGCTTTGGAATTCTTATTGATCGACATTGCGAAAACGCTTAAACCAGATTGTTAGGATAACATGAAGTAATATAAAATAATAACATCAGAGTCGTTGTCGATACCCAGTCTATAAGGTATAGTGCCTTGACAATAATTGATTTATTTATGTACAGGTTTCTATACCATAATATATTTTATTATCTCGTATATTTTATTATCACGTATATTTCGCATAAGGTATATGCATTAGTGGCGAAGTGTGTATTTTTTGTAGAGGCAAGCAGGAGTAAAAAAATATATTAAAAATCTAAGTTCGTCCTGGACGATAACATTAGCTCCAATTACCTTAGCAAATTATTTTTGATAGTAAACAACTTATAACTTGTACGTAAAAAACACTAAAAAGTAATAAAAGGCATTTTACGTTGAAATTGTCTTGTGTCAATATTTTTTTTGTAGTACTAGGATGTAGCTTACGGTTCATAGCGATTGAGCGCGAAGTGCAGTTTCAAATCCCTAATTTTTATACATTTTCTTATAATATTTTTATCTCCTAAGTATAACACAGAATTTCTAAATTAATAACATTTAAACCTAATTGGAAATCGGGCTTGATACTCAACCCAGTTTTCAAATTTTATCAGTATGCTTACATATCTATATACAAAATACAATTTACCTGTTAAAATAAAATAATAATGTAATAGAAAGCATGAAAATTCGTAAAGGGTTCTTAATTAAACATTACCCTTTGAACCTCATATGGGCTTAACAGAAAATCCTTACTATATTTGTATAATTTTGGAGCTTGTATAATTTATTAAGACTGTATAAGACCGTAATTACTGCAAACGTAAAAATAAGTTATAATGTAGGTAGGGCGTGTAAAGTGGATATAGAAGAAAATGAGAGCTTTTTTCTTTACTGGTGTGTCAAGCTGCACAGAGCTTTACATTATTTTCGTGTAGGGACATAAACATAATTAAAGACCTAAAAAGTAAACCGCTATATTTATTATTTCAACCTGTTTTTTGCACGTTCTTTGAGGGTCTAAGCACTCTCGCTCATGTTAAAAAACACATACTAATATAAATTTATGTATTTTAGTATAAAAACAATATTTGAAAAATATGGTTGAAATATGATTTTTGTGACATTTTGTGACATTTCCATGCGTTCTACATCCGGTTACGTCGAAATTCTTATACGCTTTCATTACGACTTATTTTTGTTTTTAGCAAAGTCTGTTGAGATTTTTACAAATTTCTGCAACCCACGGATTAATCTACGAACAATATTTTGGCAAGAGAGAATTTTATTAAAGTATTCATTAAACATTTTAACTTAATAAATTGAAATTTGTAAATAACACTTTAAAAAGGTTAAAATATATTCATGTTACTGAATCTGATAAGACAAAGTGCGACATTAGATTTCGCTATTTAACGTAAAGTCACTCAAATGGATGAAAAATAAAGAGCGGAGTGTCCTAGAAACTAGCTACTCCTGATTCGCCTGCTTTATGCGGGTGATATTTTTATTTAACAAATTAAATAAAAAATATATGCATGTACTCGTATTTTTAATGTAATACCCACTTACTTTTATGAAACACTCGATTATTTTCAAATATTATGACAAGCAATGAACATTGTTACATTATAATTTAATCAACGAAAGCAATATCTTACACGGAGGTCCGTATAGAAAACTCGAGACGGCTGTCAATATAATTAAAAATAGGCATTTGCGATGAAAAGACTCGTTAACCCTTGGATGGAGCTTTATCGACATGTTTTATCGTAATGAGACTGAAGTAACAAGTACAGAACGAGACTGAACATGTGCGTGCGTTAAATTAAGAACGAAAGCCTTTTGTATATAATATATATTTTCTTCAGCATTACCCATTCTCCCGTATGCCAGTAGTATTCAAGACATGCGTGTTGAGTGGCGGAACTCAACACTACGCCTTGTCTGATCGGGAAAAGAAAAAATACTTAAATTATAATAATTTGAAATTATTTAATATAATCATTTCGCTGAATGGAAATCGAACCTACGACCAATTTGCGTTTACTATCAGACGCTGTTCCACTACGCCAAAAAGGGTTTTTGTTTAAATATACCTACCTATAAGCTTTTCTAAAAACATTGTGAGTTGGCAAAGGCAATCTTATGCGTTGACAAACAAACATCTAACGTGTCAAACGACTTTTTTACTATATTTATTTATACTTTTTCAGAACTTTTATGTGAAAATCACAAACGAGACTTCGAAAATCTTTGTATACGGTAAATTATTTTTAAATACTTTTCAAAAATGAAAAGCATACATTTATTTAAGTATATTTAAGTATATATAGTACATTTATTTAAGTATATATAGTATATATTTATTTAAGTATATATAGTGCGTAGTTTTATGGAGAAAAAGTGCAGAAAGCCAATATTTTTCACGAGAGTGTGATTGTATATGCAATGGCAGTAAGTTCGATTCCCGTTCAAAAAAATGCTTTATTTAAGTATTCTATTATTTTTAGGTATTAATAAAATATTCAATTTTAATTCATATAAAAGAATATATTTAGTAATAATATATGTACGTATAAATATAAAGTTACAACTCCGGTTAGACTTTGGTTTATTTGAAGCTAATATTATTTTACCCTCGTTATCAAATTGAGTTTTAAACCAAAACATGGACGAAAAGTATAATTAAAGATATGAAATCTTTGAATGGTGATCGTGGTGCAATCTGACCGTAAACGTTATGGTCGTGGGTTCCACAGGGAGGAACGATTATATTTAAATTATTCAATTGTTCCACTTTGGTAAGACAAAGCGTGGAGTCGAGTTCCGCCAAATTACACGCAACGTTTGGAATTCGGACGGAAAATGTTGAACAGAGTCTTTTGACATTTAGTTACCGTGCTATGCGGCAAAAATGGTGGACATAATTGTAAAAAAGTTTAAAGTATGTAACAGGTGCGGGTTCGAATCTATAATGGAAAAAAGTATTCAATGTTACTAAAATATAGACGTTTAGTTATAACCATAATACATAGTGAGCAAATTGATTCTTCTACTTTGTAACGAACAAAAATTGCAGATATTGAAAATAATAATACAGTTTTGATATTTTATTACTGTTCACTTAACTTGTAACTGGAAATTATAATTAATAAAACTTAATTAATTTAATACTTACATACATATAGATATAAAAAAAATTAAAGCGCAAAATCATAAATTAAAAAAAAGTTCACATCTTATTAGATACCAGTAATTGACTTCACATCCGCCATTTACGCAGACATAACATTTGAAAACGAATAATAATATTTCCTGCGCAATTTGCGGTAATTTTATCTTTGTAATTTATCTGTAATACACACAGTACTTTTTATGTATGTAAAAATATTATTTCTAAAAAATGAAAGTTTTTATTCCATTACATTTTTACAAGTTGTTTTGTTTTTGTAATGGTCATTTTGTATAATTTACCATTAAAACTTTATGACGTTGCCATAGTATTTCGTTGTAAAATCCCATTATTTCCAGATCCTGTGAGAAATTTAGCAACTCGTCAGTGCTTGCCCGCATTTCCCAAGGAATGTGCCAAATTTCTTTGTATGGTTTTTTATATATTTTATATTTTTTTGTAACAGAAAATAAATAATACATTGAATAAATTATACTCCAAATTTTTCAGTAATTCGTTTCAAGTTTATTGACTCGTTAACTTTTTTTATAATCCTTATACTCATATATTCATCCAGTAACACCATACAATTGTCGCCATGATATGGCCATGCGATAGCCACCATATAATAATAATAATGTCTTTCCGTTTTTTAGGTAGTCAATGAACAAAAACTGCACACCACTAAAATGCGTATGCCAAGATGGGCAGGAGGCGTAACGCACATAGACAGATTGTACCTATAACTGATAAACTGTTAGAATCAAGCTCAGATGGTACGGATGGTACACGTGATGAGAAGGTCCGATGATTGAAGCATTGATGAAAAAGCGCCTCTCCATTTGTACAAGAAAGAAAGGGTACAGGTAGACCTCAAGCTACCTGATTGACAAGTGTCGAAAAGGACATGAAATAAATTGGCCTTCACGTTGATGATTCGAGTCAACGAACCATATGGCGCCGCATGATAAAGAAAGCCGACCCCGAAAATACCCCTCAAAAAAGGCTAGGACAAACAAGAAGGTAGTCAATGAAAATTATTCCGCTCTTATCCCATTATTAACGCCTCTCTATGTTAGTCCCGGGATTTATTGATCGATGTGCTATACATAAAAATGTACCAAAGTGTTGAGTTATTTTTAGTTCTTTTCAGCTCAATTCTTTTTGCCACATATAATGAACAGTCAAAGAGAATCTAGTGACAAGACACTTTGTTCATCACATTCCTTCGCATATCAAGAGATTACATGTTGAGTGGTGGAAAGCTGCGCTTTATGTTACCAGTAAATTTAATGATATATCGGAATGGGGATCGAACCCAGAACACATCGTGTTTGCAGTCAGGCGTGACTCCACTGCGCTTCGACGGCCTTAATTTTAAATATGATAAGCGAATTGTCCTTCCAGAAGAACTTTTTCACATTAAACGTACGAAATTGATGATTTAAGCAAATTGCCATAAAACTGTAGGCGATGAATCGGAAACTCCAATAAATTTCTTGTCGTAATATTATTTTTATTAAAGTTCTCGTTTATTTTTAAACTGTTTTCACATTTCGTCTATGTTTATGACAAAATTGAATTACGTTTTCAAATTATTTGACCCATTTTCATAAACAAACAAGTAATATAGTATGTATACTAGTAATATAAGTGACATAAATGAAAGTGATTTAACTTAAATATTTGGATTTTTCCGGAAATCAGGACGCCGTCCGCCTCTACGGTCTTACCACGCCGTCTGCCTCATCTAGGAGACAGGGCCATACCTTAGGTCAAGTTATAGAATCTTAGAATAAGCTGTATACGATACATATTTAGCAATATTAGTCATTACAGAAATTTTCAGTTTGGTCCCTCCTGTGTTATATTATTAAGATATAATATGGATATATTGATATTTCACGTTATCAGTAGATAACATTTTATTATTTAAATATATACATAGTATTCATAGTAATGTTGATCCTAATACATGGTGTTTTAATTTTATTTTATCAAATAAATTATAATTGACTAATATTGACTTACATTGATTTTGCTTATATTCACTGATAAGTATACTGTCTTTAGAGACAAGGTATCAAGATATTAAGGAGAAATTTTAAATCAATTGAAAGAAAGCTACACTATATGTTACGTATAATATAAAATTCCTTTTTAATATTATCGACCCATCGTTTGTGGTCGAATGTCGATTCCCACTCAGGAAATGTTTAAATTTGAACCATTTCATTCACCTGGTATGATATTGCCCGGCGTTAAGTTAAACCGCTCGACTCATATTTATAGAGGCAGGTTTTGAATAAACATTGGTCTATGGAGTGTCTTTATTGCTAAATAAATATGCTTGAATCTTATAAATAATTTTAAATACATACTTAGAGATATACGAAGAATGTTATCATGGTAGAGATATAATTGATGAATTTACTCAGCTAAGTTAATAAAAGTTTGAAAGATAAGTCTTTTGAGGTCTCAAAACTTTATAGTTATAAACTACATCAGAAAACTGTCCTGAAAACTGGGACAGCCATGTCGTTTTATTCGCACAAACCGTAGTGATTCAATGGGAAGATGCCTAATTTTTGTACTAAGAGGCTGTAAGTTCAAGTCTGCTGGCGTAAATTTGCATTGATATAATTATATGCAAATACCACAAGAGTGTGTGAATAAATATAATAAAAAATCTTGTATATTTCCATAATATTTATTTTAAAAGAAAGATACACAATCTTCTTTATTTATTTATATAGGCAACCGATGGGTCAAATGAGATTACGGCCATCATTTTCACTATTGGTTGGATTTTTATCGGTATATTTTCCTTTTTACTGAGCCAATACAATAATACTGCAATAAATGATACCGGAATGTAAAGTAAACGTTTGCTTCCTTCTATAAATAGTGGACGTAAATTCAATGTTTTCTATAACATTTTATATTTACAATTTATTACAAAATTACGTGGCCATTGTGAAGCAGTGACTGTATAATCGATGGCTGTGGGTTCGATTCCCACTCAGGGATTTTAATTTTCTCGCTCTGGGAAGACAAAGCGCAGCGGCGTCACTCAATGAAAATACTTGAACTCAAATGGAAAACCAAGCGTCTTAACATTAGATTCTTTTTGCTTACACTTTTATGCGGTAAAAGGTGTGAAACTGTATAAAAAGCCTTGCAGTTACGAAAATCACAAATTTAAACAAAGGGTTTTATTCTAACTTTAGTCAATAATTTAGCAAGTTATTTGTATTTTAATACAAATCCTGTTTCAAAATTATGTTCATTATATATTCCTCGTGTACTTTAAAAGACTAAATGTAGTCGAAAAGTGAATGAAAAGTTAATGAAAAGCTTTTAGGTACTTTTTAAGTTAGAATTTTTTTGAATTTATCAACGTCCTATGTATAAAGGCCAAACTAACAATTTGATCATTTCACATTTTAAAATTATATAAGATATTTAATAAAAGTATTAAGTACTATTTTTACAATGTCAGACGGCGCAGAAGTTGGATTTAGTCAATCTCGCAATAAAGAATGTATAAGCGCCCGCATGCAGTAAAAAAGTGAAATGAACACAAATAAAATAGCATGGCCGAAATACAGAGGATAGTTGTTTTAGTAAACATGCAAAGTTTCATAAACTTTGGTTTTACCAACTTAATATCAAAGCATATTTAAACTTTAGGAGGCTCTGCTATCAATTAATCAATCATTTAAATCAGCCTTTTCCTGTCCACTGCTGGATGAAGGGTCCTCGGCCTTCCGCATCCAGCCAAACCTGGCAACATTCTTCAGATCGTTAGCCCATCGAGCTGGAGGGAGAGCCTTACGCTCCACGCTTGCTTGCCGATCCACGATGTCCACTCAAAGTCTCGTCTACTCCAACGGCCATCGGTCCTTCGATATACGTGTCAAACTGCAACTTCAACGTATTAATTTTCGGGTCTGCCAAGAATTGGGGGTCCATTGATGCTTGGCACATTCATGGGTTGTAAAAAATCCATACTCGCCGCGCTGGGCAGGCGTCATGGCGAGCGCAGTTCGTGATGGTTGTAAAGAAAGAAGAGTGGATGCTGCAGCCCATCCCTCTTTATTTGTCCCTTAGACGCCTCTTACGACCACCACGGGGAGATATGTGGGAGTGCAATTCTATTCTATGCCGTAAAATTGTGAATTTCTATTGTGGCCATTACACATAGGACCCATCGATAAATTTACTCACTTTTTAAATTATCCAGTACCCAATAAGTTTTCCTTTACGGTACGTAGTGGATGTTTGAACGTTGCCATCATTCTTACATATAGATTTATTTTTTACTTCGCCACGATAGCCTCATATAGGTTTCGTACACCAAAGTACTTCGCATCCAACTTTGCTCTTTTAAACTTCAAATATATTGTTTTACTTCAAATATACTGTGAAAAATATATTCACATCATAAATCTTTTCACATCATAAATCATCATAACGTCTTTTAACGAAAAGCTTGAAGTAAAAAAAGGATACCTTAAAATCAAAAAGATGGATTTGATGCGTAACAGTATGAATTAAAATTCAAAACCTATATATGTAGCCAAATTTCGTTCACAGCGCCATAATTAAAGAAGTGAACTAAACTGCAGTTAAATAATGTGACGTCGTGTTCATATGAGCTAGATGCCTTACCGTCTCTTTAAAAAAAAATATTCTCACAAATTAGTTACTTGTAGTTTTTATACACAATTAAAGAATATATTGACACTAGGAAAGAATATATTCAATATATTATAAAGCAGAATTACATAATCAGCTATCTCACAAAGTTTTTGAATTCAGTAGGATTCCTGGACTCTATCAACAATTATATCAACAATTAAAAGTAGGATCGGTTATCTTAATTTCAAATTTGAAACAACTGACTGTAAAAAAACTAAAGTCAACGAGGCAACGATCATTAGGGGAAAATATATAGAAGTGGATGATAAGTTCTTTGATTTTCACGATTATTACACATTTTGAAATGAAACTATTTTTAACCGGATTAATCGTATATAATATTGGTAATCGAAAAATATATTTTAGAACCCGACGTTTTGAACACTTTACAGTAGTCCGTGGTCACAGGTAGACTTATGTACACTCAGTGCATGTCTCGATTCCGCGTAAACCGATGATTCCAACGGACTTACAATTTTCCCTATATTTGCGATGACGATTAACAAATGAGAGGGCCAATCATTGGAAATACTTCCAATAAGTGGAATAAAATTTCCCTCTCCTGTGACAACCAATTATCATGAAAATTTAATGTTTATGTATTTGGTTCTATGTTAATTTTTATTGAGTTTTAACATATTATTAAATTATGAGGTGGTACAGTTCGCTGTGTCAGCAAGTCTAAAATAAAATCAATTTTATTTATTTAGACTTTATTTATTTAGAAGTAGATAGAGCGCTATAGCTCAACCAGTAACAGAAGTTTACAAGTAGTAAGTAGTAATATAAACATTAATTCAGTTCAATTTCACAAGTTCCAGAGGCGAGCAAATCGAGCGATCAAACATCTCTAGATCAACAATTGGCTTATATATTATCAAAAGATTTTAGCCCACACAGACTTCAAAATACCAGTACAGTATGGTTAAGATACTGCATGAAATAAACTGTTCCTTTTAATTTATATTAAAAACCAACGTTGAAAATCGCGGGGTATTTAGTGCGAGTTTAAATGACCTCGGTGGTTGTGCTTGATGGACAAAGTTGAGACTGTGGGTTTGAATTTCTTGCCATTTTGCATTATGCTTAAATAAAATAAAGAAAGGGAAAAATGCTGTAGTCAATAAAAATGGACTTACCAAATTGAATTCAAATAAAAATAGCAACAAAAACATATCTTATTAGAAATGTATTATAGACAAGTTGATGTCAGCAAGTCACTGGTCTTCATTACATATTCCTGATCGTAATTTTTATATTTATTAAAGATACAGCTTATCTCGCTAATCGTTTTTTGTAAAGGTGCCATTTCCTTATTAATTATAGTTTAGCTGGTCTATTATGGTTCTAGATCAAGTCGGTCTACTTTTTGACCTTAATTATACCTTAGTCGTGCCCAAGTTCTTATAGCTCAACAATAAAAAAAAATTGTTTCTTTCAAATCCGCAAAATAAGTACAAAGATGTGCGCATACACACAGGCAAATATTCATCCTTCGTAGACATCCAGACAAACAAACGAAAAATTAAAGATTTTTTTTAAATTACAGCTTCACATTCTATTACTATTTTTCATCTACCTAAATTTTTTTTTGTTAATATATTCATTGTACGTTGTACAGATACACTTGATTTACTATAGTATAGATATAACCCAAACCTAGATAGGTTAATTTGCGTAGACATATGAGAAAATTTTGCATTTGTACTCTCTACAATTGCATCCAAAACATCCAAACACAAAAACTTAGATAATCATAACTTTTATTAATGTATTTATATTGAATGAAACCTGTTTTATTGTATAGCTTTTAAACTTGGGCTATAGCTGATTTTTAATAGTGGAATACCTGAAGTAGAACTATTTGTAATAGTACAGCTATACCTACTATAAGCTATAAGGAAATTTTGCCTTGACAGTAAAAAGAAAAGTTGTACATTGTAATGGGTGGATACTTTGGTGGAAAGATTCATTAGGTCCACGCAAACGAAGTTGCGGGCGGCTAATATATGCACTGAGAGAACGTTTCCAGTTTATCTTAAATATTCTCTAGTACAATATACGTTGTTGCATCGCGTTTGATTTACTGGTGGCGATAAATTTTCATTCAGTGATTGTTTAAAACAGGAACGAGGTACAGGCGCCAACTTATTCAATTTTAAGCTTTGCAGACACTATGCATAGTGTTAAAATACTTTAGCGTGTACACAAAATATTTAGATTAATCGTAAATTATAGTACATTTTGAGAATCTACGAGAGTCTACGAATGTATTCGTATGTATATATAAATTTATTTGCCTAAATAATATAGCTTCTACAAAAAGGGATAGGTTCTTGCAAGAAATTTCAATTAACCTTGTATGAAAAGAAAGAAATAAAAGTGTAGTCTGGACAGCGTCTGACTTTAATCGCGATTGGTTATGGGTTAGATTCCCACTCTATGGTATGATCATAGCTTTATTATTATTTATTATAAAATAAATATTATATTATTAATAAAATAAATATTAATTTATTTTCATTTCTCCGTTTTGGTGAACAAGCCTTGGTCACTGTTACTCAGCACCCAATGTATCGATTTCGTAGGGAAAGTAGAGAATGCACTCCATTCTATTGACACTAGATTCTTTCTTATAACACTGCTATGCGGGAATAATTATTTTCCTTCTTTTTCTTTTACATATATACTGTACTTGGTAAGGTAAACAGAATTTAGTAATAAATAATAATGACATTGCAAGGTGACTGAAAGAAACGAATACCTGTCTCGAATTAAACGTTAGCTTTTCTTAAACCTATTTAAAGTTTAATAGAATATCCTCTTATATATACATTCTTTATTGCACTTAAAAAGAAAAAAACATACATGATAAACAAAAAAAAGTACAAAGGTGTCCTTATCTCTTGAAGATATCTTGCACTCAAGTCGTGGAAGTAGATGAGTTGTGAACAGCAATTATAAAATAAAGGAGAAACAGGAAAAGAAATAAGGAAAAAAGAATTAATTTATAACAAAAATACATATAAATATATAACTCTAAATATAGTTCCTTACACACATATATACATACATACATACATTTATATAAATATATCCTAATAATGTTGATGAGTAGATATATAAGAACATATGAAACCTGATCCTATGACTGGTAAATTTCAATCACTAACTTTTCAAATATTTGGTGTTTTTTTCGTAATTCTTCAATGTTCATATGTATATGATTTCAACTCAAAAGATTTAATTTATCGTTACGCGCATAAATTGTATGGTTTCGAAAGCATTGAAATGGATGTATTTAAAGTTTAAACTTCTAATTCATCCTTTTCTTATAAATTCAAAAATATTTTTTTTTTTTCAGTATCATACACTTTCCCCCGCATAGCAGATTAATCAGAGAGAACCTAGTGTCAATCATTCCGTGATCCACTTTCCTCCCGAAATTGAGACATTGCGTGTTGAGTGGTGGAACTCAACACCGCGCCGCACTTTGACGTACGTAATAAAGCCGAGAAATGAAAATATTTTTAATATAACAATTCCCCGAATGGGAATCGAACCCATAACTGATCGCGTTTGCAGAAAGACGCTATCCCACTGCGCCATGATAGTATGTGATCTTGAAATTCGAAAACATGAATTGGATGCGTAAAATTTTTGTTTAAAATGTACATACCTATATTATGATAAATTAGATATTGTACAAAACAATATGAAGTTAAAATACTGTCTACGTAAAAAGAACAAGAAAAAGAATTGCCATTTTGTTATTATAACCAAAAAATAGTTAGAATATTGTTTTATAGAAAACGAAGCGAGCTAAAGTTGAAGTTTATGCTCATAAATTACTAGAACGTCTGCTCATGTTATATGAAAAGATTTATTGTACTTCTTGTCTTATACTATTAATTAATAATGTCTATCTACATTAAATGTATTCAAAATTTACTTATATTTATTTAGAAAACAGAACAGACAAAAGAGAAATAGATTAATTATGTCTCGACAAGCCATTCGTGTGTTTTTTTACACATATTTCTTTTAGCTTCTCGCTTTTTCCAGCATAGCCATTGGTAGTCAAAGAGGTTCAAGACACTCCGTTTTCCACTTTCCACCCGAATTCGAGATATTGCATTTCTCATTCCTTTTATCTTGAACCAGAGTATATAAATATGAAAAAATTGAATATAATCATTCTTCCGATGGTGATCGAACTTAAAACGCCCCGCATTTGCAGTCACACGCTGTCCTACTGCGCCACAATAGCGATTTTGTTAAGATAATATTTAAAAATTAACTAATAATCCATAGTAAACTTAATTGTAACTAGATAGAAAAGTAATATAACTACTAACATTTATAAAATAAATCTAACACCTTCTAGTGAATCTCCTGACTGTAGAAATATGTACATATGTAGGTATTACGTACTGTTCATTATTCCCTCGAGACGCATTAAAACCCGCAACTATTTGGTTTAGTTAGACATGTCTAAACTAAGTCACGTCTTCTAGCTTTGTGTCCCTTTGTATAAGAATATGCAAACGGAGAAATATGAATTTGCAGAATACCAATATTTTTCGTAAAAGTACATTGGAAATATACTAACACAAACTGCTATATAATTGATTTCAATAATTGACTATAGAATTTCAAAGTGTATATCTTATTAATATTTTCAGGCATCTCCTTATTTTGAGAGAAAGGCATAGGGAACCGAATTGAAGCTGTTATTCATTTTTTGTAACAACACAATGTTATTTTATTAATACGTGAAGGAAAAGCTTTGTAGCTTTTTTTAAGGAAATTACGTGGACGGAGGAATATGTAAGTTGGGCACAATTATCGTTTATAAGGAAATAAAAGGAGTACAGAAAACGACTTTTTTTTTATTATGCATAAAAAGTACATTAAAATAATAAAATAAATATAACACACACTACAATATGGTCGACATACATAATTCTGAGAAAAGTGACAAATAAGAGTACTTTGCAAAGGTCACGCATGTTTACGCGTCAACGGGGATACTACAAGGTGTCTCAAAAGAAAGTTTATATTTACTGGATTGATTAAAAAGAAAGAAAGCCGCGTATCGAAGTAACACAAAAGTACATAATTTGGGAATTTATTTCTTAAAATTAATATTGTCCAAATATAGGCCCTCGCGTTCGCGGCAATCGTTTAATCTAACAGTAAAATTACTTATGACGGCTCGGTAGGTGGTGGTGATAGCTGCCATTTCGTGACGGATATTTTATTTCAAATGCGCCAGGGAAGTCGGCTTATTGGCGTACACTTTCGATTTAAAATAACCCAATAGGAAAAATTCCATAGGGGTCCAGGAGTCCAATCAGTACTGCCAGGAAGCCAATTTATAACACCTCCCCTGGAGATCAATTTGCCTGAGAAAATTTCACTAACACGAGCCAGAGACGTATTGGACGTGTGTGACGTTGCTCCGTCCTGCTGAAACCATGTTCTTTGGTTATAGACACGAAAGTTTTGCAGTTCAGACACCACGAGTCGTCTAATATTACCACATAACGCTCTCAGTTCACTAAACGCCCCCTATTGTCTTCAAAAGTAAGGGCCGAAAATTCCTTAAGATGAAAATGAGCTTAACCCAAAAACAAGCTGTTGGTAAACGTTGAAAAGCACTCAATTGCATTATTTACGAAGTTAAGCTGTTACTGGCATCTTGGGGCCTTTAATTCTTGGACCAATTATATTTTGTAGGAATGCGGCTTCAGGTCTTTGCGCAAAATGAGGTGTAATGATGATGCTATGCACATTTAAAGCAGCACGAATAAGACTGATCAACACCCTGCACGTTTTCTACCGTTCTGGATGACCTTGGTCACCTACATTTTGGTATTTCCATAGTTTTACTGGTCGCTTCTAACTTTTTGACCTATTTTCGAATAAGAGGAATGCTTGGCGCATCATTAAAGTGGCGAAAACCTCGAATACTGTAGAATCTTCTACGCGTTGCAATCGCCAGACCACAGATTTTATAAAACTCCCAAGAAATGCTCCATAGTGAGGAACGAATTATAACTTAATTCTAAGACGAATTCCCAAGAGCCAGGCTACCGATTAACATAATAACCCTGTGCCCTTCGGGTTCGTTACGTTCACACAGGAAGCTACATAAATATAAACTTTCTTTTGAGACACCCTATAGTTTAAATGAAACCTAAATTTCCAGCTGCTCGTGTTTACAACAAGGAAGATTTTATCTCAGCATTTCTTTTATCTATACTCTAATAAAATATTAAAAGAAATGTATCTGTACATTGAATACAAAACTATTTAAGGGAATTAAAAAACATTCATAGAATAGGCATCTGTATCTTAAATTTTTTATGTGTCAGTTTGTATGCGCACATTATCGTAGAGTACACGTATTCTTAATATACCAACTAAACTATAAGAAACTAGTAAATGTAGTAAAAGGGCAAATTGCGAAAATGTTCTTTAAAAAATATAAATCATTGAACTACATATCCTATATCAACAGTGGGACAGGCTCTGAATGGAAACGCGATGGTGTGGGGTACGATTGCCATTTGTAGGAGTGGTTATATTTAAAGATGTAGATATAAACTAGTGTTTAAATAATTGCTATAGGCGTTAAGTAAGTAATTATATAAATACAGCGGAATTATATACATACTTACTATAATATTTATTAAAATAAAACCTAGTAATGTATATATTTTGGCAAAACAAAGCTGAAATATACATATTTTTAAGTCAGTTCATAAACTGTAAAGTGGGTCATGTTGTATGTGCTCCCAATAAAATTTTACAATAGCAAAGCTTTATATAATAACAACTAAGCTTATCGTCGTACAGTCGTATAGTATTTGTATATGTATATAAAACTTACCGAGGGACTGACAGACAAGACTAGTTGGCGTAGACAGGCATGAAATATGGCATATAGATTCCTTAAAAAGTGTAGTGAATCACTAAAAGACTTTATTAAAAGATTTTTCTAAATTCCTACGGGAATTAGAATTAGAAATTATATTTATAGTCTATGAAAACGAAATTGCAGGTTACAACTCGTCCAAGTATAAGCGCGATCGTAGTGGGTTCGATTCCCGGTTGGGAAATCGATTATATTAATATTATTGAGATTTTAATTATCTGATAAGATAGAGCGTGGTGTTATGCTGCTGTTTGCTACGCGACATTGAGTAGATAGTGGAAAACGGAGTATCTCGACACTAGTTTCTTTATGTATGCAGGAGAGCTAATGTCTTTGAGAGTAATCAAAAAATGTAATCCTAATCGTACAGATTTGGCATGATAATCTTTGTCAAGTAAGATCCAACTTCCAAGGCGCCATACGGCTGCCTATTTAATTGACATTTATAAATTGACCACAGTATATGGAGTTGTTTAATATTTCTAAGATAATAATAGCAATTATCTGCACTTAAATTAGTCATGCTTGAATCATCTTGTTAAACTTTTATATTGATAAATTAATTTTTGAAACGACAAAAGTCAATAAGACAAAAGGCAAGATGTAGATTTTTTTTTTTTATTTTTTTTTTGTTATTCTATTACAGCCAGCAGCTATTGTGAGAGCGGCATGCTGTTTGACTAACTCCCAGAGCAAAATAATATCAAGTGTTTGTTAGGTCCAATGTTTTTACGAAAATAATGCGGAAGAAAGAGTAAACAAATTGGGATAGTTAAAGTTTCTAAGGGGAGGAGGGACAATAATGCATTAGAATTACTTATTTATTTATTTGTTAGGAAAACACACGGTAATTAAACATATAGAACAAAAAACATAAAATAACTTAAACCAATTAAGTAATAAATTGTAATGGACGTTTTAAAAATCAATTATTACGGTAAATAAAAAATAATCAAACACATGTAATTGCAGACTAAAATTTATATAAAGTAAGACAATAAATTTTAATATTATTAAAAATATCTATACAATAAATAAAATAAAGATTGGCACGTTCCTATGAAACGACCATTTTACGCTTCAGGAGATGATGTCTATTATTTTGTTTTTTATAGTATTGTTAAACCATTTGACCGAATTTACAATAAAATATATAAATAAATTATATATTTTCTTCTGAACGCCTTCCTTTTTAGCAGGATGTAAAAATGTAGGCAGTGTCTTACCATTATAAAACTTGATATTGGACGTAATAGTAACGATAAATAAAACTTGTATTTATAGTTTTGACATCAAATTCAGTTTTCAGCTTTATTTTAATTAACTTTGTTTTATTTCAAATTCATCCAGTCCAAACTTGTCATCTTTTAAAAAAGTTAAACTTTAAAAATAAAACAAAGAATTCGTAAAATAAAAGAACAAATTTAGAACTAAAAACGGTGATATTTTTGTTTCGAATCGTAAAATTGAAGTTTGATATCAAAATAAGGAGAACGGAGTGTCTTGACACTAGGTTCTCTCTGCCAACCTGGTTATAAGGTGAGGCGTGAAAATACAAAATAAATATTACATTAGGGGCGTCATACAACTGCCTTATAATAACGAATGTGCATAGTCTTTTTGATTTTATCAAAAATAAAACGTGCGTTCTTATATGGGAACGTGAAATTACCGATTCAAAGTGAGATAGCATTTCTACAAGATACTTGAAAGTTTATGGCTTTGAAACAATATGCACAAAAGGTATTCATCAATCATCAAAGGTATTTGTCCAAATCCTGTCGTATACATCTCAAATGAGTTTGATATTATCTATATACATACATCAGTATGTATATAGATAATATCAAACTCATTACATAACATAATAGGGTTGTACTAATGTGTAAGCTTTATAAAACTTTGTATGAAAAGTATGCGGAGGAGTATGTTACTTGGCATTGTTATAGTTTATATGAAAAAAAGAGTACAAAAACCCAATGTTTTTATAAAAATTACATACATAAATATTATCCATATTAATATTATAAGTGCGAAAGTAACTGTCTTTTTGACTGTCTGTGACTTATTTTTTATATAGAGATTTTTGAGGGTCTTTTATTATATTGCTATTATATGCTATTTTTCCCTATTTTTTGAGTTTATCCAGGAATTTCATTGTTTTACGAAAAATGTACTGAAAATACGAAACATCGGGCGAAACCACGTGCAGGTCGGTAGAATTACAATAAATATTACACGCCAACCTTTTTACGGCATTTAAAATACACTTTTGTATAAAATGGCATCCAAATTGCTAAGAACTTCTAGTAATCTTTGTTGTTTACTCGCCTCTCATGTGTTATGTATGAAACTCAGAGAACCTAGTAACGCATCATTCATAATTTTATTCTTCGCTTTACGCTCATTTTAAAGATACCATTGGGCTGTGAAATGTAAGGAATTAGTCTAGTTTGAAGGAACAATAATGCTTTAAATATATTTTTTTCGTCGAGTGGCAATTGAACCCACAACCATCACGAGTTAGTAACTAAACTACGATTGCGTTTTATATAATCACCACACGAAGCTTTGAAAATAATATTAATGAAACGAAGAAAAATGCTAAAAAACCAAACGAATAAACAAACTTATGAACTATATTTATGGAAAATCGAGGCACATCTGAGAAAATTCTTAAAGCATATAAGCCATTTATTCGTTATACAAAGTGGAGCAAGAGTGAGGTACTTACAAATAATTAACCCGATAAGAATATTAAATAATATGAGAATTTCAAAACTAAAGCTTACGACCAAAATCTTTAGAGAAAATGGATTGTTCTTGTATTCTACGGTAACAATCTGTTAGATGAGTCATAAATCGTTAGAGCTGTGTTACATACGCCAGTAAATTTTATTTTACAAGTAATATTTTTTTAGCAATATATGAAAATTGAAATATAATAGGAGTTATGGAATAATACATGGCAAAGTTAAATAACTTTATATATACATGAATATAAAAAGTAAGTTAAGTACGAATAGTTATTATAAATGCCAAATCTGTCATTTTTTACACAATCATTTTATATAACTTGTAAGCATTTATAACTTGTAATATTTTCATCTAATGAATTTCAATAATGAAAAACATGACTAGTTATTATTGTGTCAAAGTTAACGAAGCTCTCACAAAAGTTGAACTTTAAAGTCTTTACGATAAGATCTTTGCTATTCAGGATACATTCGTGGAATAAAAGTGTGTAAACCAAATTAAAAAAAAGAATTAGCTGTCACTTCCTTTATAGCAAACATTTATATGAAAATCGTGTTACTCTATTATATTATCACTAAAATAGCTTTAGAAGTATAAAATCCATTTTTCTAAGGTGCCTGATTGAATACGTAGTAATAGATTGAATAAATATTATTGTAGGCCCGGCCTAGTTAAACAAAACTCGTGAATATTTTCTAGTTTACCTAATTTTTGCTTTTTTTATTAAACGATAAAAATTCAAGATAACATAACATAAGTGAAAAAAGCATAATTCTTTAACACTATACTTAAGAGGGCGCAGTTTATGCAAAGAAATTTACGCTCCTAATCACTTTTGAGGTTGTTTAAACTGTCAATCTTTATAGTAAAAAAGCTGGCATACAATATAAATAACACAAAGTCTAAGCTTTTAACACATCATATATTTAAAATATAACTTACGGTTTTTACTAAGCTATTCAAAGAATGTGCATTAAACAATTTTCAAAAGAAGATATTACAAGCTCATTCCAGCAAGCGTGAAACGATTTCACTAATTATTTACAAGGGCTAGTACAAGTCATAAATAGTCTTTTTACAGAACCCTAACATTTATGGTCCCTGGTCGACCTTACATTTTCCTAATGTGAGCTCGAATAACAATTACCATCGGGCCCAAGTGCCGACATAATTTTGTTTTTAGCGGTCGTTATACAAAGTAAGAATTAAGGCTCTTTACTCTAACATCTTAAGTAAAAACAATTTTAAATTCGATTTTGTGTTGCCTTTGTCTTATACTAAAAACCTTTTGAGAAGATCAAAAGTGAGGCGTTTTATTTGTTATTTTATGATTATAATATTAGATATCATTCTAATTTCAAAATTGTAATTTGGGTTAGATAGTAGAACGGAACCAGGTGGCAACTCTCGAGATTATTTAAACTATAAAAAACAACTGTAAATCGGAAAGGCACTTCGAAGTGCAGGCATTAAGCAAAGATAACCTAGTGTCAAAACACTCCGTCTTGAAGTGTTCATGTCTAGAAAACCTAAAATTGGTTTTATAATTTAAGAATTTACAGGTATATTGTAGTATTACTAATGTGTAGTCATTATAGCAAAGTTTTTTGTTTCATAACACAGCTATTAAGGCGGCTATTAAGTGATACGTAAATCGTAAATTGCAATGTATGTATATGAGGCCTATTAAAACACAGTTATTAAGAGAGTTATAAAGTTAACCAGGTTATATGTTGTAAACCGTCCACAAAAATCAAGCTAATAAAGCTTCATATTTGAAGGGCCCGAGAAATTTTAAGGACTTTATTAATTGGTCGTCTAAAAATTATTGTGCTGCGTGAAATACGACAATTTATAATCTAAATAAAAATAATCGTGCATAAAATGCTACGACCAGCTTACTTATTTCGTTTCTCCCACCTTTGTGAATCTCTTCATATACACATACATTCTTTCAAGAGGTATTTGTTTTAAGTTTTGTCATATGTAACCTAATCTTAAGCATCATTTACTTAGTATTTTCGAAGGTAAAATCTATACATGTAATAAAAATGTAACTGATCGCTATGTACATGGAAGATATATATGAAAAAATATAACAAGGTCCCCCCATAACAAGGTCAGAGGATAGAAAATACCTAGTGTGAAGCCACTCCGTTATTAACTTAAGTGGCGGAATTCAATTCTGGCGGAATTTGTCTTGCACCAGAGCGGAAAAATAAAAATAATTCAAATGTAATCATTTCTCCGAGTGGGGATCGAACCCAAAACCAATCGTTTCTTAATTTTTATTCTATTTGTATTTGATTTTTCATATTAAATAAATTGCCTAGACATAGTGGGTGCATACCAAATGGCGTTCAAAATGCAAAATCTCGTAAAAAGAGTATTCTCCACTACTTGTGACAGTAAAAGATCTGGCCGTCCACATAGTGTTCGTACGATAAAAGCGATCAAAGCAGTAAGGGAAAGAATTCGAAGAAACCCTGTCCGAAAGTAAAAGCAAAGGGAGGTCACAGTAAAATGTTGCTTACGGATGAGAAAATTTTTACAATTGGACAATATTTTAACAAACAAAATGACCGTATTTATGCTGAAAGCCTTAAAAAAACAGTCAGTGAACAGAGCACAACATGGGTATTATCCAACTTCAGTGATGATTTGTTAGGGTCTTAACTATGAAGGAGTGACAAAGCCGTATTTTTGGTAAAAAGGTATCAAAACATTGGCACAATTGTATCAAGATACCATTCTTCAGAAGGTAGTTAACAAGACAAAAGCCCCTTAACAACACCTTGTTTAATAATTAAGAATGGTCCTTTCAGCAAGACTCGGCGCCGGGTCATAAAGCTCGTTCCGACCAATCTTGGTTAGAAGTGAACGTTCCGGACTTCATCAAAGCTGAAGTCTGGGCGTCATCTAGTTCTTATCTTAATCCACTAGATTATGATTTATGGTCAGTTTTAAAGAGTAAGGCTCGCTGGCTTGGTAATTGCGTTTACCATGATAATTCCCTTAAACGATTCGTACGACTGGGAGTACAGAATATTCCTATAGAAATAGTGCGTGCTGCTATTGATAACTGGCCTTAACTTCGAATAAATTTTATATAATTTTAATGATTTTATATTAACCTATTAAACAAACACAATGTAATAGTAAAAAAAACCGTTTTTCTTTGTAACAAGACTAAGTATATAAAAATAAAAATTATATTCCAATTGTATTGTTATTCATACGAATAGAGTTTTTGTACCTATAAATATATCAATAATACACATTAAGCGTGTATTTCATAGAAATACAAAAGTCATCCTAATACGTATTTGAACATTATGTTGCGATATACGACTAAGATTCCTTTCGTCACACATCATTAAATTCGTCACAACAAATGTCTATATCTATATACTCAATATTTGTATAGTAAAAATACTTAAAGATACCTTATATCTTATTAACGCCCATGGTAGTTTTTGCAATTTGTTTTATTCCAAAGAACCTGTTCCAATTTCAATTCATTGTACCTATCAATAGCCTGGTACAGAAACATTTGACTAATACTAAGTATAAGGAGGATTTTAAACATTGTATTTGACCCCATACCTACTTTATGTAATACAATCACAGCGATTCGGTTCTATTTATCACCCCACTCCATTTCAATACCAATAAATATTGTACAATATATTGGCGCGAAAATAAGAAAGCACACTGAACAATCATATAAAAATGACAGATTCCAAATACAAAAGTGATATTTTATTTATAACAGTATTTATGGCCACACTAAGTTTTGTATCACTTTTTTTATATATTGTATCATGCAGGGAAAGCAAGCTAATCTTTTGATAAGTTATTATAATTTAACAGCTTAACGTTTTTTCCTTCAAAGCAGGGTAGTCATGAAAGTACCCTAGAGGAGCTACTGCGGGAGGGTTACGGTCCCCCTGCAAGTCGTCGAGGTTGCGGGTGCTTTGGAGCACCCTGAAGGCGACGGTGGTCCGCAATGGGCGGGCCGTCTATTGAGTAGTATTGGGGTAGTATTGGGTTCACGGATAAGTCCCACAGTATCATCCGCTCGTTATGTGCCTTGCGCGCGGATGATCTGCGTAATTTGCATTTCAGAGATTAAAAAAAATGTGTTTTCAGAGAGAACCTAGTGTCAAGAAATTTAATTTTCCACTTTCCGTTAGAATTCGAAACATTGCATGTTGAATGGCGCAACTTAACACTGGGTCTTTTTATACCAGAGTGGGAAAATAAATAAATAATATATTGTATGTAAATTTCTAATATGTCCTAAGCCTACTATTTACCTACTCTAAAAGCACAAACGAATCTTAACTATTTACATCACAGCTTAATTTAAACTTTAATCTGGATAAAATGAATATATTTAGTTAAAGGTTAATCCAAATAAGACGGTTCTAAAACAAAGTGTTCGTAATCACAATCTCAAAGCTCTTGATAAATGTGTAGGTTAAAGATCTATCTCGATCTTATCTAATCTACGCCTCTCTAATGAACATTATTTAGTTACAACATCATTTTCCAGGTGTACATACCTTACTAGTACTTATATTATAGCGATTTTTTTTTTATAAAATTGTATCTTTTAGCAGTCAACAACTTTGGTTGGATAAGCTCAAGTGAAATAAATATTAACAATTAAAATATTGTTGAAGGGTGTCATGATGTTGTCGGTTGTCATGCCTTGTGATTAACGAGGGCCGAAGTATATACCCTGTAGAAGACCAATAGATTATAATGATAAATACTACATAGTACATACATTAAAACTAAATTTATATTAAGTCTATATTTATAAAAAGCTTACGTTGCTGAGAAACTGACAGACAGCGCACTGCCTAAACTACTGGACGTAGAAAGAAAATGAAATTTGGCATATAAGTTCATTGAGGAAGGAAGTGAGGATTTTCTGAAATTCCTACGAGAATGGGAAGTAAACGAGATTTCACGTTTTTTAGTCGACGTAAACGAAGTTGTGGGTGACAACTAGTTAAATATAAAACGTATACGTATAGTTAACGAATGAGGCTTTAATAGTTATAGGTTTACACTTTCTACTTACACTTACACTTTACACTTTTACACTTACACTTTTTTCGATTAGTAAAGTGTGGAAAATGAAAATAATTTACATACGATCATTCTACTGATTGGAATTGAATTCACAAAATCGCGGTTACAGTCAGAGATTGTCCCACTGCTCCACGAAGGCCTCATTTAAAACTATAGATATGTTATTTCATTTATTTATTATCAGGACATGGAATAGATTGTCTTCAAAACTTCTTATAACAAAGACAAGATGTGAATATTAAGTATTAGAAAATAAACGGTGGTATATTATTATATTTACCTTTTCAGAAATAAGAATCTTAAAGACTTAAAATTACCTTGTGTAAGTATCTTGTTGGTTAGAACGTTACATAATACTCCCAAGTTATTGTAAATTGTACATATGTACATAAATAATGAATACAAAAACAGTACACATAATTGTTTTCACAAGCCAATGTAATCAATTATGAAAATTAATATTAAGTTTAGTAAAATATAAAACTAATTTTATATATTTACCACACATTCTTACATGTATGATATAATAAAGAACACTCTCACACCTAAGTGTCTAGTTTCTCCGTGTTATATCGTGATGTTAAGGAATTGCCGAGAACCAATGTGAAAGTACCTTTTTTTTTTATTTTAGATGAAATCTTGTTAAATACACTTCGGAAATTGAAATACAATTTTCTAACAATTATTTAATAAATAGCATTCTCTCTTGCTAAACGATTGTTCGTAGAATAATCTTTATGTATAATAAAATAATAAAATTTGTAAAAATCTCTCTACGTATAAGCAAAATAAGTTGTAATAAGTATAAGAATTTCGACGCAGCTGGATGCAGAATGCATGGCTTAGCGTTCAGAGCGCTTGGACGGTTTCCAAGAGGTGCGCGTTCGAATCCTGCTGCGTTCAAATTTTTATACGCTTTTTAAATAATATGTTTTAAAAATATATCAAAAGTCAAGAAGTTGCTATCAAACCACTTTATTTAACCATATTGGAAAATGGATCATACATATAGCAACGTATTTGCAACAAACTCCCCCAATTGGGATTTAAACTCACAGCCATCGCGTTTAAGTTAAGCCCAAGCCACAAATAGGATTTTATTTTAATCTTCACAGTTTTTTCCGCATACTAAGGTAGTCAGAAAGAACAAAACACTCCGTTCTCCACTTTCCGCCTGAATTCGAAGCTTTGCTTGTTAAGTGGCAAAACTGAACTTGACGCTTTGTCTTGTTTACCAGATCGAAGAGATGTAAATAATTATAAACATTATATAATAAAAATAGAATTATTCCCTCGAACGGGCAGTGAACCCATAACCAATTTGCACATAAAAAATATCTCATTTTTAGAAAACGTACAAAATTTAACATAGTCAGGATTCGAACGTCTTAGAACCCAAGCGCTCTGATCGCTAAACAATACGTTCTTTCCAGCTACTTCGAAATTCCTTGAAATGCTTGTTACATCTCTGTAGAAAGGTTTTTACAAATTTCTGTTATCCAAAGATTATTTGTAAGAATACTCATTTGGCAGGAGACACTGTTATTTGTTAAGTATTTTTAATGTTTTTAATATGTTAGGATATATAGGACTTATAAACTATATTTCCTCCAAAATTTCATCGTAATTCGTCCAATTATCATCTCTATCGTCTTTCGTAGCATCAAAGGTAATTTAGCCAACAATTTTACAAACATTAGTTACTTCGTTACTTAATTCACATTATTGTGATTATGCGATCTCAAAGTGGACGCGTCCCGTGACACGTCATTAAAATGATTCGAGTAAATTGGTCACGGTTACATGAAATTCCTATTTTAAAATTAATAAATATGTTTCTAATAGCGAACCAATCCCTTAAGAGATTATATGTATGAATTGTGTAATTATCCTAGAGCAACGAAATATAATTAAAAAGCAGCTTTTTAGGTAATTTAAAAGACATTTTTTCTGCAGTTTCTCGCTTTTTCTCTTTGCATAGTTAAAGAGAACCAAGTGTCCAGATACTCTGTTCTCCACTTTCTGTCCGAATCCGATATTGCGTGTCGAGTGATAAAACTCAACGCCGCGCTTTTACCAGTGCGGAGAAATGAAAATAGTTTAAATGTAATCATTCCATCATCCCGAGTGGGAATCGAACCCACGACTATCACGTATACATTCAGACGCTATCAATGACTATGCATCACGATTACTAAAATTTGTTTTAATACTTTATCCAGAAGAAAATATTAGCAACGATTCGAACTTTAATATCTCAATCACGTATCATTGCTGCGATGTAGTCAAAATCCCACACAACAATAACAAAGCGAAAAATTAATAAAATATTTGTAGTAATGTAAATAAAAGGTAGCCCAGATTTTATTTTTTATCATCCTGAGAACAATATACACTTTGAAACGACCTAGTTTAGGACTATTGTTTTGGCAACCAGGTCGTGTGGAGACTACCATAATTTAGGAATAGGTACAACACTAGAAGCTTAGGTAGAGAGACGTAAAAGTTTACACAAACGAATTTTTAGATTTTCGGAAGAACTAAAAGTTTTGATTACTATATGAATTCATTGCCTTCGCAATAACAGCTTTTACCCCTTTGATGCAAACTTCCTGAAATAATATATATGTAGTTGTAAAGACAAAATGTGTAAATTGATTTTGTATGTTCTAATATGTTGAAAACTTAGGAAATTAGTTCCGAGTGGCTACACTTGAAAGACGTTACTTCGTACGTCTTACCGGAAGTTGTACTTGTATTAAAAGTGTCTGTATCAGATAGAATGCAAAGAGTTTTGCTTCTCTACAAAAGAGAGAACAGCAATTGATAGCATACAATTTTATTACACGATAGCTTTTGATTTCTTTATAGAAATAATTATATCTGTGTATTAGTTATTGTTAACTAAGTTATAGGTAGTTTAAAATTGATATAGAGATTGGGGTGTAGTGATGCGCATAGGTTACTTGTTGCTCCTTTTTTTTCAGTTTTCCCAGAACTCTTATAGTTTTACAAAAAGGCCCTCCGAATATACGAAACAGCTATAGTTCACACGGGCGAAGCCGCTAGCGGGTCGCTAGTAATTATATATATGAAAAATATTCACGGCTTAAAACTTCGTATATAGCACAAAAGTTGCAAAAGTCAATTTCACAGTATCCAATATCAATCTGGTAAAAAACAAAAAGTGTACCGCTCAGCCTTAAACGATCACTTGTGAACGCCGAGTAGAAGAATTTAAAACTTTCCTTACTTTTGAACTTCATTTAGGTAGCTTTGTAATAGTAAATTAAAGATTTTTTCAAGCTTCAAGCTTTTTCCTGTAGGCAGAGAGAATCAAGACAATCTGAGACATTGCGTGTTGAGTGGTGGAACTCAACACCGTGCTTTGTATTGTCATCAGAGTAGAGAAATGAAAATAATTTAAATATAATAACATAACATGTATATAACATAAATATAATACACAATAACATAAATATAACAACATAACATTACCCCGCGTGGGAATCGAACCCAGAACCATAGCGTTTTTACCCGATTAAACAAACCTTCGTCAACATAAAGTAGTTAAAAGTCACTAGCAATTTATCCGTATAAACTCAGATTATTCAGTAGTATCAGATTAAAATAGCCATTATTATTTTAGCACTTATTTTTCAAACTCAAGACATTAAAAATGTTTATAGAAAACGTATAAATTTTTTAAAGTAGCGGTACTAAACCCCTACCTCTCGGAAACCGTCCGCCGCTAAACCGTACGTTAGATAAGAACATGTTTTTAGAACAAAATAAACAGAAAAGAAGATTTTAGCTATGATTAGTTTGTTCTTTTATTCGGTCTATGTTTATAAAATTAGCTTACGAGTTTAATCGTGTAATATATCATGCAAACCTAAAGGAGTAAAATGCTTGAAAGCTGTTCTCAATTGTTATTTATTTATGAGGTTTTTAAACTGTCAGTGTGACGTAGCAACGCAGCTTGTGCCTACAATTATAGGTTCTGTGTTCTTTTTTACCATGCAATCTATGATTGTGTAACTCTATCTCTTTATTTACCTATCGAAGTGGTTTCTTATTATTTTTTACATTTTAAAGTGGTATTAATATACTTAGGAAATTAAAAATCATTTTTTAGTAAATAAAATATAAATTTTACCGCAGCGGAATTCGAAACCACGCCTCTTAGAAACCGTCCAAGCGCTCTGACCTTATTTTCGGTAACAACAAAAAAATATTGTAATAAGCGTACAAGGATTTCGACGCAGCCGGATGTAGAACGCATGGCTTAGCGGTCAAAGCGGTTGGACGGTTTCCAAGACGCGCGGTTTAGAATCCCCTTTCGTTCAAATTTCATACCTTTTCTAAAAAATGGTTTATTCTTAACTGGCACGCTATAACAATTAAACTAAACTTATGATAGGTCAGTAGAAATCGAAAAAATATTTAATAAGATGCTGTTATTGGCGCTTTGTAAACGCAGGGCTGCGTGTGATTGTACAAGAATACTCGTCGGTTCGATTGAACTACCAAGGAAACGATTATATTTAAATTATTTTCATACTTAAAGTGTAGCAAAATAAAGCTTCCTTAATAAACAAGCTTTTTCCGCATAGTATGGGAGTCAAGTAACTTCGTTGACACTTCGCCCATATTAGAGGTATTGCGTGTTAAGCGGCTGAACTTATCACCGCGCTTGTCTTGCACCAGAGTGAAGCATTAAAAATAATTTTAATATAATCATTCCTCCCGAGTGGGGATCGAACTCACCTCTGCCATATACACATCTTGTTTAAGAAAGGATTTAATGACAATACACTCTGTTCTCCATTTGTAACGTTTGCCAATAGTTTGCGTACAACGCCTCGCTCAGGTCTAACTAGTGTACGATTAGATAAATTTATAACTAGCGACCTCGCGGCTTCGCCTGCGTAAAGTACATGGCTAAATTATTTAGTATTTTCGCCCGCCCGCGTTTTCATTTAAATCACAAACTGCTTAATTTATAATTTAAATATAAATCTTTTTTGTTTATAAACCGATTGAAACGAAATAAACACTAAATGTTAAGGAAAATTTACCTCCACATAATAATTAAAATTGCATTTTAAACGATTAAGCAGTTTCTGAGATTAACATGCACAAACAAACCGATAAACAGACAAACAGAAAAAAATTAAAAATCATTGTTCTGGGTTAAATGTAATATACATTGATAAATGCCCCTAATAATGTTCTTCTATATATCTTCCATGTACAGACAGCGATTAGTTACATTTTTATTATATGTATAAATAATTAATTATACAAATATTAACGAAGCTATTGCATAATATTTTTAATGTTCTTTTACTGACATTTGCATACTGTTTTATTTACCTATAAGTACGAATAACTACAGTTAAAAATAACTACAATTTACACTCTTACCTTTTTCATGAAAAAGTTACATAAATAATTTCACCTTTTAACCCTCTTAACTCGTATCATAACTTTTGGTATATAATATTTGAATTATGTGTTTAAATTAAGTTCTCATTGTTTGAAAGTAATTAAAAACGTCTATATAATTTATAGGATAACATTTTGACGACATGAACCAAATATGTTTATTATTTATAACATATAATAAGCTCTGTACGAATCGAGGTTGGAGTTGTAAAGAGTAATTAATAACCAAAAGTACGAAGTTTTGAGAGGCTTTCAAAGTGTATTCGTTTGACAAGTTACGAAATCTCGAACATTATAGCTTTATTAATAAGATCTGATGAAAATTTTGGCAAAAACATTATTATTAATACTCACAATTATGAATATTGTTTTATTTGTAGAAAAAAAGTCGTTTCGTATTTAATTTATTCTGTCACTTATGAAACACTAACACTGCAGTTAACATATAACACTATTCTATTATATTTTTTATGTGCACTCAGTTAAAAAATACGTGCTTATGAACTAAAGCTCGGCAGCAAGTTCACGTGCTGCTCTCTTGAAAGCTCTATATGGACTGAGCTTCAAGTATCCCTTGCCGCTTCTTGCGCTTTACTTTTAACCACTGACTAGTCTAGTCAAAGGAAACAGGAGAGACTTCAAGACCATCTCAAAGTCTAGTTTACTGTTCCCGTGTTCAAGAATAATATTCCAATTTTTTGTTTGATAATAAAATCTTATCGCGGCGCTGAGTTTTGCCACTCAATACCCAATGTTTCGATTTCGGATAGAAAATAGAGAACAGAGTCTCTTGACACAAGGTTCTCTCTGACTATCCCGCTGGGTTGAAAAAAGCGAGAACCTGAAAAAATAAGCTTTTTGCCAATACTTTTACATTGGTTTTTCGATGACGTTACAAAAAACGGTGTATATCAAGTGTTTAAGCAACCCTTTTTCCTTATATTACAAAAAGAAAAAAGCCAAGTCACTGTACGTTCGCATATAAATATATATATCTATGACCTTAAAATTGATTGTATATCTTTAAAAGCTTTTTTGTGGTTAGGACCAAAAGGATCTTAATGACATTACTTGTAACATGCCTATTATACTGTATTTATTACCACGTATATTGAGATATTATGGGCATTGAATTCTTTTGTGTAATATTTTTGTATAGACGATGTAGTTCAATTCTCTTAATTATCTCAGTAACAATTCAAGCTTTAGTAACGTCCCACATCGCTTCGACGATACTTCTCATATACACTTAAAATTTATCATATTTATTTATATATTAGTATCGACGCAATAGTCGTGAAGTTGCAGCTGCTCACCTCTAACACAAAGGTATACTTATATTAAATATTTTTTCCCAAAGCACGGTATGGCGTCCCGCTATTCGACAGATCGTATATCTAAGTACGCGAAATATGTAGGACGGAGTGTCTTGTCACTTGGCTCTTTTTTGCAATTACTACACATAATAATTAATTCTATACAATTTAGAATTTATTTTTTTCCGTTACTCAGTAACTGATAGACAACGCACATATGAAACTACGGAATGTAAAAACATGTATGTAGACCTCTTTGGAGAAACTAGGACACCAAGAAAAAAGGAATTTTAAAATGTGCGGAAAACCGGAAAAACGGGGAAGGGAATAGACTGTGAAATGAAAATTCATAGTCTGTCCAATATTAGTAACGGCCAACGACTCGTTGATTGATAAATAAAGCTCCTATTTTTGGAACGTTATTCTGGTATTTATTATGTTCAATATGTAATACGGCCATAGCAATTTCAAATTTAACAAAGCGTATCAAATTATTGTTCAATAACTTTAAACAAACTATCATACATATAAACAAAAACATTACTAAAAACGTTTAAAAATTTGAACGCAGCGGGATTCGAAAAGGCGCGGGAAAAGGAGTCCAAATCTTTATACGTTTCCTAACTGTGTGAATTACACTTACTTTAACTTTATAATATTATATTATAATATATGTTTACTTATTACTTTATAATAAAAATATCATACATACATCTAAAGAGGTAACAACAAAGTAAATGATAGTTATGGACTTAAAATAAATACCAAAATCTTCTTTCGATATGCTAATTCATATTAGTTCCTAATATTTTCACATTTTTTAAAGTGTTATTCACACACTTAGGAAATTGAAAAAAACATATTTAGAAAACGTATAAAAACTTGAACCCGCGCCTCTTTAAATCAAACGTTCAAGTTTTCCGATTTCAAGAGGCGCGGACAAATCCCGCTGCGTTCAATTTTTTATACATTTTCTAAATATGTATTTAGTTCCCAGAGAAGTAGAAGAGTACTTAACTATTAACATTTATTTTCTCCTATCAAGCAAAAAAAATCAAATATAAATATCCTCTTATGTCATGAAAGTGAACCCACAAGCCCAAAATACAGTAGGACTTTAACTGCGCCACAAATGCGTCAAGTCACCACTTAACAAAGTCGTTTCTATACCAACATCCTTAAACTTATATTATTATGGTAATAGTAGTTTTCATTTACACTTTTACTAATAGCTAAGTGTCGTGTCGGTCACGCTTTCCGGTATTATAAGCCATATTGTAATGTAATTTAATAACTTTTTGTCCTAGTTTCCAATTTTTTTAAGGCTCAAACATAAAAATGTATTGCCACTGACTGACCCTTTTTAATATGCGATCTTTTAATAATTTAATGTGTAAAGATTAGAATGGATATGGATAAAGGAGTGAGACCGTGGTCGACCATCGATAATACGAGTACAGTATCGATGGTTCTGGAGGACCCTCCGAAGGGCGTATATGAAGGGGTTGATGACAGTGAACGAAGCGAATTATGCAGAAGGCCATAGCGTTTGACAACCCGTCATCTCTGGCTACCCCGCCAGGGGTACGGCGTGAAGCTAAACAAAATTATTTCAATAAGAACTTGGTTTTCGCGATTATACGCATTTTAAATGAAATTACTATAACACCTGTGGCCACTAGTTATTGTGTAACTTAATTTCATTTCACATTTTTAAATTACTGGTCACTTCTTTCTCCTCGGTGCTCTCCGTACAACTTGACATTGACGAAGTTATTTGTAGTTAAATTACTACAATTTAAAATGTACGCAAAAAATAATTAAGTCTCCTCTTTTCGCCAAAGCAATGTCAATGCGTATTAGATGACGGCTTAATAACCCACTTTGTCTAACTGGACTAAACCAAAAAGCCTCTTTTTAACTTAAGCATGTCCTTCGAAGGATTTTGGTCCAAAATCATAGGGTGCAATCAGGCACATATACAGTTGTATGTAAAAGTTTTTACCAATTTAATGCGGCTTTTTACTAACGATAACGATTGTAGCTTGGCTGTGGAACTTGACTTGATGGATGTAACGATTACTTTGCTTTTAATGTGAAACGAATATTAAAAGATGTAACGAAATTCTTTACCCACGTTGCTTTTTCTAATTTGGTGACAAATATATTATATAATAACATATGAGCTAAACGCAGGGCTGAAGATCATAAAAAGAATAAAATGTTTTTAATAGCTTTTTTTCTGTATTTCTATAGACTATAGATTTGTATACAACGGAAGACGGAACTTGTGCCAAGACACTCCGTTCTCCATATTCCAACAGCAGTGTTATTTTTCTTTTTATGAGTTAATAAACAAACAAGTATATAGACAAACTTTACTTTGAGATGGTCGTATGACTTCTACAGACATTAACAGAATGAATTGTCTTAAGATTCGAAAATATTTTTTTTAATATAACATAAAAAAGATTTTATAACAAAATTTTTAATGTGATATAAAGAGTTATTTTCGTTCGTTTCGTTTTCACTACTAGCGTGTATGTTTCGGGCAACTGACTTGTTAGGATTAACAGACAAGAACGTGCATAGGGCGTTCTAAAGACATCATGCATAACAAACTTCACGCTTCACGCTTATTCCCGCATAGCAGGATAGTTCGAGAGAGCATAGTGTCAAGGCACTTCGTTCTCCGGTCTTGTACTAGAACGAAGAAATGAAAATAATTGAAATATCATCATACCTTCGAATATTGCGTTTGCAGTCAGTCGCTGTCCCAATGCGCCACGATAGCCTCAATAATTCAATTACATAATTTTTTAAGCCTACCCGTATATGTCGACGATATGCCAGTATTTTGGTGTCTAAAGTCCATTATGACAATGAAAATACACACTAATATTCCGTTTATTGTCGTACAATAGCCAGTGCAGAATAACATGATTATTACAAAACTCAACGCTCATTATAGGCAAACAGATTTATATTTTTAACAACTGCCACGTCCTTTATACCAAACAATTTAATGTATATTATATATTCGAAATTAATATTATAAAGAGTTTTACATTACTCCAATTAATTTATTTAAAACAAAATACAATAATTTTAATAAATAAACTTTATATTTTACTAGGGTTTCAAACCAAACAGTCAACACACTTTTTATAAAATATTGATTTCAATACATAACAGCTCTACGATTACAAATAACTATTTCAATATTTTTATATTATTATATATTTCACTAAAATCATTACATATTGATTTGCGCCAATATATATAATAAGCATTTACATAGAATAATAGATTAGAATAATCTTTATGGCACATAAAAAAAAGGAAATATATATATTACATATATTTACTATTTAAAAACAGTCTAATTTGCCTCCTGATTTTTAAATATAATAATTTATTCTATATACTATTCTAATATATTCTATATTTATATGTATTTTGCTTAGCAGTAGGAAATCTGAATGTACTAAGCGCATATGCTGCCAGCTCCGACAAAGTTTTTAGCAAATAAATCTCTCCTCCAACTTGCCCTGAGGCGCTTTCACTATCATATAGTACACTACCGACTCGCTCGCGGCTTTGCCCGCGTGAACAATTACTGTTTCGTATTGTCGGCGGTCTTTTCCTAAAACTATTAAATCTCAGGAAAAACTAAAAAAAATTAGAAGAAAAAAGTAGCTTATGTTCATTCCTAGACCCACGAGCCATATCAATACAAAGTTTCATCACACTCGGTTCAGTGGTTCGGCCGTGCTGACGTCACAGACAGAGTTGGTTTCGCATTCCATTTACTACGTGTTGACAATTAAACTAACCCAAAATTATAATGAATGTCTTTATATGAATTATAATGATATTTCTTTATTTTTTGTCTCTATGTCTTCCACATTAGACGATTGTATTTTTTTGTTAGAGTACGCATCACGCTGAACAAATTCTGTTAAGGTGGTTCTTATAGTTTAGCTGGTCTATTATGATTCTAAAGGTGTTCTCTTCAGAGTTTAAAACTATACAACAAAAATCTACTTATACTATATTGTATACTAAAAAACAACTTGGGCCAAAAATTATAACAATTCTTTAAAGGAAGACAATTTTCAAGGCGTCTTATAAACTTACACATCAGATGTTTTAGACGATTGTAGTATTTTTTTGAGCTTAAGGTTTTTCTCTCTTTTCATGACGATCCAATCCAAAAACGTTGAACGTTGTGCATTATTTACCGAAATTCAAGGCCAATATTTTTTTTGCCGGAGAGAATATAAATGTAACCATTCCATCTAGTGGGAATCGAATCCACAACTATAGCTACCTCACTACGGCACGATGCTCGCCACACTGAATAACTTATACTAATGCAGTCAGCATTGACTTGTTTTTTATAGTTTAGCAGGTCTATCATGGTTCTTTGTCAGATTTTCCAGATCTTTAATTGTTATATGAGAATGGAGAATGCCTATTACGTTGAACAGCTTTTGTTACGGGGATTTTTGCTATTTTCTACAAGTTTAGACTATCATGGTTTTTCATCAGCTGTTCCGATCCTTGAATTTTTATATGTTAACGGATAATATTCATCACACTGAACAACTTTTATTAATGTCTCATTTACTTATTTCTTATAGTTTATCTAGATATCTGGATAAGCACGCTCAGGTCTAAACACTATACAACAAATATATTTCATTCAAATCGATCTAGTAAATACAAAGTTGTGCGCGTATCCTCGTAAATAGACAAACAGACAAACAAAGATTTAAAAAATTTTTTAACTTATTCTATTACTGTTTTTAAATCCCCCTAAATTGTTTTTTTTATAAAAATATTCAATGTACAGACACAATTTTTTCACTGTTTTATTATAGTAAGTATAGATAGATATAGATAAAACATTACTACAAATGGAACTATCACAATTGTTACCTAATAAGGAAATCTTGAGTATTTGACAACAAGCCTCGTGGCTCAATTGGCATGTGTTTGTTTTACTGAATGATAGGTGTAAGTTCGAATCTCACTCGCGGGAGTATTTATATCAATTAATAAAAAAATGCAGCTTTACTCATAGCAGGGTAGTCCGAGAGAGCCGAGTGTCAAGACATTCCATTCTCTTCACTTTTCGACCAAAATCAAGACATTGCGTATTGATCGTTTGAATCAACATGAATTTATAATAAACCTATACACGTAATAAAAGAAATCTTGCGAGTAAATACCACCAAAGTCGTCTCTTACATAGTAAAATAAAAATTGTTCAATTATTTTCAAACGGCCGTAGCAAATTTTGTTAGTAATTACTGCCATAAACGACGGTAAAAGTGTCAGTGAAGGGCGTATCGAAGACTTACTATCCAAAATTGTTTAATCACGGCAACTATAAAAAAACTATTGTTTATTAGATACAGAAAAATAACTTACAAACATATATGTATAAGGTATATGAATATAGGCCATCATGGGGCAGTGTGACAGCATCTGACTGAAAACGCGATTGGTTGTGTGTTCGATCCCAATTCGAAGGTGCTACATTTTCTAATATTCACATTTTCCCGCTCAATTATGATAAAATCATAAATCACCAGCCTCTCAATACGCAATGTCTTGGATTTTACAAAATTGATGAAAAGATAATAAATTCCCTCTGCCTACCTCGCCTAAAAAGGAGATTCGTAAAGTAAAAAATATATATCAAGTTCATGATAATGTATGTCAGAGTTAAAAGACTATTTACATTAAGATCGAAATTTATGAAAAGAGTTCAAGAAAGAAAGTAGTAATGTCAACAACAGTAGGTCCAAATTCGACCAAAAAACAATCTCACTATTAATCTCAACTTACTTAACTCTATATCTGCTGACAGTTAAAATCGTGGGTTACATAAAAATTTAAAGCTGTTTTTTTAACTTACTGCAAACCATAGTAATTAAAGAGAACCTGGTGTTAAGATACTCCCGTCTCCATTTTCAGGCTGTAATCGAGACATTGCGTGTTGGGTGGCGGGACCAAATGCCGCAGTTTGTCTTAGGTACCAGAGCGGATAAATGAAAATATTTTAATCATAATAATTTCCTCATGTGCGAGTCGACCTCACAACTGCCTCAAATCAATTCATTTTAAAAATCATATATTTAAAGTTAAGGTGTATGTAACTTTTCTTGTGTTTGGTATGTTTTTCTATTAAAAATAATGGGATCAAGGCATTTGTGGCGCAGTGGGACTGCTTCTGAATGTATACAAAGTTGTTTGTGGGTTCGTTCCCACTCTTATATTTTTATAATACTCCGGTAAGTAAAAGCACGGCACGGTAAAAGTAAGTCTGACGCGGAGATCGGAATTACGACACAAAATTCATTCTCTGACAGCCCTGATGCGGAAAAAACAATCAAATCTGGTCTTTTACTAAATATGACATTGTCATCCTCCTAATTTATGACCTTTTTTTAAAATGTACAACCTACTTGAGTCCAAATCTAAAACATCTCAATCTACAGCTATTTATGGGCTTATTGCCCAGCAACTAAAACTACAAAGCATTGAAATATATGAACGTGTCACAAAATCATATATTTAAATGTGACAATCAAATTGCGTTTCAACGAAATAATATACTTTTCAAAACACTTTTTTCCAAAGACTTATGAGTATGTCTTTATAGATTACAAAAAAATAGCTATTAATTGTACCCAATGGTTTAAGGCTAGACATTAAATTTATATTATAGTCATCACAAACTGTCATATAAAGAAATATATTTGGGCCATAAATACAATTTTTAAACATTTTTATTAACTTTAGTCCGAAAATGTTTATTAATTTTACCATTTGGGTTTTTCGATGCTTGAGAAAATTCTTCTTCGTCTTAAAAAATCTTTCTTCCATTTAAAATAGTCTTCATATATTAAATAATATGCAGGGACGTTTCATTATGTTTTATTTATTTTAAAAAAGTGACTGAAATTAAAATTTTATCTAATACAACAATTTAAAAATAATCATTCCCCGGAACAGGGATCGAAACCACGACCAATCACGTTTACAGTCAGGCACTGTCTATCTGCGCCACAATTCACTTTCTAGTTATTTTTACATTTTAAAGTGTTAATCACACACTTAGAAAATTGAAAAGCATATTTAGATAGCATTCTCTAAATAAAAAATATTTAATGAATAGCTCTTGCCAAACGATTGTTCGTAGAATAATGTTTGGGTAGCAGAAATTAGTAAAAATCCCTCTATAGAGATGTTAACAACAAAATCAGTTGTAATAAGCGTATAAAAGTTTCGTCGATTTGTAAATAGTGTGTAAGACTATAAATAACATAAAAAGTAGCTGTTACTATGTTTCATTGAAAAATATTACATATATATTTTTATAAATATGAAATTATAATAATTAATAAGTAATAAGTTTATATTTTGTTAACATTTTTTTTAAAGTGTTATTCCCACACTTAGGAAATTGAAAAAGACATATTTAGAAAACGTATAAAAATTTGAACGCAGCGGGATTTGAACCCGCGCCTCTTGAAAACCGTTCAAGCGCTCTGACCGCTTAGCCATGCGTCCCACCTCCAGCTCAAATTTTTATACGTTTTCTAAATATGTATTTTTTAAGTAATAAGTTGTTTAGTAACTAATAAATCTGTAAACTATTTTATTGAAAAAAAAAGGCAGTCCCGCTGAGTTTCTTGCGCCGGTTATTCCCAGGTCTGAGGCATTAACACTAGTGAACCGGTGGTAAATTAAACTATTTGACGTTAAAAAATTAAGCACGTATCTTCTTATTTTGAATAAAAACATTTGACTTTGACTTTTGTCTTTGAGTGTGTTTAGTTTAAGAGAATTGGTCAGAGAATAAAGGCTATTTTTATTTATTGTATGTCTAACATATCTATTGACAGCATGAACATGTCAAAAAATTATAGCATTTGAGTTGCTATAATGACATCAATGTTATTAGTAAGCTTGGTTGACCTTCGACAACACAGTGTCGATTATACTGGAGAAAGGTCAAGTAAAAAGGATGAGGAACGATGGAGGGGATGTATGAAGAGGTCAAAGACAGTGGACGAGGCGAAAGAATTATGCAGGGATCCTAGCGCTCGTTTGGCGCCTTCACTTTGACTACCCCGCTAGGGATAAAGACTGAAGCTAGAAAAAAGAAAAAAGAAAAACAAAAAGATAGTAAACGAAATATTATTTGTAACTCTTTTTATTTTTATTCTAACTTTTTTTTCTTTTAAAATTCGTAAAATGTAAACATAGCAACTTAAGTTAAATCACACGCAATAACTCCTCATATAAAGTGATATAAATATCTAATGAGTTAGCTGTCACGTAGACAGGTGTGAAAGATAATATATCTAGCTATTAATATTCATTAGTTGAGATGAGGGTGGCGAGTTGCCTCACTATTCAGTAATTGTATTTCTGAAGTGGATAATTCAATAATTCTCTGGAGAAATCGCTCATGTTATTTCCATAACGAGCCCTGAATAACGTTTCAAACTATTGTTCAACCGAATAAATTTTATGAAGGACTCTCCAAAGTATGAACTCTACCTGTTTTGTTTGCTGGAGAATCGTTCTTGTGTTGCATTTGTTAACGACTTAATATAATTAATTATATTTTATTATATTTACATACTCGCTAAATACGCGAAGAAACAGGTATAGTATAGTGACAAGTCACTCTGCCCTTCACTTATTATTGCTCTTTTAATGCTTCTTTGTACAAAAGCCAAAACTACTGGTTCCGTCAGTCCCACAGTAAGTATACAAAGAGTTTTATATACAGATATTCATATCATAAATTTAAATGTTGTGTAAATATTTCTTAAACATCAGTGTGAAATTAGCTACATATAATGTATTTGAGTTTTGTATTATATTTTAAAGTAAACTACGAATTACATCCGTTTGAACGTTTTACATAAATACTGGTTAAGTGTTATTGCAAAACCAACACATAAAAATATGCAAAATATTCTGCTATGCATTCACAGTAATCTCCAACAATTATGTTATGAATAGCGACACGCTCGCGGCTTCTCCTGCGTAAATTACGAGTACACGATTATAACTATTTCGCTTTTTCACCCGCCCGCGTTCTCATTTAAATAACATACTTTACTTCAATTTATAACTTCAATTGTTGTTATATTGTAACTTTTTACTTATGAACCGATTGAAATAAAATAGATGTTAACCGGAGTTTACCAAAATACAAGTCAAACTGCTTTTAAATCGGTTAAGTTATTTCTGAGGTTCAGGAGGGTAAAAAAAATATTTATTATACATTATTTTGGATTAAGGAGAAAATTATAAATAAATAAATATAAAAAAATATATATTTAAAAAAAAAACAGGTCAACGGACTCAACGTTGCGCCAAATGAAAACAAAATTTTATAATAGACCTGTGGTCAAAGCAAATCAAAATTTTAGTAACTTTGATTTAAATTAAAAATAAAAGATAGAATATAATAAAATAAGAAGATGTAATAATATGTTTCGAGAAATTGAATTTTCTACCAATGCCAACAAATTACATATGAAGAAAAAATTGTTGCATATTTTCTGATAATTAATCCATATGTACTTATTGAATATCTCATTTGATTTGACATTGTTGAGTTATTATCAAAACAGAATCAGACTATGAGATTGATGCGATAGACTGAGGAATGCAATTAATTCGAGAACAGTGCATCAAATGCGTTAGAATCAATTATTTATATTAATTCCAAGATTATAAATTTAATAATCGATTTGACTTATTATACTGACTAATATGCCAAGCCAACAACTACCTGATATAATAATATAATTTTGAAAATAAACCTAAGTTATGCTATAAAATATAGTATTGTTTGTACCTGAATCCCGACACGTGTACAAATTTTCAAATAAATCATTGTAAGATTTTCTTACATGGACAGATAGATAAATACAAAAAAAAGACATATTTAGAAAACTAGTTTGCAATGTCCTAAGTGTGCGAATAACACAAAAATATGTTAAAAAATAGATACATACAATTAAACTAAATACAAACGATTGAATAAATGTTAAATACTTATATTTTTTTATGGCCACGCATTTTCCCCAATTCCACAAAAACGAAAAACCCCCGAATTATGTCCTAAGATAAAAAGTAAATAAGAAACTCGTATTGATCACAATTATCAATTTTAGTTTCACATTCATTCGTATTTTTAAAACTTTACATTTCCAATAATATTATATTCCTTTAAGAAACTGGCGTTAGATTACAATAATATAATACGTAATATAAGTAAGTATACAAGAGAACAGTGATTTAATTTTGCAAGAAGGCCTGCAGGCGTATCTACACGGAAAATCTCCAAGGTAATAAAACCAGCTTAACATTTGAGACTTTTCGTATCTTGCAAAAAACAAGGTGAATCTTTATAATATTTCACTTTAAGCCTAAGACTGATATCTTGGGGAAAAATAAAAGACTACAAGGAAAATAGGGAAGTTGATTACGCCAGTTTTTTATTACTACTATATAGCTAATACTTACTTGTTATGTGTCTCATGGTGCATATTTTGCGGTGTATTCAGTGACATCCTAGTGTAATACAGGAGTTTAATGCCGCAGACGTCCTTTAATTGTTACAAAAACATCTTAAATAAATATATATTTTTTTAAGGTAGTCAAAAATAACCTAGTGTCAAGAGAATCCGTTCCCCACTAACCGCCCGAAATCGAAACATTACGTGTTGAGTGACGAACATCAACTCCGCGCTTTGTCTTAGGTATCAGAGCGGAGAAATGAAAATATTTTAAATATCATCGGGGACTGTTGTGTGGGAATTGACCCCACAACCTACTGCGTTTATAGGGAGACTGCACACTGCGTCACGATGGCCTCTATTTTATATATAATGAACGTATGTGAATAATATATAATGAATGTATGTAAAAGACTAGCAAGCAATACTTAGACCAAAATACTGCAATACAAATAAAAAAAATACATAACTATTACTAATATTGAACAGACATCCGGAATCAAGAGGAAATAAAATTCTGCATCTACGGTAAAATTAGTGAAATGAGAATTAAAAAAAGATATTCCGTTCATTTAAACACAATCAGCTTTTTAAATTTAAATAAGCTATAAAAAGCAGCTTCAGTCTTTCTGCAGATCATGGTATATCTAGACAGAGAAAGTCTAGTGTCAAAACACCCCGTTCTCTTAGTATTGCTATCTAACAAAGTTACTTTGGTCAGTATTTTAATTAGATAGCAACACTAAAACATAATTTTGAATTAAAAGTTATGAAAGAAAATCTGTTATTAGAAGTTTTACACCAATTCTCACATAGCAGGGTTGGTCATAGAAAACCTAGTGTGCAGGCAGTCCGTTCTTTAATTCTCCAAGAGGGGAACAAACAAAACCTTTTCCATATATAAATTAAAGCGAAAAAGATAAAGCCAATTTAAAATAAAGTGTTTTACACTTCATAACAAGATGGCATAAAAATTTGCACAATTCCTACGCGTTACATATCATTGAATTACGCAAATAAGTTATAGGATAAAAGATGTAAACGATTAATGCCAGCTTTTATCTCGGCTTGAAGTTGTAATATCGTTAATAAACGTATGGACAAAATGTTCTGTTTATCGAATTAGGGGCACAGCGCGACTCGGTTAACACAATCGAGTTGTTCCCCATTCGCTGTTTTTTTTATTTATACTTATGAATTGATGTCACCGACTTATTCTCAAGAAATTTGTAATATAAAGCAAAAAAGTGTACAATACTGAATTACTTGCTAAGCCGTAAGTAACATACTTACTATACAGTTTATGAAAAGCGAATGTATAGGCCGTCGTGGCGCAGTAGGGCAGCATCTGACTAAAATCTCATTTGGTTGTCAGTTCGATACGTACTCGGAGCAATGATTATATTTAAATTATTTTCATTTGTCTGCTCTGTTACCTAAGGGCCAAGACAAAGTGATTTCGAGCGGCTAGTGGAGAACGGAATGCCTTGACACTAGGTTCTCTCTGATTACCCTGCTATAGAAAAGTATGAATATTTATTAATTTATACCTTATTGTAAACCACAGTAGGTATTAAAAACAGCTAAACAGCGACCACTTCAAGAGAACCAAGAACCTTCAAGGATATTTGGAAATTTACATAGCGTGGATGGTGTAAAGATATATTATACATATTTTACTACAATCTAATACATATACTGAATTCAGAGATACTTATAAACTAAATAATAATATAATATACTAATATTCAACGTCATATCATTTACTCCTATAAATAATATAAAAATAATGTTAGAATTAGAGACTAAGTAAGCAGATGTATTTAAGAGATTATGGGAGAAATTCGTAAAGCCAAGAATATATATTAAATTTAAACTAAAGCCGAGCAGGAGAAAAGACAAAGGATATTGTAATATTTATAGACTCATTAATTTATTGAACGGGGCACGAAAGCTTCCATCCCGTGTCCATTGTCACCCTCATTACGACTCGCAGCATGACAGAATTACTAGCTGATTGACAGACGCTAATAAAATGACGGTTCACGTTAAAATTGGCTTTTTTGTATATATTTTTTTTTGGATGTTTTTCAAAGAGGGACGTCGTTTGTATGTATATATAGATGTGACTTATAAAGTAAGACTTAAATTAGTATTTCCAAGAATTATAATTATATTATATTTATTAGGTACTTGTAATAATCTTAATGACATTTCCGCAGTTAGTAGGTAAGATAATCTAGTGTCAAGGCATTCATATTCCGCTTTCCACTCAAATACGAAATATTGCATGTTACCTGGTGGAACTCAACATCGCGCTTTATCTTACTAGAGCAGACAAATGAAACTATTTATAAAATATTAGAATAATATACATTTTTACCATTTAAAAGATATCTTTGTTAGCAATGTTAGATATAGAACATAGTCCCGTTGGTACCATTTGGGTACGGAAGCCTAAAATGACAAGAATGTTTACAATATTTTTATATTCATAGCTTGCGTCGGTGTTCTCATTTTGCTACCAAACACATCTTTGCCAATTTCTAGCAAAACAGTTTATAAAGGAAATACGTTTTATTTAATTAATACTATAACTAAAAAAAGACAAAAGCAACAAGCTGAGCTAGTGTCTTAGTTAGTGTTACTTAGTCAAAAAGGGAAGAGTGAATACAATAATCTCTAATTTCTAACCTGAAACATTAGCTAAAGCAGCTTCTTCTTTTCCCATGCAGCATGGTATTCGAAGTAGTGTCAAGACACTGTATTCTCCACTTTAAGTTTAAAACCGATACTTTGAGTATTGAGTGGCGTATTAATGCCCCCCCCCCCACTCGAGGGGATCAAACTCAAAAACAATAGCGTTTGCAGTAAAACGTTGGCACACTACGCCGGACGTCTACGATGCCTCTACACAAAAAATGTATATAAAGCAAATAATACAGAGGACCTTTGTGTAAAAAAACATTCTCACTTACAAGCTACAATGTAGAACATTGTTAAAACAAATTAACTTTACAACTCATAGCAAATACGGCAGTCAGAGTCCTAATCAGAACATAACAGAGTAAACCACGCGCAAATGTTGACATAAACTTGAATCAAGCGACGCGACTCTCATAATTAAAGATTGCATTACACATATAATGTATATAGCATATGGACTGTGAGTCCATAGAATAGGATAATTTCAGGATAAAAAATCGCCTTTCAATGGCTACGTTCTTTATGTTAGTAAATTTCAGAATATATTCATTTTTTTATATTAATATATGAAAGAGAAACCTTTTGGAGGAGTCTTAATTAAATCTGACACAATTATACTTTATTTGAAAAAACTCATCTAATATTTTTTGTTATAATTCATCAAAAATAATCGTATATGAGTATATGATAATGGCATAGGTGTAAAAACCTAGTTGCCGGTATGTCACTTTACACTTACATAAATGTACCATTAGGTGCCTGGTGTATCATAAAGTGTTAACGCTGCTCAGGCACGCGTATTTTACGGGACGGGTCCACTAATATATTTAATTTCTTTTTTAGTAGCATTCTTTCACCATACTATTGTTCATAGAAATTATCTTTGTGTAGCAGAAATTTTGCAAAAATCCCTACAGTGATGTCTAACAATAAAAATAAAACATATTTAGAAAATTTTCTAAGTGTGCAACACTTTAAAAAATGTAAAAAAATAAAAATAAACTTATTACAAGCGTATAAGAAAGAGAAATACGCTTATTACAAGCGATATATATGTAGAACGTACGGAGAGCGGTCAGAGCTCTTCTAAGAAGTTCCGCTTTGAATCCAGATACTTTAAAAACATTATACGTTTTGATGAAAATGATTTTATTATCCTAAATGTGCGAACTACATTTTAATAGATGTTAAAATATCTTCTACATTTTCTAGACAGGAGACACTTTATCCATTTTAAGTCTGGTTCGTATGGACGTACGATGTTCTTAAGTACACACTATTTTTAGAAAAAGAACACGTAATTGTAAGCTAGTTATCACCCACGACTTTGTTGCGTTTTGACTCATGCCAGCTAAGAATTTTAAACTAATGATAAAAAGTCTATAGCCTTCCTCGTGGTTGTGGAGCTATCATATACAAAAATAATTTAATAAATCAGTCGTATTTAAGTTCTAGTACCTTAAATTAATGTTCAAATGAACAAACAATTTCTTCAGCCTTGTAGTGTAGATAAAAATGTATTTATTTATTTATTCGGATCTCCAACGGTTATTATTATATTTCTTTGCATTTACACATTTTCTTACTGTACTTAGTAACTATGTACAACTAATTATAGGACAACACATCATTCACAAATTATAACAGTGTATTACTCTTCAATTATTCTATATGACAACTTATACAAAAATAAGGTCACATTTTTTCACGAAGACAGAGAGTCTACTGTAACCAACGTCTATTGTTGCGACTTTTTTTAAACACGCATTATATAAATTTGATATACGTATTATTGGATCTTTACTTCCAAGTTTGGTTCGCGTGATTTCAATCTGGAAGATAAGAAATGGGTTACGAGGGGACCTCCGAGGCATATTAACATTGAATCTACTTAACAGTTCGCTATCATCAGTTTTTCCGTTAAATATGGAATGTAAAAATTTCATATCGATAAGCGATCTATGGGCTGCAAGTGTTTTCAATATATATCCATTTAGCTTATCTTCCCAGCTTTCGATACAGTTTGAAACGCTAAAGCGATAGATTATATATTTTATCTCTTTCTCTTTTGAACACTTTCGGGCCTTTTTGTGTGATTTTTGTAAGCAGGAGACCATATTTGGCAACAATATTCAAGCCTACTACGGACTAAACTATTGTACAGATAAAGGAATGTTCATGTACTTTTAATATAAATAAATATATATAATTTTAAATACAAAACAATAAGCGTAATTTGAACCAATATCAAACTCAAGAACAAAAACATTTACTCGCTCCGCCGTTCGTTTTATAAACTTTTCGTAGTACGTATATCAATCAATCTGCAATCTCATTTACAGAAAATTACCACTCATTAGACATTATGATTAATAACTGAATATTTCCTTATATTTTTCTGTTTATAAACATCTTTGCGGAAAACAACGACCGTGGAGTTTTTAATGATGTAGAAATAACGACAATAATGAGCGCGAAGTCGTTACAAAATAATAATGGTATTTTTAATGAAACTACCGGCGCTTCTTACGCTTTTTACATATATTGATAAATCGTTGCTAATAAATGTAGAAACATAATAACTGTTCATTTCATAACACATTATGACATTTTAAATATAGTATTGTGAAATGGCTAGCTTCAACACTGAGCGACCGACAATCAATGTACATTCGACACTGCGACTGTAAAGCTGTCTTTGGAATGGAGATTCCTTTGGAAAGCGTTGGGTCTATACCCAACGCTTTGTTATACAAAGACAGGATTTTTGTTTAATTTTAATGCATATGTGAATGAAAGGGATTTAGGTTTTACAGCCGAATAAATTCAGAGCTGATATTTTTAACATTTTAAAGTTTTATTCACACACTTAGAAAATTGAAAATTTTAACGCAGCGGGATTCAAACCCGCCTCCGGAAATTGTTATACGTTTTCTAAAAATGATATTTAAAACTGTTATGTTATATTAACAAAAATAGTATAATATAGAAGTCCTTTATTTTTTCGAATACAATCGTCTAAAGTACTTTTTATTTATTACAATTATATGGTATATAAAATAAATATATTTAGTTATTTATAACTGACAGATTCAAAAGCAATTGTATACAGCTTTATGAATGAACCAAGTGTCAAAACCCTCCATTCTCCACTTCCTGCTTGAAATTGAGCCATTGCTTGTTAAGTGGCGGAAATCAACGCCGCGCTTTGGTTTAGTTTTTTTTATTAAATATTAATGAAGACATTATAAACGCCAAATAACTGTGCTTCTTCTGAAAGGCTATAGTTTTATGCCACTAAAACACTAGTTAATTATAAATTGGAATTAATTATTTTATAGGACCTCTGTAGATAATCGATGAAGGACATTATTTACAAAACTCTTCTTAGAGATTTTTAACATTCTTTTTTTTAAAGTGTTATTCACACACTTAGGAAATTGAAAACCATATATTTAGAAAACGTATAAAATTTGAAACCGCGCCTCTTGATGACCGTTCAAGTGCTCTGACCGCTAAGCCATGCGTTCTACATCAGGCTACGTCGTAAATATACGTTCTTCTCAAAGATATTTGTATTTATTTTATAATATTTAAAGTCGAAATTTTTAATGAATGCTTAAGACTATAATAATTCATAGCCGCTTATATTTATATACAGCATTTCAGTATGACTAATAGAAAAACTTCGGCCAAAAAAGAAAAATTTCAAGCAATTTAGTAGCGGCTACAAAATAATCAGGTTTGCTCTGGTTAAGTAAAACGTTTGGGTAATTTTACGAAACACTAAATAAAGTAACGCCTATTTCTTTTTTAGTTTTATTACGATTACAAATCTTTCCAGCCTTGGCAAAGTTAATGAGGCTAGGTATAAAACAAGGCCGCAAGTTTCTTAGTAAAAGTTAACCGTGCAGTTAGTAGAGAGTATCGTAGATGGGGTCGAACCACAACTTCTCGTTAACTATTAGGTACTCCAGTTAATTAAATACTAGTAGTTAGATGATGTAAATTTCAGAACAAGTTATATTTGTTCTGCCACAATTAATTTCTGGGGAAAGTTTTTATATATATACATGTATGTTCGTACATGCATGACGACACTTCGTAGTGTAGAGCAAACCAATGTGAAGTCTAAACTTGTTTTACACCTTTTCGTTTCTTTCTTTCCTTTTCCGCTCTAGGTCCACGACTCAACATGCAATGTCTGAAATTTGAGCTCTCTGCCTTCTTTACTATTCAAAGAAAATTTCGTGAAATTTTGAAAATAGATTCTTTTTGTTCCATTGAATTTTGATATTTTATATAGTTTATTATTAATATATTTGAAAATAATAATATGTGACGTTGAAATTGTTTCTATACAGTCGATATATTTTATGTAACGTCCAGTTACTTTGTCTTGGTGAGATTTATATAGTAAACATCCGTAAATTTGTACCCACTACCAACTAGTTGTTTTAAGTTAATGCGCCACCACGCTCGCTGTCAAATATATGACCGTGTAGATGCTAGTACTATTAAGCTCGAGATATTCGTATGTAAATTTAGTTTGCGTCAGCAGTCGACATGACAGAGAAACAGCATACAGCAGTCTGTGAAATCACAAAGGGTTTGATCTTGTCTCGTAATGAAGAAGCGGCTGTCTTAATAAAAAATAAATGTATTTTTTGATTTTCTAAATATCTTGCTATAAATAATACGCATATAAAAATTCGGTACAAAAATATTGTATTTAGCTCTCATTTCACATTTATGTTTTGATGAGATAATTCCTTACACCAAGTACACTAAACATATTAAATTATTATTTCACTAGTAAATCAACTATGTGTAACGTTCTAAACTAAATTTGAGAAACTCAAAAAAGTGTCATAAATAGCTCTACATGACTTTAAACTCTTTGTAATGACTATGAATAATTTAAAAAAGTAATATACCCTGATTTCTATTTCTTTGATACAGCAATTTGTTGTTCATTACCGTCTCATAAAGGCAGGTGCATCGGACAATAAATGTTATACTGTTTTTGTAAAATATGTTAGTTTAAGCTTTACACTGACGCAATTTAAACGAACATAATGTCAAATTTACTTATAAAATCATATTAAAATAACAACAAGTTACTTTGATATTGTGTATCGAGGCATATCGTACAAACTATGTATCGTGGCATAGTTTGCACTGTACGTAACTTTACACTTTTATCGAGCATAGTATGGTAGGCAGAGAATGTCACTTAGGACCGAGTGACTTTCCCCCCGAACTCGAGACATTGCGTGTAAAGTGGCGGTATTCAACGACGCGCTTTGAATTACCAGAGCGGAGAAAAAAAACTTAATGTAAACATTACCCCGAGTGAGAATCAACCCACAACCAACCGCGTTTATAGTTATACGTTGCCCTACTGCGCTACGACAGTGTATTGTGATTTTGCTAGTGCTATAAATTGGAAAGTCAAAAATAAATATATATTAAATATTTTGTTATACTAAATACTAGAATTTCATGTTTAACACTTTATATGCATTAAAACGCTTTTAAGTTATATTGAAATATTTGCGTTCGCTTCGTATAATAAATATAGCATTAAATTTTAGTACTAGAATGTAATAAAGTAAACAAGAAATTATCATAGGATTGTAAACACACATTGCCCGACCGAACGCGAATACTCAATTACACTCCGGGGCAAAAAATATATTTGTTATGGTATGGCTTAGTGGTCAAACCGTTCGGATAGTTTCCAAGAGGCCCGGTTTCCAATCCTACGTACGTTAAAATTTTTATACGTTTTCTATAAATATTTTTCTTTTCCTAATTGTGTGATTAACACTTAATAACTAAGAAATATTAAAAACAGCGTGAACCTGATTTTGTTGCTATCTTATATAATTTGAAATGTTCCTCAATGAGCGAGAAATGCAGAAAAAATTAGAGGTACTTCTACGACTTTTTAATGTTTCTTAAATCATTTTATGTTCCACTCGAGGGATATCTCTAAATTATTTTTATTTTTCCGCTCTGGTGACAAGACAAAGCTCAGTGTTGAGTTCGCCACTCAACACGTTATATCCCGTATTCGGGCTGAAAGTGGGAAACGGAGTGTCTTGACACTAGGTACCTACTGCTAAGGGGGAAAAAGCGTAAAGCTAGTCTTTATGTTCTCATAATGTAATGAGGACGAGGATCTAACTTCGTAGGGTTCATTATTTATTTTTCAAATGTGTCTCTATACATACGTTTCTTTTTAAAGGTTTTTAATTCCAGGCAAAATAGAATAGAATTGACGTCATGTTTTATTATAATAAACCGGTGAAATGTAAACCGTTTCGATATAAGTACTTATCCCCACGATGGTGAAACGAACCCACAACCACCTCATAAGGTCATATAGCACTGCGCCACAATGGCATCTATTATTTTATTCTGTATTTTTTTGCTTTTTTTACTCGGCAATAAAAAAATTTAAACTAGAATACATCCTTACGTCTTAACGTGTGTACCTAGCCTTATCTTAAAGTGGGACAAAGATTGTTAAAGAAATATAAAATTTAAAGAGCTTCATCTCTATGTTAATTAATAAATAAACTTACCGTCCGTCCGTGTCTCTAATGGCCCTTGAGGACCATAAGTTTTCTTCTGTAATATGTTCTTGGAATCATTTGCTTTTTTGCCAATAAGAAAAGCATTCTATTAGTAGAGAATTTATCATTATTTAAAAATAATTATAGATTAATGTAGATCTGAAGAAACCCAACTGGATTAGATTTGGGCCAAATATAAATGGATCATACTTACAAGTTAATACAAAATATTTCTTACATATTAATTGACTTGCGGCCCGCTCTCGGCTTCGTCCGTGTAAACTACACGAACCAATTGAAATAAATTAATAGTAAATGTTAAGGAAAGTTTACCAAAATACAATAGTCCTAACTGCATCTAAATCGGTTAAGCCGTTTCGAATATAAACGTGCACAAACAAACGCACAGATAAACAGATAAACAGACAAAGTACAATTATATTGAGAAAAAGTCTACAATAATATTTTTTCTCATACATTTTCCATTTACAGACAGCGATCAGTTAAGTTTTAATTATATGTATAGATATGTGTTAATATGATTGACATGTATTTTTTTAACTATATGTAAATTATAATTTTTTTAATTTATGATTATTTAAAATAGATGTGAGCCGATAATACGTAATTATATATTTGGGTATCCGGACAATTGAGACGAAATATGACAGATCCATGACAAGTTTAAGTCGGAGTAGCCTACTTAAACAAGCTTCACATCGCGACTATAAAATAAATAAATTATTTAATTAAATTATTTTTGAACCTGCTACCATCACGCACATCCAACCACATGTAACACTACAAATGTTTACCTGAAAGAAATATCATTGTTATTCAATTTAAATTTGATACTTAAGGGGCGTAGAAGCAACGAACGCAAATGTAAAGATGATTATATCCCAACTCCCAACACGTAATAGAGCGCTATCTTTCTCCCACATTAATTTTAAATGAGAAAAACCGTACAGACGCGACGGCTGGATTCATTAATTTTTTACAGACCACCTAGACTCGACCACCAATTATAATTTGTTATTACGTTGTATACTGAAATGTCAAAATGATTTAGTAACATTAATAAGGTACCCGCTTTTCCCTGTACTTGTATAGCAAGGTACGGGGGTCAAAGCAAGGTAACACTCCAGTGTCTGCTTGCTTGTGTTGATTGGCGATACTTAACGCCGCCCTTTGTCAAACTAGAAAATGGAAATTAAATGTATATATATATAAATAATATATTTCATGCGGATGAAATGCGGTGCAGATGGAACCCAAACGAGAAGCGGTTGTAATCAGACGCTATTCCACTATATTATACATATATATATATATATATGTATATATGTCGTCTAAGGACGGGGTGATTATGTCGTGAAAAAGTATATATATATATATATATATATATATATGTATATATATATATATTTTGCTACTGCCCATTTTTTTTAGTTGCATTGTTTTACAAAAAAGTAAAAATAAGTAGTAAGTGCTTGAACTTCTTCCAAGAGGCGCGGGTTCGAACCCCGCTGCGTTCAAATTTTTAAACGCTTTCTAAAAATATGTTTTACAATTTCCTAAGTGTGTGATTGCCACTTTACAAAATGTTAAAAAGGCTTTTAAGGTAAGAGACCCTCAAAAATGCATGCATTGCATGTTAACTTCTTCACTACTATCTTAAGTATGCATAATAGTGACTCTTAGAATCAGTAATTTTGTTGTAAGTTTGTATCAATAGACTACTTTTTATATAAAATTAAATGAAATCTATATATTTTGTAGAACAAATTAATTGTAGAAGTTTGGAAATTTCTTCTATGTTGCCGCCACCGTCACTTCTATTTAATTAAGAACAAATCTTATAATACTATCAGGAACTACATATTACGCAAAAAATATAATAAACATTAATAGAATTCAAAATAAAAGTCTCTTTACCGGGCAAAATATCAAAAATAAACAATTTCGCCTGAAAGTCAAAAGATAAATCAGTATCAAGATACTACCACGTCCGAAGCCACATAAACAATTGGATAGTCAGTAAATAAAAATATAAATTGCAACGCTGTGATTCGTATAAACAGCAGAATCGAAATTAAAATAACTTGTACAAATAAAAATGTAGAGACAAAGTATTCAAAAATAACGTGGAATAAATGAATGAAAACAGAGTGTTAGTATATTATTTGTTTTGTGGGCACAGAAATTATTTTGCATTGCTCAGGTCATTCATTTCATAACGAACTTTAATAAATTAATTCTAAATTAGAATATTAGATATTAATTATTATAAAAGCGGATAGTTTTGCGCTTTCGTTGTATTCAGTTTCAATTAATTATTATTTTAAATACAATCCTATAAATAACTATAAACACATTATTTTTTTATTAATTAATAGGGCATTATTGATAATTAATATGCGAAGCACTAATACTTTTGAAGGATCTTAAATAAGGTGCAGAATCATTTGTTGGTGTTTTCTAGATTTTCATTGAACGAAGGTATTATAACATTTAATATGTTACACGCGAAGCTTTACATATCATAGTTTTGCCCAAGCGGACCATCTGAAAAGGAGTGGTCGTAAATAACACACCACTTGTCTGACCCCGAAACACATTTAGCACTTTTATGAGAAATAGTTTTTTTCCCGTCATATGAACTACCTTGGGACTTTAATCATATTCTTCCTTAAACAAGCCACAGTCCCTTGATTATTTTTGAATACGGGTTGACGTACAATCTAAATGAATATGTTACAGCTTCAAGCTTTTAACCGCATACTAGGGTAATTAGAGAGAACCAAGTGTCAAGAGACTCCGTTGTCTACTTTTTTTGCCACTCCCAACAAAGTGGAGAATAAATATATTTATTGCTGTTATTCCGCTTTGAGAGAATCTAATATCTAAAATATAGATTTCCGCCCGATTTCGACATGTTATGTGTTCACTAACGAACTTGAACGCCGCGTTTTAACATATTTATAAATTAATATTTAAACTGCAGATATTATGCAATTATGAATGAAACTTGCAACATTTATGTACCCCCTTGCACATGTTTCAGACAAAGTGACTTAGGGATATTTAATAGGACTGTGAAAGAAGGAATAAAATACACTAAATAGTAAATAAACATTACATTGCCATGAATATGAGTGCTATGTCAAACATATAAATAATGCATAATATAGATCTATTAATATAACACTCAGTAGGTAAAATTAAAATATAAGTTTTATACATATAAAACTTAATGCGTTAATGATATAATAAATATTAAAAAGACAAAAAAAGCTAAATATTCTTACCAATTGTACTCACTTCGTTAATAGTCCAAGTAATAGGCAAGAACATGACAATTAGTTCGTCCCTACCTCAAAATTTAGTTTTAATTGATACAGACATTGATAGAAAAGATTTAATTATAAACTTCTGCTCAACTATGGTTAAAAAAATGTTAGAGTCATATCTAAGAAGCGGTGTTATCAAATTTTGATATTTTTTTATTTGTATTCTACAATGAGTACACTTGCTTAGTGGTAACATTTAAGCATTGTATAAGCAATAACAATTGAGGCCGTCGTGGCACTGAGACACCTGTCTGTCTATATACATGATTGTTTGTGGGTTCGATTCCCACTCGGGTGCATTCGCCTCCAGTATTTTCCTTATTGGGAATATATATATTTTTTCATTTCCCCGCTCTGGCACATAAGAAGAAGCGCGGTGTTGGCATTCGCCACTCAACGGAGAACGGAGTGTCTTGACACTTGGTGCTACCTGAATATCCGCTATGCGGAAAAAAAAATTAATACTATAAAAAAAAAATCTATGAATTTAAACATTTTAAAAATCTATTTAAATAAGATTAACATCTTTGTCTTGAGTTGGGATTGAACCCACGAAATTTGTTTAGCACTCAGTCATCAGTTAATTATTTTTACCGCATCCCTCGTGATAAATGTAACAAAATGTAACATGTCATATAATTTCTTATTTATATAAAGTGATATAGCTGGTTCTATAATATTATTTTTAGAATAGAAAACATTTGAAAAGTCACGGTTCGATCTTCCTTTTTGTTTGTTTTCTTAAGTGAACATTACGGAGCATGTTTTGTGATAGTTTATACCATCATTACATGTATATTCAAATACATTATATTGTATACTAAAAGTTATAGAGATCATACAAACATTGATATATATTAATAAATTTTTGATTGTAATTAAAACAATAATTTTAACATTACCATTCGTACTGTATCGTTTTTAGTATAAAAAGTTAAATTAATACTTACCTGTCAAAGCGTTAAGTCAAAGTTATTAGATAAACGTGGAGGTTCATGATTAAAATGTTATTGTAAAATATGCTTTAACTCAACTGAGCACTTTGTCTTGCCAAAGCGGAAAAATAAAAATAATTTGATTATAATTATGCCTCAGAGTCAGAATCGAACCCATAGCCTTCGTGTGTAAAGTCCAACTATGTGCCACGACAGACTTAGCCTAAACGTTAATAGATAGTCTCTTTGAATTTGTTTTTAAATTTAATTATTATATTTACACCAGCGTTTTTAATATTTTATTGTTAACCTATAGTTTAAATGATGTTAGAAAAATTATGAAATAGAAAAATTACTTCGAGAGAATGATAAAAATAAAAAAATAGACGAATTTACAGTAACTTTCACTTTACAGTTATTATAATATAATTATCTTATAAGTATGACTTATAAGATAATGCTTACCGTTGCTATTAAATTTAAATTTTCAATCATTTCAAATAATTTAAGTAAATCTTTCTAAGATAAACTTTATCACATAATTAAGAAACTCTCAAAAGGCTACTTTGATCGTTTTATCACTGTATCTTTCACTTGAGATAATATTCGTATTAAAAGAGTCCGCTTGCAAGCTTATCTTTTTTGTTATACTCGTAGATTAACTTAAACAACCTGTTAACTAAATTTATTAGTAACTGGCTGTTGCTCAGAACTTTGTTTTCGTGGACTTTATAATATAAAAGTCTTGCCATACAATGTTCTATTTTAACTTCTTAATTTCGAATATAGAATAGAAATCCTCAATTTTGTCTCGGTACCTTTAGAATTTTGTTATATTCTCTCTTAGTACTGGAAATGTAGACGGCATTCCCTACGTAACCTATATGTCTAACTTCAACTTCCTCAGTAGTTTTTTTCTATGCCTTGTCTGTCAATACCTGAGTATCAGAAAATAGTTTTGTATACATATTTGCTATCTATGTATTGCTTTTTATTATTTTTTTAGTTCATCCTATAAATAATAATAATAATTCTTTACATATATAACATGTTGTGGCATTACCCAACCTACTTAGTTTCACCGGACACGAAACGAAAAGGGGAACAAATATATTTTGACTATAAATGCCCCTTCGAGGGAGGATCGCGACTACCTCAGAAATTGTGATGTCACGTCACGTAAAAATAACTTAAACGTCAAAGTCAAAATCAAATAATATGCTCAAAGCTAAATTTAAAAAATAAATGAAAATTGAGTTAAATAAAAAAAACATTATATTATATTATTATAATTATCAACTTATTATATTAAGTTATATTTATCATTATTAGCAAGCCAACACTGGTCACTAAAATAGCAGACTTGAGAGGAAGTCGGCGCAAGAAGCTCAGCGGCACACTCTTTTTTTAGATATTGTTATATACAATTGTATATTTGTTTGTTTATGACAATGTTATGTTGGAGCACTAAGATTGGATTTCTCAAAATTCTTACGGGCACGGAAAAAAATGTACGTTTCACGCAAACGAAGTCGCAGGCAATAATTCATTATAAATATTCCAATTGATATTTCAATCCATGACCAACGTCCTCAGTCATAAAACGTCATAAAACTGGAAACCAATAAATAACTAGCACATATCTCGGGGAACAGTTAGGCGAGTAATTAACTAACCTATTGCTATAAGCCGACTGTCAAATGACAAAGCTTAAGTTTTATTATTTAATAACAATTGGAAAGTAGTAAACGGCTAGTAAATTTCTTAATAGCTATAAAGAGTCCCCGGGCGATACCACACAGAAATTAATTAAATGCAACAAAATTATTTCCATTACTGAGGCCATTGCGGCTCATTGTCTGCCTGTAAACGTGATTGGTTGTGGGTTCGATTTCCAGTCGTGGTAATGATTATATTTAAAAAATATTTCAATTGCCTGCTTTAATACCAGAGACTAACGCGGCGTTGAGTTCCGCCACTCAACACACAATGTCTCGAATTAGAGAACAGAGTGTCTTGACACTAGGTTCTCTCTGACCCTGCTATATGGGAAAAGCATGAAGCAGTAAAAAAAAATTACTTAAAAAAATTAACAGTTATGTTAGCTGTGCCTTGTAATATCAAATTTTATGGAATGGGCGTATGGAGATGCGATTTAATATTTTTTGTGCGAATGTGACGAGTATGATGTATGATGTGGGATCGAATGTTACTCTGAGATTACTAATTGAGTGGATTTAGCTTACCAGAGATCTAAGTGACATACAAATGTCATGGAAATGCGGAGAGTGGAGAACGAAGTGTTGTCTTTTCTTATACAATCAACAGGCGAAAATCACCTAACAATATATAAAAATAACACTAATACATTGTAATAGCATATTATTTAAAAAAATGATATGTATAATAAAATAACTTAGTATTTATGTTTAGTTATTTTGTTCTAAGGGTACTTTTAGTTTTTGCTTTATTATCATAAATTTAATACCAACAAACTTCCAAAATGAACATAGTATACAATATACACATTTGAAACATTTTTAATGATTGAACACTTAAGATATATAAAACTTATGAAGAAACATATAAGAATTTCGACGCTACCAGATTTAAAACGCATGGCCTAGCGTTTAGAGCACTTAGACTTCTAGCATTTAGAGCACTTAGACTTAGAGGTTTCTAGGAAGCACAGGTTTGAATCCCGTTGCTGCCAATTTTTTATACGTTTGTTTGTAAAAAATATATTTTTAATGGCGTGGTTAATTAAAAGTGTGATTAAGGTAAAAACACACTAGCAAAAATAAATTTATAAATAAGTTTAAAATAAAAATAAAGAAGCTTAAAATTATTTGCGGTGGTCCTGGTTGTCAAAAAATACATCTTGAGATGCTAAACTCGACGTCGTGCTTTATCTTGCTAAACAAGGGCAATGAAAATAATGACCATATAATAAAGCCCTCGACTTAGAATACAACTCACAATTCAATCAAATTCTATTTCTCTGTACCTCGCTGACGTTAGTGTTTAAACTGTTGTATTAAGACCGTACAATTGCAGTTGTTACGGTAACTTATTACTGTTCAAAGCATCTAACAGCTGTTACAAGCGTTCGACTAAGGACAGTGAAGTCTCCTTAATAGGGTTCTATTGGCACTATTTTTAAACGATACTTAAAAATAAAGCTAACTACTACTAAGCGACGCCGCTATAGCGGCTTCCCATTCTTAATCGTGAAAATGTTTATATAAAAATATTTAATAGATAACTAACGTCAGAATGTGGACAGAGGTCTTTCATATCACAAGATTCTCTCTACCCTATTAGTATGATATATGAGATGCATACAAAAACAGGACAGGTCGAGTGAACCTATAAACACCTCACTTGCAATCAGACGCGGTCGGCTAACACTACACTTCGATGGTCCCTTATATGTTTATTATATGTATATATCTATAAAACGTTTAGTGGCGGATTGTATCGATTTAGGTTGACGAGTGGAGACCTGAGTGCATTGACTTGACTTTAAAGTTACGAATAAATGCCCGATTGGGGTTTCGGACGGGTTATGTGGGACTCCGGAAAGCTTGAAAGCTTGGAGCTGCATAAAATATCAGCATTATTTATTAAAAGTCTCATTAATGTGACACTAATATCCTTTCAAAATATGAAATGATTTATAATAGATACAATTTAATTATTGAATTTCGCCCTCATATAATTTATTTATGTAGGTGAAACGAAATAACAGAAGAACAAGCGTGCGATATGTGTGGGTCGATATAATGTGACTGATGATTTATTTGAATTTGCATACAATCGACTATCATTACACGATTTATAATATTTCCCAACAACAGCATCGAGCTTAATATTATTTATAACTCGGTTCTTTGACAGATGTTCAAATAAAAACTTAATAAGTAACATTTCTTTAAAGTGTTATTCACACACTTAGTTAATTGAAAAACATATATTTAGAAAATATATAAAAATCCATGTAAGAAAAAGTAAAGTAAGTAAAAGTACATGTATTAGTAGACTATTATAGACTGTATGACCGACATACCTTGCTTTACTGTTTCCCTTTGAATCTTTCATTTTTGTATAACGTGTAATTGCATCTTTCTAGCTCCGGAAGATATCAAGAAACTTGCATCAAAACTTTTAACTTTATTAGGCAAATAAAGTAAAAATTTTTGATTACTGTACTTTGTTAGTCACTCAGTGGGTAACTGAAGAATTTGATGCATATTTATTTCTAAAAATGTATATATACCTAAGGGTTTACCTTAGGTATATATACATATTATATTAATGAACGAACGAAATTAACTATTATTAATGAACATAAACAGTTTTTTTTTCATAGCATTTTAAGAACGAGTATTATTTACAAGATTACGACAAAATTAACTAACTCGTTGAGGTCGTCCTCTTAATAGTTTCATCTGCTATTAAACGAACGGCCTGTTCGTGTTTTCAATTGACGATAAATAACCGTAGTATTAGTAATCCTGTATGTATAAAAATTCCCAACGAAACAGGATTTGATCTCCCTGCTGCTGTACATCTAATTGTTGTGGAATTTTAAGCTATTTTATCACATCCTGCCATAACTAATAAAGGTCGCTATTTACAACGTAAATTTCACTAAGAAATTAAGTAAAAAAACAAAATTTTGAGAGCAAAGCACTCTTATATTATTAATCTGCATGTAAAATCAAATTGAATCTTATTTTCATTCAAACAGTCGTCGACCTCGAACTTCATTCAATATGTACAAAAATAATTTGAATTATTAACTCAAAACAATGTCACGTAAAGAAAGCTACCATAATTACTGTACAAGTGTTCGTTTTACTCACGCACTCCATAAATACTGTGTAATTTACACTACACGATGCCTCTACCATGTATATGTTTAACGCCGCAAGGCATTCGATATCGAATGCGTTTTATTTGTTGTATGGAACCAGATTATGTATCATTATTTAACTTTATATTGTAACAAAGATAAGGAGTCGTTATGGAATTGGGGATTGATTTATAAGATTACTTTAGAATAGAAGTGAGTTCAAACTCTACTCGAAGTGTGTTTGTGTTTATAGATATAACTTGTATTACAAATTGTGCTTGTCTTGTTTTTTTACAACAGTAAAAAAAGACGATTCCAAGCCAAGAAACAATAGTTGTATAATAAAATGGCCCCTAGGTCGGTTAGAAAACCCTATCTACGAGCACCTGACTATCCTGCTATTATATATATTTATATATATATATATAAGCTACGTGTAAAAAGCTTACGTGTTACGAATTCATATTTATAATTGAAATTGTTTTGGATGATATAAATAACCATAGTTAACTAAAGTACCATTGGTGAGCACTGCAATCACACAGTTGGGATCCGTCTAAGTGCGGGCAGCCGGTTACTCACAGCTGTATTTAAACAAATATGCTATCTTACTCGAAAAGTAATTACGTTGATGATTATAGTATTTAAAATGTGCAAACATTATATTTTTTTTAAAGTTTTATTTGTAAGAAAGATTTTTTTTAATTTATAATGTCTCGTTGTTAACTGTCTGTTTTATTTATATATTTAAAATTATATGTACTTCTTTATGTTCTAGTATATGTATACGATTTTTTTTATGTTACCGTCTAATCGCATGCTCTCTTGTGAAAGACAGGTGAACCAATTTATTAGAGCCGTGACGGCCAGACTTTCGTTATTTTCTAAAAGCTGAAAGTTTGTCTGTGTATGTTCCCATCATAGGTAAGAACGATGAAGTCAAGTATGGAGTTTGGGTTATGGTTACTTCCACAGACAACAGGAAGTAAACGTGTAAAAAATAGTGCCTCAACTTCGTTAAAGTATAAAGCTGTATTTGTTTATATTTTCTTCGTAATGACATTAGAAATCAGGTCACCCATTCCGAAAAACTTAAGACAGTTGCCTGTCCTGCCATTTATATCAAAAACTACAAGTCCGATTTTAATGCGGTTTTCAGTGATAGGTTCGGACAATTAGCATCTGACGCTTGGTTCATTTTTCTAAACAGATTCAATGGCATGCTTACACTAAGCATGCTTGAATCAAGTGTGTTTTAATCTAGCATGCTTGGATCTAGCATGCCTTAATCAAGCATGGTATGTTTGAAATCTGGCATGCTTTAATAATCTGTTTGTGTACCGTGTTACTGATAGGTACAATGAGACCACATACGGATGAAATTTTTTTTACAATTAAGCAATATTATTTAAAGTATCCATTAGCGATTCTTATCAACGACGCGGTACAACACTATCGGTCGTTAGTAGTATAAAAACTCGGATCAGTTACTCGACCGATCCGCATTGAGTATGAGAGCGAACAGTCTGTGTTAGTAAACAAATCCGTAATGGCATCAGCGTTAAGTATTGTAATTTCTAAGTTTCTGATAGAGTAAGAAGTAATAATGTTATTAAAATGATTTCCTTATGAAAGGTAACGCCATCTTTTTGTTGATTTGACGTGGCAGCATAAAAATCGAACTATTAGGCATTTTCAAACACGTTGTTCACAACAGTAACTAGATTTAGTCTAGTGAGCGATTGCTCATCTAATCAACCCGACTGGGTTGCTACTAGTTTTGTCACTCGCGTTGGACTCATACTTTGGTAGGGGTAGAGGGGTATACCATCGTATGGCTACTCCCTTCCGTGCTGCTCTAAGAATGTAATTGAGAAATAGATTTTCATCCTTTTTTAATTGCATTTTAATTTAAAAAAACCTCGACTAAAAGAATTTATGTAACGACGACGGGGATGAATTCATTGGGGGATGCTATGTAGTTGCTGTATGCAAATGTTAAACAAACTTCCTTGTGTTCCTTTCGCGTTGCTAAAACACGCGGCAATTCAACAAACTTTGAACCGCACATTAATATATATGAATATATTAGTTTTTCGTATATAGCAAGACGAAAAAACATTTAATAAAATAATATTGTTTACTTTGCATAAGATGGCTTAATAATTTTTTTTTTTTTATTGGAATCAAACAATCGTAATAAGCCTATTTCTAGCCTAACACAGTCAGACTCACTTGAACAGTTGTCGCCTCGCGCTCGCATCTATATCAGACTTTCAACGTGTCTGGCAAGATGTAGAAACCGTCAAATCATACGAACGCACTTGGACACAATTATTTGGATGCGCACGTCCAAAATGGATAACTGACCTAAAATTTGAATTTATCTAATACTAAGGCGACGTAACTATGTCATTACGGCAATCAGACCCATGAAAGGATTTTTCTTTATAAAACATCACAATTGGAAAAAAGTGTTTCGGCTAATATAGAATGACAAAAACATTATTCGATAATAGTCATACTTACTTGATGCTGCACAAAATATGCGCGCGGAAATATATCTCAACTCATCGCGTTTCATTTGCACCAAATCGCAGTATTTTTTTCGTGCGAGTTTTTTACGACTACTTTTATATAAACCAAATTCCATACTTGCTGATCGCTCTTACCTATGATGGAGACATACACAGACAAACTTTCAGCTTTTAAAAAATAACTAAGGTCTCTTAAGCCATGTTGTACCTATTTTTTTTCGTAAGGAAATTCTTTACGAATGCCAGCCAGATTGCGAGCTCTGGACTTGCAAATATAGGCTGTCTGTATACCCACTAAAACCGCACAGTGCTCCTCCGCGACCACCACTAGCCGGGGCCATGGGTATCCTAATCTTTCCTAACAGAAGGATCCGACCGCGTCCCACGACCTCTCAGAAGCCACCGTGGCCTTCACAACGGCCAGCAGGGAGAGGTCGTCCCCTATGACACCGGCGTTGAGACGCCCAGGTGGCCAGGCCCATTTACAGACCGAACTGCCTCGATTGTCCTCTGGCCGGCAGAAGGTGTTGCCAGCCGGGTCTCCCACGATAATTTTTAGATATTGCATGAGTTTGAATCTCATGCAACACTTTGTGAATAAACTATGAAAAAGTGTATTTTACTTTATACAAAAATGTATGTCAAATACATGATAGTGCGTGTAATATTCATTTTATTAATTTAATGTATTTTTAATGTAGTCTGCTTCTCATATACATTATGAGAAAGAACATGAATAATTTTTTATACACTTCCGTTTGCCTAATTTTCGTAAATAGAGTTGGAAAGTTTTTATTTTGTGTTTTATTTATTTATACATATTATTTGACGCATACAAATCAAACAAATATACACAAAAGGCGGGCGGTGTACATGAATATAAATGTTATATTATAAATATATATATTATAGGTACATGCTCATACACACTCATACAAACATATATACATAACATATACAAATAATTATATCTAACACAGTAAATTTTTACCTTTTAATATATTATATGATACAAGTATTTTAGTTATATCCATTATATTATTACTGATCAAATAATACATACATTTATCAAAGCGAATATTTTTATTAGAGCGCCTATATTTTCCTTTCCTTTGAAATCTTCTTTTAATATTTACCCAAGATTATTATGATTAAGCGTATTTCGTATTTCAATATCAAAATAAGTATATTCAGTATAACAGATTATATACGTAAGGGGTAAAGTGGTTGTAATAATTGTTTCACTGTGGACACCGTGTCTTTTTTTGCTAATTGAGCCATTGACGCGTAAAATATGCGTCGCTTGGAAACGTGTACTGTATATTTATTTAGTAATTAAATGTATTTCTTCTATTACTTTATTTTAAAATATATTGGATAAATTATTTTTGCACTTCTGATTCATAAAACTTTGAACTGTGCCAAATTTCATATTCCTTTTTCCGCAAAATTTTCGATAAAATGCAGTGGTCCAAAAGTTTTTCTTCATGTATTAATGTATCTAATCTCTTCTTGAATCGTTCGATAAAAGTGTATATTTAAAGTGCTTTGTGAACAATAGTTACGAGTAGGTACTTTTAGTTAAAGTGATTCAGTAAGGTAATTGATATCGAGTGATGTTTGATTACATCCATAAACACGAGAGCAGTGAACCTCAATCTACAGATAGTTAAATCAATTATACGTCAGCAATGTTTTGTAAGCAAACTTTTATTATTCTTAAATCCTTTTAGAAACTTGAGAGATGCTTTAGGAATATGTACATTTTTAGTACACGTTGCATTTTTAATAATTAATACATGAAAAATATCTGTACAAAATGTTGAAATCCGATACACCCAAGAGCAGCGGATAAATTGTCTCTCTGCCTACCGTGATATGAGTAAAAAAACAAATTATTGCTAAATACTTCCGATTTATTCTAAACAATCTAAGTGTTTAATGGACAACGTATGTTGAGATCTAATCAAGTAAACTTAATAAAAAGTTCAAAGTTGTGCTTCATCATACAATTCGAGGACTTATATTGAGTAATTCTGCCATCAAGACCTCATTGATTGATGAAAAATTGCAAAATATTACTAACGTTTAAGTATATATTATATTATAGTATAATTTGAAGGTAAAATAATAGTGCACTTCGCTCTCAACACTTAATAAACACTAAAGGGTTATGCTGCAAAACAGTAAATGCTGACAGCCACAGCTGACTTATAAATTCCACAAAATTATTCATTACAGGCAGCGTCCATGTTAAATGTTTCTTCTTAAAATACACTGTCAGTAGTAACAATTGAAATGCTTGGAAACAAACATAAATAGCCTGTTACATTGTTATTTCGTTCCAGGTGGCTTTTAAAAAATCTAAAAGTGATGGTCATTCGCGCCTTCGATTTTACGCATTAGCAAATGTAAATCAAATATCCGGTCGGCGCTTTTGTTTCAAATAGTTACTACATTACTATTACTATTGATTTAATGTTTCAGTGGTTAATAAATTATTTAAGGCATTTGTTAATTATTTATCGTTTATAGGTAGTGGCTTCTGTAATATATGTGTTAATATTTCAATATGTAAATTATTAAGTATGTACTAGAGTTTAATATTTATAAAACAGATTATGTTATATATTGCATATTCTAGTCATTTCACTTATTATGTTCTTATTGTTTAATAAAAACATCTTTGGAAGGCTGTCAAAAGCCAGGTATATATTTTTTGTAATTAGAACTAGTTATTCCGAATGAAATACTTTACTGCGACCAATAGTGATGTACTCGATTAAGATTTTGTGACTCGAGTCACTCGAGTAAAAAAGTCACTTGATTCGCATGGCAATTAAGATTAAAATATTGTCATTGTCATGGATGGCGTATTATGAAAATGATGGAGTATTATTAGGCTAAATTGTTACATGTGTACATAACACATGTACCAATTAAGCTTCGTCATCAGTTTAGATATAGGATACATTTTTTTGAAACGTCAGTCCTAGTCAACATAAAACATCAATGACGTCAATATCTACTACTACTAAACTACTATTAAGCGTTGCCGTTAAAAAACCGGAGCTGTATCCCATCTCTTTTACACATACACCATTTTCTGTTATAAACCTAAACAGCGTGCAATTTGAATATTAAAGTTATGTAATAAAATTCAATTTTAAGTTAAATCGATGCCATATGTTTTTAATAAATTAATTTTCCTGCGAGTTTATCTGCGTGAAATTTTACAATAAAAGTAGCCTAAGTTATCCCCTATTACTTTAACTAATAAGGTTAATGTAATAAGTAATATTTAGTGAAAATCTTTTCCAGCTGTTTCAGAGATTAGCACTTAAATTTTATTTATTTGTATAGATTACTGATGATACAACATGACATTCTAATAACAAATCGAATTGGAATTAACTTAAAATTACGCGTATTTTACTTTTTTATAGACTAATGTTATATCAATCAATTACATACAACTTTATTTTCAATCGAGTACGACTTTGACAAATTCACTCGAGTGACTCGAGTTGCGTCACTACTAAGCAGTAACGTTTCTCGTACATGTACAAACACTCGTAGTATAAAGGCTCATCATACATCATTCGCGCGTATGTGTCAAGGTATAATAATTGTATTACTGTATATTCTTATCTTGTCTTATCTTAATTAATTACATTCTTTATAAGGACTGAGTAAACTTACTAAGACTAAGATCATATATTTTGATATTATTGAGGCGGTTGTGGCATGCGGTATTTGACTGCACAGTGGACCAGACAGCATTCATCATCTCACTTGAAATGTCTTGTTTTAAAACTTTGACGTCACGAGGTCCAAGCCATGAGCGAAATTCTTACAAAATTAATTCAAAAGATATAATAAGCGATCTAAATTTCAAATATATTTTTTTCTTGCCAATAAAATGTTAAGTGATAGCTATGTACTACAACGTTAAAGGTGACGTTTTACAAATATACAAATACACTACTAATACACGTTTTATTACAACGCTAATCTCATATTTAGAGCAAACGGAAGTACATGCATGCATTTAGATCAGAATCTACACGCACATTGCACGCAATCTCTACTCTTATAACCAAAATCAGTTTAGTTCAGTTCTTTACTTATGGCGCTTCGAACGTGCAAGTTAAGCACGAAGGACATAAATCGGTAAAAAAAAGACACTATTTTAGATAATAAGGTGAAAAGAGATCCAGTAACAATATAGGAACCTTCATCTATCACAGAACAGACAAATAAATACTATCTGACCAGAATACTATACACCAAAAAAAATATTATTAAATGAAGATAGCACCTAGAACCTAGAAGTATTTAAAAAAAAGAATTAGATCTTGCAGCCTATAAGGGACGTCATTTTTTAACGGCTTATTTAAAAAAGAATAGGGTGGTAAAATCTAAACATCTACTTAAGCCGTACGCAAAAGAAGGTCGCAGAAAAATTAATTAGTTTACGGAGAAAGTATCTTGTCACTAGGTTCTCTCTGCCTACCCTATTAGGGAAAAAACGCAAAGCTTATGTTATACTTTTGCACTTATACTTAGGTTGTTAATAAATTAACTGTATTTTTAGCATAAAATGCATGACATGATGTGAAACAGTAGAAAAAAGTACTGTGATGATTGAACTGCCATTTCGCGAGCTTTGAGTAAAACTCGATTGATGTTAAAGTTATGAAAGCTTTTTGGCCCAATATTACCTGAAAGTTGGATGTCATGGTATGTGTAAATTTGGGCTATATTCAAGACAGAAGACCTTGTATTTAGCTCAAATTTTACTACGATACAGATTTTTTTATTTAAGTAAACACGAAGTTGTTTATTTTTTGTATTTATCATGATAATATATTATAAACGTTATGCATCTTTTCGTGCTCTTTTTTTAAATTTCGCAACAACTTGTTAGCCATCGACAGATAGTCTTTGTCTGGAAAAGGTCTTTCAAATAAGATATACCTAAGTAGGTTAATGCTCAAAGCAAATCAGACAGACGTGATAGGTATGGATGTTATTTTACAAATTTATCGACTGTTTGCACAGCCACATCTAACTAATATCATGTAAATAGAAACTAAACAGATGTCATATCCACAATATAAATTAGTAATGTAATTATAGAATACCATTCAGTGTGTTAATCTAACTATGAGCTGTGACTTTGTGTACACTTGCATATTGTTAATGTAGATTTTCAATATGTTTAGAAATGGGTAAAAAGTAAGTAATGAAAACGGTTATTTCATTAACTCTACAAGCACGCATTGCCTCAGCATAATGTTGCATTTTACAAATGTGTATGTCAAACACTGCCTTGTAGTATTTGTAATATTTATTTCATTCATGTAATATGCTTGTTATCCATTATTATAAAAAAAATTTGGTCAGCTGTGTTTTTTCTTCAAATGAACTATAACTTTTCCAAATTTCGTACTCCTCTTCCTTCCCTTATGAGGGAAAAAAAATTCCTTCACGTATTAAAAAAGCAATGATAACAGTCGTTAAGTCATGACACATACCAAGAAGAAAAATATTCTACTTAATCCCTGTTAAAAAAAACCATATGTGTGTTGAAATAGTTAAATAATATTTTTTATTAAATAACATTGATATATTTCAACATTTCTAAAGTGTTATTCGCATACTTAGGAAATTGATACACATCTTGACCGCTAAACCATGCGTCCTACATCCGCACCAACATTAATCAAACTATAAGAAGTATAAAATACTTTTTATATATCTAAATCCCGATCATGCAGGTTCCCTAGAAAGAATCAAGACGCAGTTCTTCACTTTTTCTCCATTTCTATTTAAACACGTTGTGTTGAGAAATTGGCACTTAATTGAACGCGTTTACTGTCAGACACTCAACTGCGCCACGTCGATTTACATCTGTATATCAATTCCATTTATATACAGAGTATAAGCAGTTTATTTTATCAACTCAAACATCAAGCGCACTATACAGTATATATTTATGTCATATCATTTTATTTGACCTCAATGAAAATGTATGAACTATGTGCATGGTTTCGTCATAAATGAAATAAATTGCGAAAATGCTGTTTGAATGCAAAATTGATATGGGAGCTAGGTATCTAATGATTTATAAATTACTAACTCGTGTTGCGACGAGCACATAGAATTTATGAACTGCTTCTTTAAATACCACTAGTGAGTGAAAAATGGTAAAACGGAATATACTAAGCAATATATCATAGATATTACAAGTAAAATTTTAAGCAATTTTTTTATTGCCCATACGAATACAATCACTTGCCTTATATCCTGTGGAACCCCTCACGTTCCTAAAATAAAGCGTTAAATAGCTGTTACGTTACGTGTCACGTTCCGTAAATTATCATTAGACCTTGCTTAGTAATTGTTGTTTGATTGCCAATTGATTAGTTTAAATCTTAATTTAAATTTATAAAATATTTTATTAAATTATCTGTAATCTGTAAAAAAGTAGTTTCATCTGTTAAAAGATTACATTAATAGTATTCGAAGACAGAGTAGAATCGAAAAGCCTGAATTAAACTTTTTAGTGAAAAGAAGACAAATTACTTTAAGCGGAATAGTTGGGTTTACGATTGGTCGTTTCTTCGAATAATTGAATGTCAAAAACAGTAAAGCTCGATTTAAGCTTTATTCTGATTGAGAATCACCCTTTGAACACAAGGCAATTTAAATGAACATTATATTATACAATTGAAATACAAAATTGTTCTAATTGATTATAAAGCTATAAAACTAAATATAAAAAAATGAAATGAAAATTGCATATCACACTTAACATCTTTTAATATGGTAATATTTATATCTTCTAATTTAGCTTGTTTCGTATGATTTTACATCAAGTAACCCAGACTTTAAAAAATGTAATGAGTTTAATCGCCCAGGTGTAATGGCTACACTGTAAAAAAATATTCAAATCAGTCCAGTAGTTCCAGAACTTAGTGTGAAAAAACTGATGATTTATAGAAGGTGTTTAACAGCGGATGGATACGAGCTAAGATCAGGATGGTTAGCGTTCTTTAAAGGATGCCTACTAGCAGCAACGACGGCAACAGACGGGCTGAAAAAAAAACAAAAAAGGAACAAAAAAACCGGAAAGACAATTTCAGGTTCATATAATAAGAACAAATTCATACATCACCAAAGCATTTTGACGGTTACAACGAATAATGCAACTACGTTGTACCGATGAGAGGTTAACAAAGACGCCGCCGCATGTTCACATCATCATTATATTTTTACCATTATTAAAATTCTACAGCCTGAGGCCATTTATAAGGCATCGGATGAACTGAATTGTTTAAGTAATCTGTTACCGTTATTGATTTTTTATAGACCGTCTCGTTAGTAAAGTATTGTTTTACAAGATAGTAAATTCGAATATTATAAGTTTTTCTTATAAAGATAGAAAGCGGTGATAGCACATAGAAAGATATATAGTGAAACATACATACAAACTATAGAATTTCTGTGTTGAAGTTGCAACGCTGATTTATAACGTAAAGTACTTTTATCGTTTAATACTCATATATATATCAAATATATGCCACATATATTGCAAGAAGAAAAGATTGATCTTAATAATATATTACTGTTGTAATACTGCGTACTGCGCTCTGGCATTTCATATCTATAATATATTTATAAATTGTATTTTAAAATAGGACGCATTAATTTATATAAGAGCAACACTTAATTAGATGCCATTTAAAAATTATAAAAAATATATATTTATATTCATCGTACTACTTCAAGTACGAACCACTATATACAATTGTTTTGTTTTTTTTCTAAGCCTCTATATCAATAAAGTAAGATTCTCTATCTGTTGTCATTTACTTTTTTATTAGCTTCACCTGTATCTATCTATATGCATACCGTCCGAATTACTTTAAAATTTGCACACGGAACCTATCATAGTGCAATTTTGTTCGAAGTCCTTGATAAGACGAGCAGGATTAAGGGGAAATTAATATAAGCGTATTTCTTTTGGTTTCGAGGACAGGAAAAGACAAAAGTGGATTTGATTTCTACTCAAAATACTTGCATTTACTCTAGTCTGGTAAAATTAGATAATGCGAAAAGTGAATGCAAATAAAAATATTACATTCGTATACCAAATTAAGTATCGAAAAAGGGTTTATAACATAAAGCGCAGTAAAAGGGCAAAGGGTGGTTATTGTGAACCTATCATAAATTAACTTATTGTTAGCGGGAAACGCTATGTACAATATAATGAAGCAATTTCATAAACGATGACTCGAGATACGCTTCAACGTTTTTCAAGAAGTTATTAGAGGTTAAAGCTAAGCTAAAATGATTTATTATTCGAAGCGGAACTTTGCATAGTCCGTGCATGAATGTGATTTTATATTAAAAATATATATGTATCTATTTGCAGGATAAAATTTTAAAGAACATTTATTTTAATAAAAAAAATCATACACATTCAAATTTCAACAATATTAAAATAAATAGTAACAACCGTAATATACCATGTTGAATTGTACAATTTTTGTGTGTTACTTTTTAAAAGTGTCAGTGTGTACTGTCTAAGAACTCAACGCCTCTTTGTCTTGTCACCAGGGCGAAGAAATGAAAATAAATTTTGATATACTCATTCCCCCGAGTGGGTATCTGACCCACAACCATCGGGTATACAGTCAAACGCTGTCACACTGCGCCATGGCGGCCTCAATGAAAATCTTTTAAATTTTTTTAAATATTTTTGATAAGCTTTTATATTTTTCAAGAATAACATATCCTGTACGTTATCTTAATTACGGATATCGGTGAGTGTAATACCATTTGCACAGTATAGGTAGCATTACAACCTCATTCCAACACATATCTATTAAAAGCCCAGCTAAAAAAGCTCTTAACAATATATCCGACGGGTTATTTAAAAAAAAATACTTTAAACGCACGATATAACGACCTATTTACACAAAAGAAAAATATTATTGTTTAATTATTCCAAACGACCGGTGGAACACATCAATTAAAATAACTTGGAAACGTAATTAAATACTTTCCTAATGAAGCATGTTTCTCGATTCTATTACATATTTTGTAGTAGTTTATGTCTGTTAATTGATTATATCGTATGTACTATAAGCATATACATATATTGCTTTTTTTTTGCTCACGCGCATTATGCGACATTAAACCCACGACTTACGTTCCATCGGTACTATGCAATTAGCTTCCAAATTCTAATCGTCAAATCGTCATTTATTAAAAGATGCAAGAAAATGATAAAACATTTCACTTACTATGGATCCGCACAAGTAAGGTAAAGTAATATGCAATAAAAAAATTAAAACTTAAACGTTTTTACATATTTCGTTTTTATTCAAATGAAAAACTGTTATTTAAAAGGTTTATTTAAATTTGTGTGATGTCACGTAAAGTAAAAGTATTCCTTTTCTACATACAGTCTGAATCGTTCTAAAAATACAAGATACGCTATTAAATTTACATAATTCTAGAAACGTATGATGAAAGCATAAAATATTTTACAGCGACACAGTCATTTCAATAAATTAATTTCAGCTTTGCTATCACATTACTTTTTTTTTGTTTTGTCAAAGAAGCTTATGGATAATGGCTTTACGCTTTCTACCACATAGTAAGGTAGTCAATAAGAACATAGTGTCTAGACTCTCCATTCTCCCTTTTTCGTCTGTATCGACGTACATACATAACAAACAAACAATAAATATAAGAGCAAACGGTTTATGTTGCTAAGTAAGTTTTTTCAATTTAGTTTATATTATTGATTACACCTATAACCCCTACTTTACACGCAACACCTAAAATAGATGAACAACGAATACTAACTAACAAATCACGAAAATACCCTTCCCGTTGAATAAAGTATGTATAAAACATAAAGATAGTGTTTCTATTTAAGTAGTCTAGCTAAATGAAATATCGACTATATATAAGAAACATACTATAAAGGTAGTTTCACTTCCTGCTTATAAAAGAATTTGCAAAATTAGTGAAAGTGAAGATTTTTTTCCAGCTTCTCGCTTTAACCCGCATAGCCGAAGAGGGTGAGAGGATTTAGTGTCAAGGATACTTCATTCTGCGTTTTCTATCCGAGTTCTAGACGCAAGGTATAAATTTGAAAGAAAGCACTGAAGCTATAAGCTATAGGTCATCTATAAAATACTAGACTTCTGACATGATCTTAAATTCATAACTTAACTGTGTACGAGTATAACACGTAATTTGTTATAGAGGTCAAAAGTTAATAAAAGTACAAAAATAGAGTGAAAGTTAAAATTACAGTAATATAAAATGTTTGTATTCATCAAGAGAAAATACGCTGCATGCGAACCGTACCTTACTAATATTATTTGCATAATATTTTGTATCATTTTGTATATAACAGGCAATAACTTTACCTGTTCAATACAAAATAAAAAAAATATATATTTAGAAAAACATATATTTCAGACTTGAACGGTTTTTGAGAGGCGTGGGTTGAAATCCCGCTGCGTTCAAATTTTTATACGTTTTCTAAATATATATTTTTCAATTTCCTAAGTGTATAAATAACACTTTAAATAAAAAAAAATGTTAAAAAGAAATACAAATTTCAAAAAAATGAAGTGAAGTGCGGAAGGTCCTGACATGTAGTGGAGAAAAGGGTGCCCTGACACTGGGTTCTTTCTGACTACACTGCTATGCGGAAACTAGCGTAAAACTGTAATAATAACATATCCCACGTCTATACGTGAAATGAAAAGAAATGATACAAATAACAAATATAACGTTTAAAGCTTAATATTGAAATAACTTAGGAAAATTTAATCTATTTTTGACACTAAATAAACTGTGCTTACATTGCAGCAGTTGACTTAAACTAAAATATAATTAATTTTTTACATACTAGAATGTGGTTATTAAAACAACCTACAAAATTATTACTTTTTAATTTAAAACTGACAATATCATAAAAACACTGTATGTATTTTTATCATATTATAAATTTTACCTATATACCTTACTTAAATGTAAGAAATATTAAACAATACTTAAAATTTTATTAACTTGATTTTGATTTGAAATCGATAATAAACTACTCTCAATAATACACATATAGGTCAGTCAGAATATCCGTCTGTCATTTTCAGCGAACGAATATAATTTTAATGAATTATCAATGCGTCGAACTGTTTGGAGATGATAATGAATCCAGTGAGTTATGAAGAGCGCTGATACTAACGAAACTTAAAATATGCATAATGTGCCCTTTTAAATGGAAATGAACCACTTTTCTCTTTTATTATTATGTGTTCGTCACTATTTCACTCTACAACGAATTACTACAAGCACATTATATTTAATCGATCCAGTTTCATCGCTTAATTATCTATGAATTTTTTATACATTTGTAATTTATTTTTATATCACAGGCTACAGCATGACAATTGTAGCTTTTGGACCTGTAAATATATCTAATCTAATACAAAAGAAAAGTTCAATTCAAATTTCATTTGGACTCAACTTTTATCGACTCTTATATCGTTTAAACTATAGTATCGTTAAAACATTAACATACAATTAAGTTTAGCTCTACTTTAATTATGGCTTTTCAAACGTTACTTAGATAATGTCACGTGTGTGTTCTCCACACACAAAGTTAATATAGCTACAATAAACAATCTAGGTAGGTATCATACATATATATAGAAAACGTATAAAATTTGAACGCAACAAGATTTGAAGCCGCGCCTCTTGAAAACAGTTCAAACGCTCTGACCGCTAAGCCATGTGTTCTACATCCGACTACGTTGAAATTCTTATGCGCTTACAACAACTTATATTTGTTGTTAGCGGCTTTTAAGAATCGCGAGTTCTAATTCCTTTGGGTTAAATGTTTTATACTGTTTCTAAACATATCTTTTCCAATTTCCTAAGTGTGTGAATAGAACTTTAAAAAAATGTTAATAAAAAGGTATCTCTGTTTTTATCCATCGACCTCACAAAACATATATAAAGAAGTCAGTAAACATTACAATTTTAATAAATGCATTTAAGTTCATAGTAAAAAAATATTTAATTTATACGATTTTAATATAATGACTACATGTCCCGTCGTACGTTCATACATATTTATAAATCGATGCTCTTACGCGTAGACCGTTGTTACACTGCATGGAATCACAACAAAACGCCTATCGTTTAACTTTCTCCATGTAATTTTTTGGAGTGTGCATTAATAAATTATTTACCAAACACGTTTTGTCTGCAGCGACGTTGAAACGTATATGGCCCTTTATTTTCTTAACTTCTTTATAGTGATAAGTTTATCTAAATATAACGTATTGAACTTATAGTCACTTATTAAATGGACACTATAAAAAAATTGAAAAAGATATTTTCATTTTTTATATTTTATCATTCTATAATTATTTAGTGGAGCTGTATTTAATCTCTGCCTATCACAAGATCGAGCCGATTGTAAATATTTTAATTAAAGCATAGTTATGATAAAATTGTTATATTAATATTGTTATATTACCACTAAATATTGTTATATTAATATGTCTTGAAATGGACAGAATTTGTGTGTGTATACACAGTGTTTGTAGGACACGAGGTATTGTGTGGCATGCAATTATTATTGATAAGAGATAACCTGGTCGCCCTTTTACTACCTGGAGGTGATCTGTTGAAAGGGAGGCAGCTTCGGCTGGTATGGGCTGGCAATACCTGGAAGCTGTCGCACATGATTGTGAACAGTGGAAATCACTTATATTAACTGTATGTTCCTGATGAGAGATAAAAAGACGCCGTAATTATAATCATACACTGTGTTACAAAAAGACGTTTTGATAAAAATAAAACCCTTGAGAACAAAATTTAATAAATACATATAATAAGCGAATGTAAGATACCTTACAACTTCGTAGTTTTTAATGACGTGCCCTTCAAACCTGGTATAAACTAAAGTTGTATTTTGTAAATATAGAATTTTTAATTAGCAATATACTTGTTAATTAGAAGTTTTACGAATATTATACGTAACTTTCAATAAAGCGTACTGTAATATAAAATATGTTTGAACATTTAAAAGAAGCTTCAAGCTTTTTCCGGCATAGCAGGATAGTAAAAGAGGACTTAGTGTCAAGACACTCCGTTTTCTGCCCGACATCGTGACATTGCGGACTCAATGCCAGTCTTACCAGAACGGAGAAATAAAATAAATATAATCATTCATCCCAGTTGGATTCGGACCCACAACCAATCGCATTACAGTCAGACGCTGTCCCACTGCGCTACTATGGCCTCAACATTTGAACATTTATATATAGAAAATGTAAGCCGGAAAACATCTTAAAGTCCAGAATGATCTCCCTGATCGCACATTAATCCTCAAAATGCTCAATATTTCTCCGAGCCCTGCCTTAGATGGTTTTTGAAGTTCAGATCCGTAGATAAAGCGAGTGCTATAATTTATATGGGCCATTGGTCTCAGTTTGACCCTGGACAACCATTCTGTATAAGATAAATGAGTGCGGTTGAGTTCCTTTAAAATAGGGTAATTTAAGAATGTAGTACATCTATTTCTAATAATTATAAGTGTATGTATAATATATTTATAATTAATAATTTCTAGGGTTACAAGTAGTTTGTAATTTAGCAGTTGGTTAGATGAGACTAAATATTAGCAAATTTTTTACTACGTTGTATTTGTAATTACTGCTGTTCTAAGTAGCGAATGAATGGTGCCAATACTAGTATTATATATTGACAGAATTAATCTTCCAGTAAGAATTTTAATATATTATTGATTCGTATATTACGAATACTATTATATTACACATATTATTACTTGGGTAAAGGTATCCTCCATTGTGTTGGTATGCAGCAAGGTATCAATTTCAGTCGCATTGATAAGCAAGTGGTGAAACACGAAGTCTTTTGTATGATTTATAGTCAACTCATATTGGAAGCGAACCAATTTATCAATGCATCATTTTTCAAAGTATTATCAGAGATCAATGATAAATCTCTACCATACTGTTTTTATTATTCGTAGCAAGGTCAAACATTACTTTTTAATATCTCGAAAAATTATTACAAAGACTTTAAAATTTTTATTTATCAAATACTTCTGCACTGTTGACAACTCCAGTCATGCCAGGGAACGGCTGTGGCAGATTAACCACTCACCTCCTCCAGACTATGTGGGTCACAAAGAGTGCCGCCAGGTCATAAGCTACCGCGGCCGACATGGAAGTCACTCAATCGTCTGCGTAGCCAGGTTGACTGCTGTAAAGACCTTCTTGCAAATTGGGGCTGCTTCCCACTCCTTACACTCCTTACACTCCTTTTGATTGTTGTGCAAATCCAAAAACCATGCCACACTTGCTTGCTTGTCCCAACTGCCCATCCACATGCTCAATTGACGACCTGATTGAAGGAACGGGATGAGGCGGTCGACGTCGGCAAGTACTTTTATAAATATCATTTAAAATCTCATTTTTGACATGAAGAAGAAGAAGAAGACTGATGACAATAATCATATTTATTGATATTATGAATAAAAAATACAGTCAAATATTGAATGAAAGATTTCGCTAAAATACTTGTATGCTCGCCAAGTGACTTATTCAATATTAAAGTTTATCATATGAATATACATATTTTTTTAACAACAATGTCATGTCGCAGTTATAACGTATAGGATTACTTAGGTCCTAACTTCCATTCGATAGATGTAACTTAGGAAAATCGGTCGATTCTTCAACTAAACACACAAATTATAATGTGTTTTAAAAGTTTTCAAAAAAGAGTGAGCAATGTGTTCTCTCTTACTTTCTCTCTCTCCCTCTAACTCCTTGGCCTTCCATGAATTTACCGTGTGAGTGCCGGGCTCATCACGTGGCAGGGACAGGAACTCGAGCCATATATGAAAAGATCCTACTAATGCCGTATTGTAAATACGTTCAAGAAATTAATTTGATTGCCTTAGGCAGGCCGAGATTTTCTAGCAAATTATTATTTTATAATAGCTCTATGCTTATCTCATAAATTGCAAGAAATATATGGATATAAAAAAAACAGTTGATTTACTAAATAAATACACCTTTAACAACGATAGTACTCTAAAAATCTGTCCATTAAAATATATTTTAAACTAGCTAAATACAAAAATAATTATTAATGTTAACCTAAAAAGAAAAAAGTAGGCTAAATTTTTTTAAAAATAACTAAAATATTGTGACCTAGCATAAATGATAAGTGTTCTGTGTTCTGAACATAAGCTTAAAGTTATATTCTTACACATAATTATATTAATAACAAATGGTGTTTGTTATTTTTTTTACTTCGAAACTTTTTCCCGCTAGGCAGGTAGAACCTATATAAGTATCAAGACACTCCTTTGTTCTTCGCTGTTTGCTCGAATCGGAGAAAATGCGTGTTAAGTAGCGGAACTCAACGTCGTACTTTGTGTTACTAAAGCGGAAATATGAAAATAATTTAATAATTATTCCAGTCAGAACTATACCACTATACAACTATATGAACTTAATGTAAGGCAAAACTTAAGATATTTAACTATTCACGATATATAAACTGCTATGTACATAATGGATCCGTCCAAATCGTGTTTAGAACCGTTAAAATCGTGTTTAGATTTGTATATTATTTTTATGTCTAGTTTGGTTTTGTGAAAGTTGAAAATTAAGCAGTTTCTAGTATGTAATACAACATTATAAAAACTTAAAGAAAACAGTAAAACCTGAATATATTAAACTTCACTACAGAAAAATAAATATAGAAATGTAAATTAAAATCCATAATGTATCAATAATTACAGAAATAAATAATTAAAAAATTCAAAGAGCAATATATACTTTGTATTGAGGCATTGTCGGGCAGAGATACAGCGCCTGACTGTACACGTGATTTGTTGTGGGTTCAATCCCCAGTCGGTGCGATGGTTATTTTCAAATCCACTTACTTTAGTAAGACAAAGCATAATGCTGAGAATATCTGCCAGCTACTTACTACATAATATGAAATAAAATATATAAACTTTTTTGTTTTATGTCGATTCAATGTCCATTATTTAATTACGTTCTACTTAAACTTTACGGCAGTTTAACATCGCTCTAATTGCCTGTTTGACAAGTCCCTCCCCATATTTAATAGATGTCTATCAAAAGATTTATTATTTCCGCTGCACATATTACGATTTTAAACGGGTTAAGTGGAATTTGATCCTACAAAATAGTAAATTCTGTTTCTTATTTATCTGTAAAAAAATATGTATTTAACCTTAAACTTACCAAGCACCTTGAGAATTAATGAATTCAAACTAGTATGGGGCTATTTATTTACAATAGGTAAGTATAAAATTTTACAACAGTGCCTAATAAATGAAATTTTAAACGTTCATTTGTCATAAAATAAAAAATACTTGCAAATTGTAAGAAAATCATGAAACCAATCTAGAGATCTATAAATATATATAAAACTATTTTAGTATGTAAATTGTCACTTCGTTACGAAACAGCGGGATCTAGGCAGCTAGCATTCCAAAGCTTATCGTTGCGCTAAATTTTTTAGATAGCTGAGTATATTTAAATTGAAAGCAGCCAGTTTCCAGCAAACGATTAGCGTAAGAACAATCATCATAAATTGTGAAATTAGCTAAAGGCGCCGCAAAGCCAACGCCGCTGCCACGACGCTACGCCTCATTGGGTTATTATTTATAACTTTGTATTTACATCTACGTGTAAGTACTAAGTATGAGTGTATATTCTAAACACAACAATCTATTACGAGAATATATTTGTGTCTGTTATATTAACTTAGTATTAGAAAACATATTATCCAATCTTAATCTAATTTTCAACTTTGACCGTGGATCACGAAAGATTAGGATAGTTCCGGTGTCCCCAGCTAGTTAAAGTCGAGGTTTTAGCACTTAGGTTTCAGATGATAATCTGCCAGCCTACATATGCCACCATGGCCCAAATAGCTGGTCCTAGTCTAGGACCAAGGAAATTGGCGGGTACATATAAATTTCAACTTTCTTTTCTACTTGACTAAATTCATCACGGACTTTGTAAACAATATCTGGCCCTTGTCTACAGAAATAAATAAAATTGGAGTGACAGACTTTTTAGTAAATGCATATGTATTTATTATACACGGTACATATACCAAAATAACATTTTCTACAATTTTTGTTTGTCTAAACTCTGGAACGGCTGGACCGATTTTGACGGTAGATAGCTAATGTAATAAGGAGTAAATTACACTACTTTTATTTTAGAATACCACGCGTATGAAGTCGCGGGCACAGCTGGTTTTAAAATAAACACGAGTAGAATTTTAACCAACAACCACCATGCAGTACAAGTTACAAGACGGCGTATAAAAAAGTTTAGGCTATCAAAGAAAAAAATGCGTCGCTATGGCTGCTATCTGCGTGTATCATTAAATCTCAATCTGAATACATGCATAATATCCATCATGTCGGCGCGTGCAGCCTCATTTCCACCGGTCGTGACGATCTCTTAAATAAGTAATTAATGACATCTAGCCATGCATTTCATCCCGCCGCGTCTAAGTAATTACTTAATAATTTATCTCCATCAATAATTTATATCATTAATATTAATATGACGAGATAAGAACTATTTGATTTATTGAATCGTGGCGGGTAATTAACTAAGTGTTAGTTCGATAGTTCTATTTCGATATTTATTTTAAAAATCCCTTTAACTTTACCACTAAATATGCACATATTTAGACGTTATAAAATAAATTTAAAATATCTATTTAAGATTTAATATAAAGATATAATTTTATTATCTAAAGAGATGCCGGTGATATAAATGTCTTCTCTAAAGCATCAGTTTGTCTTCAAAAAGTAAGAGTGCTCCGGCCTTTCTAGAGATAAAAAGATTGAAAACTTTAAAAGAAATAGCTTTTTAACTTCTTGAAAAGTTTTGTCATTCCTATACATTTCTGGTCTTAAATGATCCCTTCGTTATGCCTGGGATATTTTATATCCCAGGAGAGCTACTTATGGTTAATGATAAACTGTTTAGGTGTTTATTTATTGTACGTTTTTCTTTGAAAACACAATTAATGTAAACTGTTAACAGCAATAACATATTAAAATAAATTTATAATAAAACGTTTAATAAGTGAAAATTTTGTATACCCTAGTTACTTAAAACACTCAATATAGTAGTAAATAGCATAATATTACCGGTTTGCATTCGTGAAGTGTCTCTCAATTTAATGTACCTTGACTGTTGGCCAATAGCGACTTCATCATTTCGACTTCACCAAAATATTATCCCTGGAAGCAAATGCTTGTCATATCATTATAAGAAATGCCCGCTACCTTATAAAAAAATTACGAACGAGTAGATTATAAAAATCACACTCAAGTAGTATTTTTTCCTTATAGTCTTGGAACTTGTAAGAATTTGTTTTGAAACCTGTGATACATCTAGTGATTATTTACAGAAATAAAATTGTGATACTAGATGGCGCTTTACGCCTACTAGAGCCACCTTCCGTACACTTTGAAAAGTAACAGTAAATTTTAATTTTATGATGTTACTGCTTGATATATAATTCAGAATGTTACCATATAATAATTTCAATTAAGGTGACCTTAAAACATTATTGAGATATATTGTAATTTTTCACCGATTTTAGTAGCTTGATAATTTAAGACAATTCATATTTTTTCTAATAAACATCAGCTCATTGTGTTATATAGAACAAAACGTATTTTTTTTAAATTATTGCGTATGGTAACACTCAGTTTTTGATCTCGATTCAAGTTTTCTGCTACCACTGTGCAAGTTCACGACAACAATTTATATTTTGTTTGTGTAGTGCATTATAAAATGACCTGGATTGTGATTTGTGAAATAATATAGTGATATGAACAAAATAAAAACACTAAAAAAAATCTTGTTAAGCGATATGTTACTCTCCTTGGCAGTGTTCTAAGATTGTGTTCATATCGCGAAGTTTCATAATAGTGACACTATGATAAAATCCGAAATGGTTTCAAAACCAGCGAGTCAAAAAAGAAGGTGAGTTTTTGTATGGTTCATTTAAGGTATGTTATGGTCTTAAGTTATACTTTAGGGCAAAGCTTACACCTGATCTTAGATGTACATTTTCCTGTTACATATCTGCCAAATGCCCCTGTGCTAAACTTTCTCTTTAATATTCAATTGGTTATATCATTGAATTCGTTGAATACGCAAAGTAATACCGGCCGTGAATAAAATAATACTGTAATGTTGTTATCATCAATTTATAATATTTTATGATTTTATATTTTAAGTACTCCTACGCAACCAATGATAGATAATAATGCTTGAAGTACCAGATTTACCCTCAATTCATGTTCCTTAAATGAAAGAAGTTTTGTATATTTTTTTCATCACAATTTTGACAATCCATGCCGTTGTGGCATAGCTGAAAGCTGTTGACTGTACATGCATTGACTAGGAGGATGATTTATATAGTGTCTAAACACTAGGTTTTCTCTGCTATGCTTAAAGTTAAAAAAATCACAATGACTACTATAAATTGCATCATACTCAAAATATCAATTTCAATTGGGTTGCCAGCACTTTATTCATATGTACTTATGTATATTTGCCATGACTAAATCTTATTTTCTTTATTTCAACATCTTTTACCATGGTTTGTATTTTTGTCAAAGATATTGATGCATTCCCATGTAAGTAGAAAACAAATCAAATTTAAATATTGAAATTCAAACGTCACCATATAATACATTATATATGTGTATAATTTATGATTTAAATATGCCACACTTACATTACCGCTTTAATATAAATTATCAAAAACTACACAATACTGATGTATTGGTAATTTAATTGTACAAAAAAGAAGAGAAAAAGAACTACTATATACAAGAAAGGGAATTTTGAAAATTACCTAATATTACAAAGATTGACACAATTTTGCACATGCTAACTCTGACTGTATTAATATACTGCTTTTAATCAGAAAGTAACCTCAGTTATTTAGTTTTTATGATATCAGACTAGTTTAGCAGACATCTTTTAAATATGTATGTCTATTTATAAAGCAGTAGCCAGCTCACCAGAGCTGAGAAATAAAAATAATTAAGTTATTATGATTCCACTGAAGAGGAATCAACCTCACAACAAATTGTAATTACAGTCAGCCACTGCCCTACTGCACCACGGTGTTGATAATTTTTATTCAACATACTTATAATTCCAATTATATATCCCTTTCACTATTAAAATTTATATTTCTACTGGTATAAAGACCTTTATGTAACACAACTGATTAGTAATGAGTTATTTTTGAGATTATTTCTTCTGAGAAATGCTCTCAGTTAGTGATAAGATTTTCCTGCTACGAGCTAATCTGTGATCTACTTAAGAGTTGAAACAAAACACTTACAAAAATGATGCTTGCCATTTATCCAGTTTTATACCATTCTTATTAAATCATATGTGTAAAAAATAAAATATTTATAGTGGTTTGAAAATACAAAAGTGGTTACATTTTGTTTTATATATCCCTAAGTGATACAGATTATAAGCAACAAAACCTAAATTTTTAATAAACCAAAATTATCAACTAATGTTTTGAATTCAAGGAAATAACTAATAAACATCTTTATATATTCTCATATTTTATATAATACAGTTTTTTGGCTTACCCATAGGGCCATAGCCAAAAAACTGGATTATATATAGGCATAGGCCTATCATTTGTATTTGAAATGTGTTTTTTTTTATTTATTTTATTTACAAAATTTGTTCATAAATAACTTATCTCACAAATGTATTGACAGTGGATGGTTTAACACCCCATAAGACCTCCAGTTCTCTCAGATCTCTGTGTATTTCAAAATAGGTCACATTACAATGCATTTTATCTTAAAATAGAAATAGAGCAAAACGCACCTATTAATTTTCCTCACTATCTCGCCATTGATCTCAACAATTTTACAAGTAATATTATTATATGATTGGTAAACTGCTTTTATATGCCCCTTTGGTAGCAGTTTAAAGCTTTTTCCCCATATTAGAGTAAGGAGATAGAAAGTAGTGTCAAAACACCATTCTCTGTTCATCCGGAATCCGAGAAAATATTCATTACGACGACGACGACGACGCTATATTTTGTAATACTAAAACGAAGAATAATTTCCTCAATTCGGTATTAATAATTTAAATTATTACCCAATTTGGGATTGGAAGCTATCGTTAACAGTCCGACGCTGTCCCGCTATGACACGACGACCTCATGACGTTTAGTTTAAATTAAAAATATTTTTGATGAATTTCATAAGCTGAAATTACTTATTCCATCTCCGATTTTTAAAAATAAATCAGTAATCAGCATTATTTCTTGACTTATAACTTCAGAGTGCGTCAGTATAATAAGCTAAATGCGTTAATTTTATAAATCACAAAGGAATGCTCGGAATTTGAATTTTAATGATAAGATACGCACTATAAATGTAAATGGACGTATAGATGCAGACAAAAATTTATATCAGTATATTTTCATACATTTTATGACAAGTCAATTCTGATATCTACACAAATATACTGCATTTTGCTTCGAAAGACAAATAGTTTAGTGTCCTAACATCCCGTTTTCCAGTAAAAGACGCTGCGGTTGCGGAATCCGCATTGCACTTTGTCTCACCTTGTCAAAGATATAAAAATAATCCTTATTATCAGTCTTCCAAGTCAGAGTACGAACTAGTTAACGTCGATTGCACAGTCAGACTGCACCGCGATTCCGTCGGTATTTTTTATTATTTCAATATTTTGTTATAAAATATAGTAAAAAATATTTTTTTTACTATATTTTTTTACTACACACTCATTCACACATAAAACAGAGTCACCTTAGCTTACTTACCTTTCGTACCACAGCGGAGAAATGAAATTATTTAAAATATAATCATTCCCCCGAGTGGGAATCGAACAAACAACTCTTTAGATCTCTTATCTTGAAAATCGTTTCCATAATTGTCATGTTTATTATAGTATTTACTTTTAAGGTGTAAAACGTAAGATCCAAAGTAGCAAGAGGATATTCGATTCTATGTAATAATCGGGGATTTATTATTTTCTACATGTTTACATCACACTTAGTTACATTTACAAGTAACTTGATTATTGATTCGCGGAAATTTGTTTAAAGCCTACTGAAATACAATTAATATTTAATTAAAATGAAACTTTTTAAGTTTTTTTTATATAAGTTTGAATAGAGATAGTAAATACGGCTACGAAATTCTACGAATACGATACGAAATGAAATTAAGTTTATTTTCTATTTGTCCTGTAGTTTCTATTATTAAGATTATTTTTTCCTCAATAATGCTATCTTATAGATTCACACACTTTCCGTCAATTTAAAAGCCAGCCAGATCTGGGAAACTAGTATAATATAATAAAATAACACCTGGATGGAATTTGCTTGCACCCATGACTATACTGCTCAGTCGTGAATATATAAAGTATTACAAATAATAGAGTTTAATAAACAAAACAAAATAAGTGTATATAAAATTGAGTTAGTTCACCCTTACAAATATAAATAAAATTGGAATTATAAGCAAAGGAAATTTATTATTATACTTTATATTATCTCAAATTAAAACTAATATGCCTTAATGAAACATAGGTATAACAACGATGTAGTTTATACCAAGAAGGCAATTTAGATTGTATTAATTCGTGGTCTTTACTCAATTTAAAATAGATTTTCAGACAAAATAATATTGAAACGCAAAATAAAATATTATGGATTTGTTTTTTTTTAAAGCAAAACTAAATATTTTAGGATTTTTGGATAATAAATATTTTTAACGCAGTTATGGGACCAATCCACCACGACCATTTGGTGGAATGATTATATGTATAATTTAATTTTCTCCGCTCTAGTAAGATAAACCGCATAATAAAAAAATTTAAATACTATGTGTATAAAAACTAAAATTATATTTTTCCAATAGTTCTTTTATTAATGCTCTTTTTTTTCTTGAATTGATATTTTTGTTATTTAGCTTAGTAGTCTAGTAATATTATCTATGGTAAATTTAATTTTACGTGCTGCAGTTCTATAACTGACTACAAGCGTGTCAAATAGTTGCGTACATATTATTGCTTTGTAGAGGTTGGCGTCCTATGATCAGTCTATTTTGTCATTCGTAATCTTGTATTAACCATGATGACAATGAACATGCCATGCCATGCCAACGTATGTTTTTATGTGATTTTGACAAAATATTTCGCGGTAAAATAGAAACTTTCTTATATTATACTCAAAATATTTTATATCTACTAAAATCTGTTTAAAATAAGAATTAATTTATTGGGGCCATCGTGGCGCAGTGTGACAGCGTCTGACTGTATACGCGATGGTTGTATGTTCGATCCCCGCTCGGGGGAGTGATTATATTAAAATTATTTTAATTTCTCTGCTCTGGCGACCAAGACAAAGCGCACCGTTCAGTTAAGTGTTATGACACTAAGTTCTCTCCTCCAGGGTAAGCAGGGAAAATAGCGCAACTTTATGGGAAATTTATACCTTTAAAATTTATGAAAATACAACGAAATAAACTTACAGTTTGTATGCTTTGGGCATATTTAGAATATTTACAGACGTTTCTGTAATTTACAAGACTAAAAATTCTATGAAATGATAAGCATGAAATAAATCAATACCGAAAATACTTGCAGCTTTTGTTTGTTATTAAGTTTATATTAATATAATATATTGTGTCTGAAAACTTTTATTTCTAGATAGGTATTATATAAATTATAAATCTTAAAACTATTTTTTCCTCATACATAGATTGCGGATATGTAAATAAAACTTTTACGATTCTTGGCTAATTCTTTGTTTTCTAGCCAATGTTAAAACAGGTCAATGGAAATAACTCCAATGCTCGCTAAGAACTGCCGATAGTCATGGGATTTTCCTCTCCTTTTACAAACAAGCAAAATAGCTTGTTTTTACTGCTCCCCAAAACTTGTTGTAAAATTTTATCATATTTTACATTATTTTTAAAGTAATTATCTGTTCTCCATAGAAGCCATCTTTGCGTTATGGGACAACGTATGATTGTAAACGCAATGTCAATAGTCAATAGTCGATACCCGTCGTCGTAAGTATTTGATCTACAAATAAATAATATGAAAATATTTTGAATAACAATGTTTTCCCGGGTCCTAAGCCAACTAACATTTCATAATTGCGCCACAAAAACGTCATAAGTTAAGTAAAAAGATTTTTTTTATTATATATATTTTACATATAATTTCTGATTTATTATAATTTTATAAATTGCATTGTAAGTGACCTATGATCTCCTAGATAAAATAAAACTTCGTGTCGAGTCTAAATGTGCTAAACTTCTGTCATGAGATGCGCTTGTTGGACTTTGGACTGTTAATTAAAATCAAATTGTTGGTCTATTCTACTAGTACAAACTTGTAAGGTTATTGAAGCACAGATTTCTTAGAACTGCATAAGTATTATATTAGGTTCTCTTTTTATAAGTTTCTTACTGTATACCTTTATTTTCATTTTATTTAAAAATATTAAATAAAATTAAAATAAAGGAGTGTGAATAAAAATAGTGTCAAATGAATGGAAAATATTTTCCTTCAACATGTAAACTACACGGGCAATACTAACTGAAATGCAAATTTAACTATTTTTTTTATTTTTATCTCTCAAATAACTATTTCCTGTATTTAAATAATCTCTGTAACAACAAGGTTAAATGTAGTACATACAACAGTTTCTATTTTTATCATAATATCTTTGTCGCTATTGAGATGATGCCCCTTGCCTCTCAATGACATTTTAGATAAATCGTATCTGCACCTGAATGGATGGAATAATTTTATTCTGTCATCCGATTTGCTTAGATAAGAGGAAATATTGCGAAACATCGAATATGTTAAATAGAAATCTTGTTTGTATAAACGGGTTTGTTAATAATTTGTTTGCTTTGACGCCCAATTCTTATACTTCCATGTTTATATTATGTTAAAGCAAATAACGGCAAATTATTCTATGAATTATAATTTATAATTACCTATTCTAGTAAATGCGCAGTAACTTTCTATAGCAATATTCTCGAGAATAGCTTCAAATATTTCATTTTCCTCATTTAACACGGAATGTCTTCATTTCCGGCGGAAAGTGGAGAGCGGAGTGTATTGACACTAGATTCTCTGTTATTACCTTGATTTATAGGATAAATCGTTTAGCGGTAATAGATGAAAAAAATGTTGTTTTGCTGGACTTCATTATGAATGCATCCAATCTTGCGACGGGACTCCTAATCATAAGTACTTTATACTCTGATGGAGCAGACAGACATGTTTATTTCTTTTTGGGAGCTTTAAAGCTCTTGAAAACCGTTCAAGAGGCGCGGGTTCAAATCCCGCTGCGTTCAAATTTTTATACGTTTTCTAAATATGTCTTTTTCAATTTCCTAAGTGTGGGAATAACACTTTAAAAAATGTTAACAAAATATAGCTTTAAAGCTTATGTTTTTCTTCTTATTGCTTGACTTTGACTATAGTATACCTTGAGCTATTTCTAAAATTGTATCTTTATGGTCTTTGCTTTCTGAACACAATTTTTTGTTATCTAACAATATATCTATATTTTTTATTGTCAAATTTTACATATTCTAAAGAAAATATTGCTGTTTTTATACGTCTTGACGTTTTATCGTCGTTTGGATGGATCGGAAATTATAATTTATGTTATATTTGTAATCAAAAATATTTGTGTAATTTAAATATTTATATATACTTATGATCTTATGAGTAAATTATACACTAATAGTTTATGTATATATGTGGTATTACCTCTTGCACTTTAAGACCTACTAAAGTGTAACTCATTAGGACTAAGTTCGTATTATTTTTTGCAACTTAGTGCAATAAAGAGTACAATGTGCCTTATTACACTTATTATTTTGCGCATACCCGAAAACTATGTACTTGATGCCATGCCTTTTTCATAAGTAACTTTCATAATCATAGACAACTACTAACAACTATAATTAATAAGATCTTTACTATATACAATAAAAATACTATTTAAAACCAAATTATTAGTATTCGAAAACACATACTAATAATATGCGCGAGGCGACTTAAGAAATCGTTGGCAGTAGTCTGAAACACACTACTAATAACCCGCTTTGTCGAGATTTTCACCTATTTCATATTTTTGCAATTTATTCGAAACTGAAGCGCGATGGAGCATAACAATAACAGGTTTCGGATTGAGATTCTGGGCATCAAAAACATATAAACAAAAGCGGGACTTTGTATTTTAGAATATGGAATTTCTGTCACCGTTTTTCATTACATTTATCTTTTTAAATTTGTTTACAGATCAACCAGATTCAAAAACATTTATACGTTAACAAATATAATTGATTATTTTAATATAATTAAATTGAACATTAATTAGTAAATTAGTCCTTGTATCTTGACAATATTTTCCCCCTCTTAATTATAAAGCAACTTATTTGCATATTTGTACTAAATTAATATTAAAAACATGTTATTGTACATTATTAACAAAACTTTAATACATTAGATAAATTAGCTTGAATATTTTTTTTTATCTTCACGCAGACGCTGCATGTCGCGGAAATTATGCGAGTAGAGTGGTATAAAATATTTTAAAGACTTATGCTTTAAGTGGGACAGCGTTTGACTGTATAAACGATAGTTATGGGTTGGATTCCCACTCGAGGGAATGATTATATATATTTAAATTATGTTTATTTCTCCACTCTGGTGACAAGACAAAGCGCGGCGTTGAGCTCCTCCATCCAATAAACACGTAATTTCTCGTATTCAAGCGGAAAGTGGAGAATGTAGTGTCTTGGTACTAGTGACCCTACCTACCCTGCAATGCGGGAAATAGCATGAGACTGAAAAAAAAAACTAAAAAGTTGTGTCCTGCAGTTTCGTTTAACTAAGACTTCATGAACCTTGTCATACTATTTTTCAGATTAGTTCCAATTTTATCTTGGTCTTCGTAAATTTAAACTGTAAAACTTAAAATGTAGTTCTTCCCGTCCCATAGAACTTTCAGGAGACCCTGAAAGTTCTATGATATAAATATTTTTGTTTAAATTTGAATTCACTTGATAGCCAGAAGGTTCGAGGTACGCCTACTTTAAATTTAGAATTATAGTAGTTATAAAGATACATGTCTATATATAAAATTCAATTAAATTACCAACTTACATTTACATTCTCGCCGTTCCCATAACTGCATATACAGTCGTCTAAAGTTGGAGTTGTCGACTTCGGAATTAGGTTTACAACAACTAAATGGAGATAACAGCGCGTTATACTTTTATGAGTTTTTTTTTACAATTATGTCCTTTAGTATTCCCATACAAACACCAACGAAAGTAAGTCTAGCTTTGTAATGTTGTAAATGGGTATAGCTCACGTACAAATCACTTAAATATTTTCAAACCAATTCATCTATCTATATATTACTTTTGTAATTTTGTCAGTGTGTTGAGGCCACCGTGTCGCAGTGGAACAGCGTCTGACTGTATACGCGATGTTTGTGGGTTCAATTCCCACTCGTGGCAATGATTATATTTAATAATTAAATTTATTCATTTTGGTACTTAAGCGCAGAATTAACTTCCGTCACGCAACATGCAATGTCTCGGTTTCGTGCGAAGTGGAGAAACGGGAGTGTCTTGCTATGCGGGCAAAAGCGTGATGCGGCAAAACAAAATAATAATACTTTACTTTTAAACTTTAAGCCATCTAATTATTATTACAATAAAATATATATATTTATATATATATTTCAGCTTCACATATTCTTTAGATACATGGAAAGTATTGAGACCAACCTAGTAAGTTACTAGTACAAGGTGGGCCTTTTCTTTTGAAATCACCCTATTGGAAGATGCTGTTACTTTGCAAATGTCGACCAATGTCAATTTGGTTATGACATTTGTGAACTAGACAGATGTAGACCTGCGCATGTTTCCGTACAAAGTCCAGTCCTTGCATCAGCTGCTGCCTGTCAACTGCCAAACCTTGTATAATGTTATACCACCTTGTATAATGTTAATACTATAACTTGTGTCATTTCATAAGATATAAATATTCATATAATACTAATACAAATCTTTTCAATACAAACTACAAAATAATTATTAATAAACATTAATATAGAGTTCAGTCGCCATAATTATAATAAGCTCAAATATTCTGAAGCCATGTTTAATAACTTGCTACTTAATTACGAGCATCTACACTGAATGGCGTTTTATCATCCTGCCACCGGTTATTTGTCTTTATCTCATCCGCTACACAGCTAAGGACAATGTGATATAGTTTGGTTATGTCACCAATATATACTTCTAAACATCTTTCAAAATATTAGGATATATTGTATATATATATTTTTATTATATAAGCCTTTTTTAAGTAATAGGAAGAATGGCTAATAATAATGTAATACTGATTTATAATTAGTTACAAAAATACAGATCACTTCTTTACGAAACAAGAGCTTAAGTTACACTTGTTAGCTATCTGTGTAATTATATGATATTTTTTTTATAAGAAAAGAAAATAGTTTTTAACATATTAACGTTAACAATAAATGTATTTTTTTATAATAAAAGTTTAAATTTACTAAAATACAATGGTAGAAACAGCAATTAAATAGTAGCCGTTTCTGAACGTGCACACGTTCAGAAACGCCTTAACCTATTTAATTGCAGACAGACAAACATATATGAAAAATGCCCTCAATAATATATATTTTTAAATATTTTCTATGTACAGACAGCAATGAGCTACATTTTTATTATATGTGTATATTATATATTGATTCAAAAAGGTAAATAGATACAAGTAAAGGTCTTAATTATCAAAATAAGGGGAAACCTAGTTGTTTTCACGTTACGTAAATATACGTAAGTATCTCATACTAATGAACTGACCATATATATATTTGATTGGATTACATATCATTTATTGTGATTAAGTATAACGTGTAAAACATTATTATCGGCTAGGTATTAAACGTTTTGTGATAATATTTATTTAATAAGTGTTTTAATAAGTTTTCTATAGAAAGCGGTCAATTGAAAGTACTTATAATTTCCTGTATTACGTAGAATAAAATCATTTAGTGTTTTTTTAGTTTGTCTTTGATGGATTTCTCAATAAAATTTTAAAAATATCGTGCGTTGTGTTATCATTCATATGGATATCAACTTTTGCTACTATGCAAGAAATAACGAGCAAGATAAGCACATCTTTCTACTATCAGTCGTTCGTTGATAATGTAGCTCGATGGACTGTTGTATAAATTATGTTAGTGAACGGTGAACCTCTTACACAACGATGCCCAGTGGTGGGCAATTTCGAGGAAACCGGATGGGGTATGCAGTGCCCGATGGCCAACCAGTGGCCTGGCCACCGATCAGTTAACAATATGAACAATTATAATCAGTATAGTGGCTGTAATGACATGTCAGTGCAGTGCTACAATAGAAATTACTATGTGCAAGAAAATATTCCTCAGTATTATTCTCCGATTGTTTATACAAGACCTCCAATAATTCAACCAAATTTGCCGTGCCATCAAAAACCAGAATGGGATTACAATAGCATGTGCTACAATGTGAATGGACAGCCCTGTCAGTATACAGATGTAGTCGATTTAGAAGACTTTATGTAAGTCTAGCAATAATTTTATTTAATATAGTAAAGAAATTTGTAATATGCTTTTAATAAACTTTTTTTTGTAATATGCTAATATGTAATATATAATATTTGTGAATAATGAGACTTATCAGACATGCTCCCTTACGTTGTTTACAGTAGTTTCATATGATGACTTCTTTTGCACAATATTTTTATTTTTAGAGATACAATATTATGCTTAATATATCAAAAAATCGTATCGTTATTAACAACCAACGAAAACTGTTCCCAAGTATTCACGAACATAGCACATGTATTTGGCTTATTTCATTATATCTTGATAAAATAAATCAATATTTCACTTATCATTTACGTCAATACTTTGTTGGTATTAACTTCAGGATAATTTGAATTTCGTGCATGAATTATGTATTTTGTGCATTTTTAATAAAGTAATGTATATTAAAAATAAAAAAGAACAGTATATCGTAATTGATGAAAGATGATTTAATACAAGGCTGCCCAGCCTCGGGCCCGCGCCAATAGATTTGATTTTGCCCACGAGCTTATAAAAAAAGCTTGAAATTATATGTTAATTTATTCTACCATTATTACAGATATATGTGGCCAGCCTTGGCCATTCAGTCTTGAATTCAAAATTTTTGCCCACTTCCATTAACAGTTACAGTACAGTACAGACTTACTATAAAATTATGTTTATTTCATCTATTGTTGAAGTAAATTTACACTATGTTTAAAATACCAATACAAATTTTGCTATATTATTTATTAAAAAAAGACGCAATTGATTGGACTGTTTAGCAAAAACCTTTATGACATCCCAATATATTCCTATTCATAACTTGCTGTCATTGGAAATAAGGCTCATGGAACAATCTCAGTTGGTGTTTATTTCCATACGAAGTCATGAAATAAAAAATAAAAACCCTTTTTATCTTACACTATCGGTTAAAAATTTGATACCACCTATAACAAAAAAAGTTACTAAACAAGAGAAAAGGCACAGGTTTAGTGATAGCATAAAATATAAATCATAAATTTAAAAAATGAAATCTTATTTCATAAACATATCAATTTAAACTGATTTGAATCTAATCTTTTCACTATTCTTGCAAATACCAAGATTAGTTTCAGTTTCAGTATTTTTACTCATCGTTGCTTATCTTTCTGAGAGAAGATACATTCTTTTCGAACTCTTCTTATAAAAGTAAGATTGATTAGATATTTTAGCTTAGGGACTTTAAATAAAACATCTTTGTCAAAGATAGTCTTACACTTATGACCGGCAGTGTATGCTGTATATGCGCTACTTACCAATCCTTAAGGTGTTTTTTTTTTACCTGGAAGCCTTGAAGCCTGTTTTAGAGTACTTTGTACTGCATTTTTTCTTACATAAACAAGTACAGTAACTAAGTAAGTGATAAATAGGCATACAAGTATTGTCTTGTTATTTTTTGAAACGTTCAACAACAATTCAAGGAAAGAGATCTAAGTTTTTTATTATATATTAAAATGTGGATTTAGTTACACATAAATCTTTTGCTTCATACTTATTATACAAAATTACTAAGTCTAGTAGCCACGTTGACGCATAAAACACAAATTGCCTTAGGAAAGAGTCAATATGTGTAATTTTATACAACATTGTATCTCAAATGCACGTTAGGCTAATACTTTAACAAATGATATTAATGTTAATGCTTATAAAAATATTACAAAAAAAAACTCTTTTTAAAATATCATATTACTTTGTCCTTATAATTTTCGTAACAAGTGTCCAAAAATTTTCGTATCCCTTATCATATGGTCGTTCATAATTAAATGGTAGTGGTGTGGTGTAATGAAAATCCAATATCTACGTTATCACGCAAACAAATCGTGTTCAGTATACACGCTAAGTGTGATAACTATCGTACATTCGTATAATCGATACGTAATTACGATCGAACGAATAATATATATATATATATATATATATATATTGTCCATTTCAAATTTTTTTATTTTCTTTTTTTTTTTTACTAAGGAAGCACTTGAACGTGTGCATCTTTTAGTAAAATCAATTTTATTTGTAGCTTTACATTTTTCTCGCATAGCAAGGTAGGCTGAGAGTACCTAGAGTCAAGACACTTCATTCTCTACGTTCAATAAAATTTATTATATATTTCTTATTAATTGTAAAGAAATTTAAGGTAATCAATAATGATTTTAAAATTACTATCTACCTAATTACAACGTTGTACTTTTTTATCGCCGAAAATGAAAGGTGCTATTTTTTTATTTTGCAAAAACTATAATCTAAGTACTTCAAACTTATTCATTTACATTCCAGCTGAATTGCATGAATATTGCTGAATGCATATCTGAATTATTAGGAAAATATGGTTTCCATAAGCTCGGATTTTTTTGTATAAATTATTGTAGTAATAAAATTGTTTCGGAAAACATAAAAAATTAAACGCAACGGCATTCGAATCGGCACCTCTTGGAAACCGTTCAAGAATGTCATTTTTAAAGTGTGAGAGATAAAAAACTTTCTACAGAGATGCTAACAACAAAAATAAGTTGTAATAAGCGTATAAGAATGCGGGGGTGTATTCACCACACCCCCGCAAACTTGGTGCTCATTTTCGCATATTTATTATATTGCTAATAACGATTGGACGTTCGCCAGCACCTCGTGCTTATCAGGTGATTTTAACCATGTGACAATTTAAAATCTTGAGACTTCATAAAATACCATAAAACCCCGTCATAACTTATCAATAGTAAATGAAATTAGTGAATATTAATTGAGGAAAATTGCGCGTCAGAAGATTGTGTTTATTTTGATAGTTTAATCTACTTTAAAGAGTGCGTGTCTGAAGCCAGCGGAAACAACACACAGCATAGTGCAGGCGATAACCTCGCTCCTTTACCAACATGAGGTACGTAATTCGTTGATAACAGGTCCGGCTATTAGTTTATCTACAACAAACTCTTAAGTTTCAAATTGTGCGCGTTTACATATGGATAATTATAATGGCTCATGCGATGTGGATCCTTTTTACTGCTTTAAAAATTTAAAACTAAGCATACTATTATTACCCCTGCTTACCAGGGAGATGATAAAGTACCTCTCTTATATAAGTCTTACTATAGGAGACATTTAAATTTTATGAGGACGTATACAGAAAATATATGAATACAGCTTTACGCTTTTTTCCGCGTAGCCGGGTAGACCAGAGAATCTAGTGTCAAGACACTCCGCTCTCTTCTGAAATGAAACTATTTTAACCTGATTAATCGCGTATAATTTTGGTATTCGAAAATACATTTTTAGAACCCGACGTTTCGAACACTTTACAGTAGTCCGTGGTCACAGGTAGACTACCTGTGACCACGGACTACAAAATACACCAAAATTATACGCAATTAATCCGGTTAAAATAGTTTCATTTCAAAATGTGTAATAATCGCGAAAATCAAAGAACTCCCTTCTCTACTTTCCGCCCGAGTTCGACACATTGTGTGTTGAGCGGTATGATATGTATCCAATAAGAAATAATACAAAATTGTAACATGCTGTGATAATACTTTCTCTTACTTACTTTAAATCATGTCCTGAATTATCAAAAATTATGCACAAAAAGACAAAATTATATAAATAATAAACTTTCACAGATAATTAAAATTGTTAATTTATGTTATGTTATTGTTTTTTTTCTCAGTTAATTAAAGTCGCACTAAAGTTTATTATATTTGCTTATGCTATATATGTATTGTGCTAAGTTTAGGGTATTATTTCAAATATATATGCAAATAATTTATTTATACGGCTAAGATCTTTTCCTAAGGGACGGTTCTGAAATAAACGCTGTGCTCCTGCTGCTGTACCTCCTAAGTACAATATACAGAACTGCTAATACATTCATATTGTACATGAAAATTTATGCATTTTACCCGCAAAGTAATTTAATAATAGTTATAGGTACACTTTGAAGGCTTAGTTGAAAACAATAAGTTTCTTTATTGTAGTAGGCCCTCTTGTATTAGCGAATTTATAAGGATAGACTGTGTACAGAATACATGCCAGTATAGTTTGCTGCATTATAAATGCAGTACATGCGTTGACAGTATCCATAGATGCCTAACATGCTATTAAATAGAGCTCGGCACAATCTATAGTAATTATGCCAGCCATCATTTGGATTAATTACCTTTTAATGATATTATGACGAGGTTCAGACAGAAGTTAATTATTAAGGAAAATATAGAACCGGTTTTTATTTTGTGTCAATTTATAGCTTACTTATAATTTTCGAGAACTATAACCAAATGCGATTTATGCAACTTTTGCGATACAAATTTGTTTAAGAATATATCTTTACTTTGAGCATTCCTAAGGTTATTTGAATATAAAACTTGCTGTGATATGTCACCGCGCACCATTTTTTTTATTTCATTTGATTTGTTCACGCCTTCTCGAGGTTAATGTAGAATTCAACGACTTACTTAATTTACTATTAACAACTGCGCAGTATGCTGCGCGTTTCATTAAAGTGTCTAGACAAATTCCAAGTAATACTGTGTTCATAGACATACAATTACGCGCCTATGTAATAATAAAATCAGAACTTATTAATACTTTAGTTCTTAGGATAAATCACATTATGCAGTCGTTTATGACCACAGTTTATTCATGTTATATGATTATTGGGATAAACATATTTAGATTACAATTAATGATAGAAATACAGAATTAAATAATAAAAAAATATTAAAGATTATAATAAATCAATATCTATTAGTCATAATTTAATCTTTTACTTGCTACGTTATAACTCACGTAGCCGGCAATTGACCACGATATCAATAAAGAGCGGAGATACACATTTACAGACGCACGTCACAACTCTATTGAACTGGAACCTAATTATTTTTTGCAATCACCGCCAATTGCAATAGCACGAGGTTTGTTTGTTATACGTGTCTAATATAGCCATTTTGATAATATTTAGGTATGTATAGACACACTGTTTCCATTTTTCGCTTGAATTGACTGGCGGTACTCAACTCCCTCTTTATCGTACAAGAGCGTAAAAATAAAAAAATGTGTATAAAATCTATCCCTCCAATGAGAATCGAACCCACAACCCAAACTGTTTACAGTTAGAGGCTTTCCCACTGCGCCATAATGGGTGCAAAAAGGAATAATAACTTTTTGTTACATAATATATCAATATATATTTTTTCTACTTAATTTTTAAGTAGCATTGATTTTCTTTGTGTTTTAAGTAATTTATAATAGATTTGATTGTGTATTACTCTCTTACTGGCGCCTATTGTAAGTCATATTCGTCTTAATTGGTCATTGCGACCTAACTGTTTGGTTCATTATCGTTGGACCAAAGTTTATTCTTTAATGAATAAAGATGAAATATAAATATAAATATGAGTTTCTTTATATGGAAATTACGTTAATTATGGTTATATAATAAATACTTTTGCATGTATTATATATATATATATATAATACATGCAAAAGTATTTATGCGCGTAATCTAAACTCTCGTAGAAAATCCATGAATTCCAGCGTCTTACCGTGCTTGACCTACAGATGCCAAACATGGAAGTTCATAGTAAAAACTAAACAAAATCACCACTTGCAAAAGAAGACTGGAGAGCAGCATGCTCAATATAAAAAAGCTAGACAAGATATGGCACATAAAAATAAGAGAAGTAACAAAGTCTACCCATGTCTTAAGCTTCGCACTAAAGTTAAAACGGAAATGGGCAGGACATGATGCCAGGCTTAGAGACAACACACGGACCTATAAGACCACGTTATGGAGAGGAAAAAAGAGACAGAGGAAGACCCCTACGAGAGAGGAAGATATTAAAAAAGTCGCCGGCACACCAATCTTTGAAGAAGTTCTTTACCCAGTATGTCGACCATGCATAACAATATATCGCTACTGCTCAATTGCAAAAGAGCACGCTATTATTTATACAATTGCCTTTAATCAAAGACATGCTAATTTCAATATATTTCTAGGAACGGATGGGCTTACGTATGAATTACATCGTCTAGTGCAGTATCTACAAAATAGGATAACTGAACCACTATAGACATGTTATAAATACAAATTAAAATAAGATAAAAATATTTATTTTTTAACTAACTTAAGGTTTTTATCAAGGAAATGAAAACATGTTTAGAAAACGTTTAAAAAATTGAACGTAGTCGAATCCGTGCCTCGCGCTTGGTTACCGTATCCAAGAGGCGCGGGATTACATATGTTATGAATACGTTAAAAAACTTTAATATAAAAATGGCAGTATTGCCATAAAATAGTAAAACAATACCAACTTTCTTAGTACTATTTAAACATTATAAATATGAATATTATGTTTACAAGTTTCAAATTACATTTTAATTAATACCTTATTTAAAGAACTCGAAATACCTGCCATAATTTAATGTTCATTCTAGCAGTGAAACTTAAGCTAACGTTACCTCCAAATTAAGCTATGATTAAATTAAATTAATATTTTTTTCCTTACTTCATTTGCTTTTATTTTATGCTCTATTTGTAGTTAGTTTGTGTTTCAAGGGCATTCTTCATTACTTGTTTATATGACACTTATCAAGAAATATAATATGATTACGTATATAGGTGTATCGAGGCGCGGTGGTAAACTGTCTGACTGTATCACGATTGGTTGTGGGCTCGATTCCCATTTGGAGGAATGATCATAATTTAATTATTTTCTTTTCTCCACTCTGGTGGACAAGATGAAGCGCGCCGTTGAGTTTCGCCACGTCACACGCAATGTCTCGATTGCGTGCGGAAAGTGGAGAATAGAGTGTTTTGACACTAGTCTAGTCTATTTTTTATGTATGATCTATTTTGACTTAAATTGAAAAGTAGTAATTTAAAAATATGCCGTTTGTGTTTGTCATTCATTGAAGACTGCTTTCAAACTGGAAATGATGTTTTAAGTCTGCAAAGAAAAACCAAAATGATCCAAGATATGATCTATGTCTGAGGAAAGAAAAAGCTTAACCAGCTGAAACTCAGTTACCAAAGCTTGGTAATTGATGAATGGACCAAGTCGAATTCTTTAGTCAAGCAGATTCGTGAAATTATTCCGTTTTTTGTTCCCCCGTTTTGGACACAACATGCGTTGGCGAAAACATATCTGACCAAACATTTCATTTTCAAATAGTACTTTCTTTTTTTCTTATCTTTCTTTCTATCAAACTATATTTATACTGTCTTCCGCCATTTCGCCTATTACTAAGTCTATACAATTATCAAAAATAATGTATTTATTTTTTTTCGGAATTTCATTATCTAAATCTTAGTTTTTTAATATATTTTATTTTATATTGCTTACCGCTCCGGTCCTATAATATTGTTATGAGCACGTTGGTCCTTTATGTTGTATCAAACTGGTTCCAGATTCGTTCATTTGTTCCACTGGCTTAATCTTACACAATAAGAACTTAAAGTTAAATTAAAAACTATATTTTTTAAACGTTATAATATTATAATAAATTAATTTACTTTTTTTTGTATTTATTGTTTTATTTGACTTCAGTCAACTTAGTAGTTCTTTAAAAATATCAAAAGTGTTTCAATGTCTGCATGATGGATAAGGTCGAGGCAGGAAATTATTATTATAAATATGTAACTAAATGGTTGAGACCGAGTAAATATATCCCGCTGGACTGTAAAGGAAAGGTAACCTTGATTATATCTTTGAATGCTTACCGTTATTTAACACGGCGGTCAACAATGTATTTTTTTTTCTTTTTTATATTTATGAACTATACTAAATACAATTCGATAAATTCTGCAGCTACAAAAAATGTACATATTGTAAAGAACAACAGTAGTATAAAGATAACATCTTTCATACTTATCAAGTAATTAAAGTTTACTTGAAACCGAGACCTGGCATTCCATCTCATTGCATGCAATAATAAATGTTTTTTTAAATTCTCCCATTTTTTACCACTGCCGGTTCGTTGAAGCGATATTTTTCCTCAATGCATTCCACTTAAATATAGCCGTCCTTATCGTTCCTCATTTGCTTCATCGTTCCCGAAACTAGTTCACTTCCACATCTGTAACCTGTTACATTGATAATTTGTTTTGCTCGTGCCTTTATATGTATCTCCGACGTATGATTGTAAATTGTGTAATAAATAACGAGCTTACGTACATTTCATTATTTAAATTCTCAAATCTTCCTCAACGACCGCGACCTTAATAATATTAAAACGGCCAGACAGAAACATTTTTTAATTATGTAATAAGCTTATGAACTATATGGATTTTCTGCATTAGAAAATATATATATAATCATTTTAACATATTACGTGTACGCACGTCAAAGCAAGTATAGAAACAAAACCTCGGTTCCTTGTAAGGCTCATTAGTCTGAACACGTCCTGAGGCTTGTTTGCGTCAATGGTAACAACAATTTGAATGGTGTTATAATTTTATATCCAGTGAATCATCTTTCGAGTTTTATCTACTGGATTGGCTTTTCATTACGCATTTTAAAGCATATCTTTGTTTTCTACATGTTTACAATTCATTTGAAATAAATTAAAAAAAATATTGTACAATGCAGTGCTAGCTGCAAATTTTTTTATTAAATTTGGGCCCAAGCTTCAATGTTAATAGTTGGTAAATGGAAGTATGTCATAAAGTCATAAATTACCCGCTAACAGAGTGGCTGGCATCAGCTCATCTATACATATAATAAAATATTACTAATAGCTTTCTGTATATGGAAGATACTCGTATATGGGAAAAAATATTATTAGGGGCATCAATGTTATAGAACCCAAAACAATTATTTTTTATTTATCTGTTTGTGTCTGTATGTCTGTTTGTGCGTTTGTGCACGCTAATCTCAGAAACGGCTTTACCGATTTTAATACAATTTTTGATTTTGTATTTTGGTAAAGTTCCCTTAAAAAATTATTGTTTATATTATTTCAGTTCATGAATAAAAATGTGACAACAATTGAAATTGTCAATTTTAGTAAAGTTTGCAATATAAGTGAGTTGTAAAACTAAATAGTGACAGTCGTATAGTTCACGCATGCGAAGCCGCGAGCGGGCGCTAGTATTAAATGTACACGAGATACGTTTAATTATGTTAATTAATATTTCGAGTAGATACAGAAAAGTGCGCCATCAAATAAACAGTACAATCAGTAGCTAATAGTGAATTATAGAAACATTTGTTGACGCATTTGTTTAAAATGTACTATTTGGAACAAACGATAAAATTTACTTGTTGGTTAGAACCTAATGACAAATTAATGGATAAGGGTTTAGTAATTGCAAGCCACACTGTTTAGTGATTTGAACAAGAGTCGTCTTGTGTTGTATAATGACTTTCTCTGTTTGTTGAATTCTATTCTATTGTCGCTTTATTCAATTAAATTTTAAATGTGTTAAACAATACACTGTGTGCAAAATGTGTATACCCGATGCATCTGAAGTTCCAGACAAAAGAGCTAAACCCTGTGCTGTGACCAAAAGGTAACAAAAATTAAAGGCGTATTTATTAAAACTAGAGGCCACTGTGGCGCAGTGGGACAGCGTCTGACTCTAAACTCGATTGGTTGTGGTTAACATTCCCACTTGGTGGATTGATATTTAAAATTTAAATTTCTCCGCTCAGGTACCTACGACAAAGCGCGGCGATGAGTTCCGCCACTCAACACGTGATATCTCGATTTCGGGCGGAAAAAGAAGAGCAGAATGTCTTGATACTAGACACTAGTATCTCTGAATATTCAGTCTCTGCTATGCAGGAAAAAGCGTGAAGCTATAAAAAAAATTAAGCCTATTATCTGTACCTGTATATACTGTTTTGCTTGAAAATTTGCATTGGATGGTAACCCATACCATATTTTACAGCATAAATCTTATGCATGGAACAACAGGATAACAAGAAAATAGTTTTAACGTGCTTATTTTTGTTTAAAACTTTCTAATTCCACTGTGCATTAAGATAACAGATCAAATCAATGATAATGACACTGCTTAGTTTAGAATCTAAGTAAGACGACAACAGTTAAAAGTTTTAAACAACAGAATTGAAATTAATCATGCCAGCTATTGAATACTTACTTTATATTCCATATCGTTTTATATTATTTATAATATTTTTATTTATCACGTATTTATTTTATGTATTATTTCATCTGTAATAGTAAAACTTACTTACAACAAAAATAGTGTAGGATATTTTATGGTTATTTTTAATACGCTTTTGTTAGGTTTACTTGTTTTTTAAATATGTATAACTTAATTTATACCAGAAAAAATTATTTCGGCCCACTTCCTACCTGATTTGCTTGAAAATTTGCACACGTGTATTTTCATAGCATAAACATGATTCTTTTCCAAGACGTGGTCGTGTCAATAATTAGAAAATAATTGTATCATGCATAAATTTTCTTTTAGTTTCTTTTGAAACTAATTTGTATTTTTTTTATATTAAGATGCATTCACGATATTATGTTAATTATAAATATATACATATAGAATTATACTACTAACACATAAATAGATTATTAGTTATATTTAGCAACTCATTTTAACTTATTTTTTATTGCATGACTTAAATAATAATCGAGGAAAACTTTACAACGATTCATGTACGTATTTACGTACGTAATTTACGTATTTAAGGATTTTAAATTATAGGTAATTTATAATATAATATATATTTTCTTAGTAATTTAATTATGTTAACAAGTAGCTTCGTAGGGTATAGAGGCCGCCTTACTAAGTGTTGACATTTATCGTTTTTTAATATTTCTTTTTATTAATTACCAAACCATTATATTTTTTGAAAAAGTGTAACCTTCTATAATTTAGAATGTTATCTGTATCCAGATTTTTAGGCAAAATTTATTTCTCAAAAAACATTTTTTAGAAAACATGTAAAAACTTGAACGCAGCGGGATTCGAATCCACGGCTCTTGGAAGCTGTCCAAGCGCTCTGACTGCCATAGTCATAATGATCAGCCGTGCGTTTTACATCCGGCTACTTAATTCCAGTTTTGAATTACGGGTTCCGTTAATAAAATTTAGCAGAAAAAATTACATACGCAGATGCAATGATTACTGTGAATTAAAAACTAATTAAGAACTATGTATTTTATATAGAAACTTTGGCGTTTTATGATTGACAGCTATATAGAATACTGTTGGATAGCATTATTCTATAGTTAAAGTAAACTTAACAGTATGTGATAATTTTTTAATACAATATAAAATTTTGAATCTTACACAATGTAAATGAAAGTATTTTGACCGGATTAATCTCGTATATGTTAGTGTAAATTGTTCGAATCGTTGGTTTCTCAACACAGTATTTACGAATAGTTTATTTAAAATTGTTAATACATCTATTTCATCAGGAATAATGAGAAGCGCAAAGAGAAATCGCGCGTTGCTGCGCGGTGTCGGCGTACGAAGGAAATGCAGATCTTTGCTGAACTGACTGCCGCACTGCCAGCTAAGAAGGAGGAGGTGGAACAGCTTGACAAGGCATCTGTCATGCGCCTAGCAATCTCGTACCTACGCGTTCGCGATGTTGTTTCAATGCGTGAGTATATAGAGTATATATATTTATCGTCTTTTAAGCCTTGCTTGCCTTTATTACCTTGCCTTTATTACTAGTAAAATCGAAGCTTTTCAGTCTCATGGTCCGGGCAAATCTTGGAATCAGTTGTATTTATTTCAACGCCACCTTTGTAGACATGCAGATTTTATACAGAATTTTGTTGGATATATTGGAAAATAATTTTCATCATAACCATATTAAAATACACTGCTTACAAAAATTAAGAAAAACACAGCTAACAATAGATTTTTATGAGCCATCGTCAATGTTATACTATCTAATTATTATGTGAAATGACGAGTCATGTCTACGATACTGCTACGTACTAGTGTAGTTTTAAGTTTTCTTGTTATTAAAAACAAAGAAAATATTTAAGCTAGTAGTGTCTCGTTGTTAAAAATGATATCATTGAAATATATTTAAAATTATCACACCCAATACAATACAAGTATATAATTATATTGTATTGGGTTTCTTTTTATAAATTAAATCCATTGTAACATGTGCAACAAACGTGTCAGTTTTAGCGACACGAAGCGCTACAGGAATCGTAATTAAAGTGCGTTTTTATGGAGTTTTAGGTCGGCGTATGAATAATGTATGTATTGTAGAAAATATGTCGCGTCATTAGTCACTTGCAGTTGTGGTGACGAGAAAAACTAAACGTAAACGCCAGGAAAATTATAAATAATTACAGAAAATAATTAACTATAGGTATATATGTGGGGATTTCTTGTACTATAATCAATATATAAATTTTAATGTGTTTATAAATCAGATATGAAGCTCGGCAACCGTCACCGAATACAATATAAATATTTTTTTAACATTTTTAAAGTGTTATTCACACATTTAGGAAATTGAAAGAGACATACTTAGAAAACGTATAAAAATTTGAACTATAACGAAATTGAAACGTTATACATGTTTCGATAATTTCGGATAAGGTATGGGCGCAAGTTTAAATGAGACATATCTAACAGTTGCTGAAAAAAAAACGCATCTGTGATGAAAGGAATTGATAAATGATTACTATTAATTAATTATAATATGTACTACTAAAAATTATCATCAACAAAATTTTAAGATGTAACGAATACTACCGAAATTATCCGCAATTTACGGATAGTCAGGAAATAAATTTTATAATCGTAACTGAAACCAATAAACTTCCTATATTCGTAACTCATTCGTAGATTCGAAATGCTACAATTACAATATATATCCCTAATACAGACATACTTGTATACAATATTTAATATTAAAATAATAACAAAAAACATGATTATTGCAATTCTTTTTTGTTATTTAGTGTCTAAAATTTTCTATTGTAATTGTATATCGTGAAAGTCGTAACGGATATCTGATTAAAACAGTTTCGCACAAGAAAGGCTCATCAGGCGTCACCAGAGTGGTTTTAATGTCACTTTCACCTCAACGAACAATATTTATTGACTCTTCAAAAAATCCCAGCTGGTTATTTTTTATTATATTCCCAATATCTTAACATAAGAAACTAATTAGAACATTTTGATTACTTTTTTTTCCATTTATTAAACAATTATATTAGCAAGAGATGTAAAATATAATAGTATAGGGGCCTTCGTAAAAATAATAAATTTTACTACTTTATTTCATATTCTCTCAAGCATGTAGCGGCAGACACCTAGACTTGTTATTCAAATCACATATATACTTATACATACATATAACTTTTTTATATATGTATTGCAACATTTACATTAAAAAAGGAATAAAAATATCGTTCTTTTCATTTTCAGTGCCTAAAGACAAAGAAGCACCTAAACTGCAAAGTCCAAAGGGCTTAGAAGAAGTCCAATCGGAGCTTTCCTACATGAAAGCTTTGGATGGCTTCGTCTTGGTGCTGTCGCAACAAGGCGACATTGTATATTGCAGTGAAAACATCGCCGAACATCTTGGAGTCTCACAGGTAAAACTTACTTTCTATAGAAGAAAACGAACCAACGAAAAACAATAGCAGTATTTATTGTTTTTATTTTCAATCATCTTCTTTACCATGTAGTGTAGATAGATTTGACTAGACCTACTGTTTAGTCACTCCGTTTTAGACTCTCTGCTTTTTTTATTCTCTGTTAGTTACACAACTCCAACGCCTCACTTTACATTATTGTTTTCTTTCAGTGCAATTGAACCTACCACCGTCGTGTGCATTAAGCTGGATTCTTTGCTACGTGGTTCTCAATGAAGTAAATAAACTTAAAATTACAGCCCAGTTTTGCCAGAAACGCCTGTTTTGTTATATATATAAACAATATGTAACAGTCTAAAATTGAGAATCAAAATGTCTGTTTTTTTTCTTAATATTTTAAAGTGCTATTTACACACTTAAGATATGAAAAACATTTTGAAAAAACGAAAAATTTGAAATTAGCGGGACTCGAAGCCGCGCCTCTTAAAAGACGGCCGACCGAAGCGCTCTGACCGCTTGTTAGACGTTCACAAAACTAATTTTGTCTCCTTAATTTGAACTCTTTCAGCTAGACAATATAAATAACTTTCAGAATCTATTAACGGTAGCTTTGTTTCATGGAAAACTGAAATGTGATCACGGTTTTTACTGCATGAGTCAAGCATTTTATTTATGCTGAAGGAAAATAGCAAATTACTTACAAATTCTACATTCCACATGGAACGATCGATTTAAATCTTTTTTATATAAAGAAGGAAGTCTTGCCGAGTGAATGAAGCCGTTCCAAACCTGTTCTTCTTGATATTTTTGTACGATACGCATTTAAGATAAAATTAATTTAAAGAAGGATTTTTTAAATATTTTAAGTGATATTTACACACTTAACACACACATACAAATAAAAACGTATATATATTACTAATTTCAAACAAGTCTACAAAATGTCGTTCAGCAACGATATTTACATCGCCTGAATTGATATTAATAATTTTCAAAAACTGTTTTATTAAATATTTTTGAATTATAGAACCTTCTTAAATTTTAAATCGAAAAAGGTACGTGAAATTATGAATATGTACGTACATTTTATTATGAAGAACTATCGAATAAAATTGTCTTTTGTTAAAGTCTCCTGGCGCTAGCATTGTATTTAAAATATCGATGCCTTGTGCATTCTAATAACGAATATTGCGTCAAGCGTATGTATACGCTAGTTTGGAAAAACCATTCGGTTTATTTGGAACTGTCTTCCAAAAACTATATAAAGAAACTTGTTAGATTTAATATTATTACTTATTAATTTATTTACAAGAATAACAATATTTATTAGCTTATTTCTAAATTTACAATGAATATTGGCGAGATTGCCTATCTATGTGTTTCTAAATGACCTAATCAATTTCATTCATTTCACCACTTTTAGGTGGTCATGAAATTCATACAAATTTTGATTAATAATTATATCATTTATACCATGAGTTCTTTTGCTTTAATAAAAAAGTACACTACTTTTTATTCTATGTGTTATTGATGTACTCTAAAATTTGTTTTTTTTTTAATTAAGATCACAGTGTATTGGAAATATAAAAAAAAAAAAAAAACAGCTTCACACAACGCTGCCGGACTGCTTCACGACACCCTCAAATAATATAATACAAATAATAAACCATACTAATATTATAAATGCGAAAGTAACTCTGTCTGTCTGTAACGTTATCACGCACAAACCGCTGAACCGATTGTAATGAAATTCCAAATAGAGATACTTTAGGATCTTGGGATGAACGTAGGCTTACATACTTTTTTCTTCCATTTTTTTTGATTTCCAGGATTTCATTGTTTTTCTAATTATAAAGTTAGAAATGCTTATCATTAATTCATTGAATCAATTGTGCAATAATAACATGTATTATAAATTTGATACGATACACATAATTATTGAAAGATTTTATATTTATATATAATATGCATTGTTATGTAAAAAAATATGCGAAATACTCAATTTTCATTACGACATAGTTGTAAGAATTTCATAGCAAATACATATTTATTAGTCACGCTACGTAAAGAAAAGACGCATAGTATCATATTACATTAAAAGTATATGAATAGCAAAATGATACTAACAATATAATATGGCTACTGTTACTTAAATCCAATTTACAGCAGACTTTTGTATAGTCTGTAATTTAATATTACTTGCGCTTATACAGAGGAAACACCTATTAAATAATTGTTGTTTTCCCTATTGGGATTTGAACTCATAAACATCGTATTTTTTGTATATATATATATGATTTTTTTGTATATGTATAACAGTTTTAGAAAATTTATTTTATACGTTTTCTGTAAATGTTATTCATTATTATCATCTTCGTCTCACACGTCGTAATGGCGTATCAATAAAAAGTAACTTACTAAAGAGCGCCTAAAACAATACCTAACGTTTAGAGATTAGAAATCTAAAAGTGCATACACTCGTATTTTATACATATGCGCTCGTTTCTTATTTTATATATGAATTCTTGGTAAAATATTTTAAATACATTAAAGGTGTATTTTTATTACAAAACTAGAACAAATATTATTTCTAAACTATTTCTGTCCGTACGCTAATACATATATAAAGCGCACTACACTGATCAGCTCCTTAACTTTTTCCTGGATAGCAGGTTAGTCAGAGAGAATCTAGTGTCAAGACACTCCGATCTCCATTTCCGCCCGAATTGAGACATTGCGTGTTCAGTGGTGAAACTCAACGCTAGCTTGTATCGTACTGGAAAAATTAAAATAATTTTATAATAATCACTCCCCCAAATCGGAATTGAACCCACAACCAATCGCATTTACAGTTAGAATGTTCGCTCACCAAATAATATAAATCATATAAACTATTACTCTAAATCATAATGTCTACAATTACTATATGTATTTGCAGCAAAAAAAAACCTTAAAACTAAACAAAGGCATTCAGTTCGTAAACCGAAATACTCTCGCCGCTCTTAAGGTCCAAGTACCGTTATACAGGTTTTGTACTGGCTTTAAGTGTGTTCTTATGAGAGATAATTTATGCATAAGTAGCTTATTTTGCTTGTTCAATCTTTTTGAATGATTATCGTCTTTCTGTGAAACAAATACGAGGTTAATAGTATGTATTTTTTTAAATAAACTTTTTTAGATCTCTTTTTTTTTTTAAACTATGTTTACGCATTATTCATATTGAAGTTATAAAACTTATTCAAATTTTAATTTTTAAACAACTTGTTTAATATAATGTTAACCTTACTTTAATTATCTGTAGAGTACTTTCAACGTATCGTATTTTGTAAGGTATTCTTTCTTCGTGTTATGTAAGGAGATAGTAAAATAATTATTTAAAATATTTTTTTTTTTAATGGATCATTAACCTATGTAATTTTAGAGTTTAAGCTCAGTTAAAACATATAAATGGTTTTAACATAAGAATATTAATTACTAAATTTACTCGCAAACAACCTAATATATACATATATTTGCTATATATGTATGTTTATAGGTATATTATTTTATATATATGCATAAATTTTATCAAATTTCAAATTCTGTATATCCTCCTCGATAAATTTTAATACACTTTCCGGCACCTGTAGGAATTTCCAACTAATATGCACATACAAGCCTATATATATAAATTTACGCTTATAAAATAAATATTATATTATTTCGTAATGCGGTTACAAAAACAATTTTGTCATGGTAAATATTTGCGACATTTTCGAGTTATTTGTCCTGGTTTAAGCCAATAATAATAAATAATGTACATCAAATAATGTGTTTAGATTATAGGTATGTGTAATACAGATATTTTTTTTTCAATTTCACGCTATTGCCTGCATAGCAGAGAGAAACTAGAGTTCACACAGCGTTCTCCACTTTCCGACCGAATCCCGAGATATTGCATGTCGCGGAACTCAAGTTTGCTGCCTGCCTTGTTTCGTCTTGTCACCAGAGCGGAGTAATGAAAATAATTTAAATATAATCAACCCTCCGAGTGAGAACCGCACCTGTAACTATCGCGTATCATTTTGTTCGTTACTATTGATTTCTTAATTTACTTTCATTGTAGAGTCTTGAATTCGAATTACTTTAGAAATGTAATGAAAATTAATTAAAATATATTTTTCATATTTAGATATAATAACTTGTAATTATTATGTAGATAAAAAAGATGATTACGAAAAAAAATGTCTTACGTTTAAATAAGTTTACGTTACGATTAATTATTGAATATTAAAATTAGTTTTATTTGTATGTCCTAGTAATATAAAGTGTGGCTTTGAGTTCTAACACTCAACACGCAATGTATGGAATTTGGGCGAAAAGCGAACAATAAAGTATTTCCACAGTTGGTTCTCTCGAGAAAAAACGTAAAGCAGTTGATAACGTGACGTAGGGTAGAACTTGTGGCTTAGTGGTCAGAGCGCTAGGCGATGCTAATCCTGCTCCTTCAAATTTTTATACATTTTCTAAAAAAAGTTATCATATCATTTGGTTTTAATATGTAGTATACGTAAAATTTTGTTTGTTCAAATTTTTATACGTTTTCTAAATGTGTTTTTCAATTTTAAATACATTTACAATTATTTTTACAGATGGAGATAATGGGTCAGAGTGTGTTCGAGTTCAGCCATCCTTGCGATCACGAAGAAATTCGCGAAGCGCTGCGCTCGGGAAAAGATGGGAAACGCGACTTACTTCTACGCCTCAAATGCACTCTCACCAGTAAAGGAAGGAATGTTCATCTGAAATCTGCATCTTATAAGGTATATACAAAATCAATTTAGGTCACAATTTTATATTATAGCGATATAAAATAAAATTATTTAAAAAAACCGATGTAACAAAAATATATTTTCAATAAGGGTAATACAAGGTGTGGCGTTGAGTTCCGCTACTCAGCATTCAGTGTGTGAATGTGGCTTTTATGAATATGACTTAGTTATTTTTGCGTACCAGACAAATGCAGGAGTAGATCTAGTGTTTGACAATATACTGACATATAATATAAAACTGTTATATTGTAAGATTAATTAAATGCATTTTATTATAATATTTTTCTGTTTAGATACGGAATATACGAAATTTTGTAAATATTAAAAAAAAATTACAATTAATTGCTTAAAACTCAATAGACTCAAAAACAAATGTTAGTCTTAAACGAAGGTTGCTCATATTTTAGCATATTTGCCTTACCATTACGCAATTTTCACTGTCTGATATATTATTTTAACTAGTGTCAATTTAGATAGTCTAACCACCACTCGTTGCGCATTACGTATATCCGATTTCCAATAACACTAGTATCAATATAAATTATTACGTTATATTGAATATACTTTAAATGATTCAAAACCCCGTAAAACAAAACTTCAATCATTTTACGAAAATCACGCAAACAGAGTGTGGGCATAGTATATGCAGCTGAGTGCAGAATGCCTATTTTTTTATATAATAATGCAAAAGTAGTACATTACATTAATAAAAGTAGAGGCTCCATTACACATTAAACGTCCCTCACTTTAAAACATGTACGTTAAACATATGGTAGTGTGGGTAATATGTATTTTATTAATTTAATGTATATCAGGATTGCTAATAATTTTTTTAGCTTACAGCACTTCATCTCCATACAAACTTTAACTGTATTAAAAATACTGCTCAATCAAAATCCTCCTGCAATACAGTTTTCATAAGGGGTTCTCGTAGTTATTTCTTCACGTTTTAATAAGTATAGATAAATATTACTCACTTTCTTTGCGTATTGACTGACACGCATAGGAACCCCGTGTATTCTATGCGACAACGGGCCCTTTAATACATACATATATTTAATATTTGCGAATAATCTAGAATAACTAAGTATTTTCTTAACTACAAAACTAATGATTAGTTGTACAATTAGCGAAGATGAATCACTTTTACGTTGATATTGTTATATTATGAAACTATTAAATATGTAATAATACGTTGTATAAAGATTTCTTTTTATATTTCTCGATTTTTGTCAATACGTTCTGTCCATTTGTAGAACCAAACTGGCAAACTGGAGTAGCACTTATATTTATTATAGTCCAAGTGAGATTTAAACCCAAAACCATTAATAAGAAATATAACTTGAATTTCATAAATATACACAGTCTTTCTAGATATATAACATTTATTATTATTAATATCATGCTGTTTCGAACAAAGCAGGGACTGTAGTCAGAGAAAACCTAGTGTCAAGACACTTCGTTCTTCACTCATTTTTATAATAATTTTAACCCGCCATTTTTTTAATAATCGAAAATTATTTCGAAATCTAGCCATTTGCAAAGCGCAATCTTGTTCGGAGCGGAGAAATGAAAATAATTAAATTATGGAATGATCACCGAGTGGGAATATTTTTTTTTTATACACCGTCGTAATATCTAAAGTTAATTATATAAACTTTTTCCTAGGTAATTCACGTTACCGGTCACATGTTGAACTCCGAGGTAATTAAAGAGCAAGAAAAAAACGTAGATTCTGAAGATGAAAAGAAAGATGGTGGAGTCAAGAAGTACACCAAATCTGGAGCTCTACTAGCCGTGGGCAGACCTATCCCACATCCAGCTAACATCGAGACACCGCTGAATAGCATGACTTTCCTAACTAAGCATAATCTGGATATGAAGTTTACATACTCTGATGAATGGTAAGTAATTTTTACTTTTCTTTTTTAATAGCTGGTGGCGTTTTTAATAGTTGGTGTTTGGAGGAAGGTCAAAGGTTATATGTCGCAAAATTGTAATTTGGAAAAAATTCAAAGAGCCCTTAAATAAAAGAGCAGAATATATAAAAATTCTATTTTCACAATAACAATTTTATTCAACATTTTAATAAAAAATATCTTATAACTAACTAAGAAACCTGAGTTTTTAAATTTATAATTATTTGTACTGATAAGTTATAGCGGACTAATGTCCATTTTTGAACACCGTTATAAATGAAATATAAAAAGTCTGAGTGACTAATAGATAAGGCACAGCCAAAACTACTGGACGTAGAAATCTAAAAGTTCTTAAGGGAGTTACCCCCATAGCAGGGCAGGCAAAGAGAATCCCTAGTGTCAAAACACTCCGTTTCCCGCTTTTTGCCTGATTTCGAGACATTGTGTATTGAGTGGCGAAACTCAACGCCCCGCTTTGTCGTGCACCAGAGCAAAGAAATTAAAATAATTTAAGTATAAAATAATTCTTCCGAGTGGGGATCAGACCCCACAACCAATCACATTTGCACTCAGACGCAATACCAATGTACCACGATGGCTTAAACCGATCACGATGGAACCGAAACAAACGGGATATTTCGCTGTATAGTCCACGCAAGTGAAGTTGTAAGCTTCAAATAGTCATTTATATAATGAAAAAAGTCAATAACTCTTTATTGCAAACTTTGACTTTTTATGTTTTTAGCAGATGGGAGATTGATGAGTTTAATTTATAATGGATATAACATTTTTGTTGCCATCGATTCTTTTACCCTTGCATGTCTATTTGCAACGAACTAAATTCTATACTCAAAGAACTTAACAAAGAACATTTGTTTCGATGTGAAAAGTGTTTTGGCTGCTACACTATATACTAGTACCGCATCTGTTGTTGGTCGTATTATATACCAATCAAATTTATGGACTACTGTTTGTAAATTTTATTCTATAGAATACTTTGATTGTATTTTTGCTATTGGCTTTTATTAATTATTTCAAAATTGAAAAATACAATTTACTTTTTATTTGACTTCAATCTTAATATTAAAAATATTTGGTCTTCAAGAACTCTTGACTCTTATCCTAATATATACGCTCATTGCCACATAAACGTTAGGAACAGTGAGCTTAGCCGCTTACCTATAAAATTCTAAATTGTATTTGGGACCAAGGTTGACGAATTGAATATTTTTATGACCTACTTGTTGCAGCTTACGACAAAAACAAACCATTACGCTAACCTAGGGCCTAACTAGTTCGGAGCCACGATTAGAGATGGCGCTGTACAACAATAGAGCATATACGTTATTACCTTGCAAAATTAACGTAGTACGCTCACAGTCGAGTTTCGACACACGGAACGTTCTACTTTATTTGGTAGGGTTATATCAACAAAAATATCACCTTCAAATGTATTTTGTAGGTTAAACATAATGCGAATTCGCGGTTTGATACTTTTGTATAGTGAAGCAACGCTAAAGAACGGATGTTAGTTTCGTGAAGTTGGTAAAGTGCAGTGAATGTAATTTAGTGGTGTGTATGTGTCATTAGGATATATTGCTATTGATATTAGTTTTGTGCGACAAAAATTGCTGAGAATGGCGGGTTTTTTAAAATCCGTAAGTAATATTGTAGAGTCCCTCAATTTTATAGTATTAAAAAATTAAATTCATAAGCTCAATTGTTTTGAAGAACACCGTTTTGCCGGTGTTAGTGAAAGGTGCAATATAATGGCGATAGGTCATTCAAGGTTAACTGTATACCGGTTAACATGGCCCAATGGTATGGAGTCCTAGGTCACATTGGGGATGACCTTTGATACCGTCATGGGAATTCTAAACATAATATATTTTTTATAATGTTTTATTTCCAAACCTAAGAATCTTTTTAATTATAGTTTTTACCTACTAAATATGCTTCATAATAAACATTATTTTCGTAAATTTGTTCTATTATTAATTTAAATATATATTACTTAAACATTTGTAAATAATATTCCATATTTAATACAAAATAGCTTGTTTGTTTTTTATTATTATTATTTTTTAATATGTTCTAACCTTAATATTTATTAAAATATATAATTAGATTATTAACAAAGACTTTCTAGAAAGTTATAAGACATGTCAAAACTGGCTAAATATTTAATATTCTTATAATAATATATGAACAGAATTTTTTATCGGGACATCGCGACACAGTGTTACAGCTTCTGACTGTATCCGTGATGATTGTGGGTTTGATTCCCACTCCAGGGAATGATTATATTTCAATTATTTTCATTTCTAACCTTTAGTGACTAAACAAATCCGCTATTCAACGCGCAATATCTCGAATATAGGCAGAGAGTGGAGAGAGCGGAGTGTCTTGACTATCTGCCTGCCCGGCTATGCTGGAACAAGCGTTAAGCTGTAGAAAAAAACTAATTTTTTTTTCAATTTATCATCAAAAATCTAAAAGACTATTTCTTGATGGGAAAAATCTCAATGTTATTAAACTAAATTATTTTAAATAATATTATATATAGAGTAAGTCCGCTCTATATAGTCTATATATACATGCTATTTGTTATTGTTACAGTCTAATGAACACACTCGGGTACGAATCAGAGGATTTGGCAGGTTGTTCCCTATACGACTACCACCACGCTGCAGACAGTGCTGCTTTGGCTCAGCAGTTCAAATCATGTAAGTATTCTATATTAAAATACCTAAAATGTTTTAGTTTAATTATTTACTATAAAAAAGCAGCTTCAATCTTAATCATGCATAGCATGATTGTCATAGAGAAACCTAGTGTCAAGCCACTTTGTTCTTTACTTTCCGCCCGAAATTGAGATGATACATGTTGATGTGCGAAACTTCACACCGCGCTTTGTTTTGGGTACCAGAGCGGAGAAATTAAAATGTCTTTTGTTTATAATCATTCCTCGAGTGGGGGAATCTACCCCAAAACCAATCGCGATTACAGTCGGATATTTATATATTTTTTATTATCGCTTTAATTTGTTATTTATTAAAAAATATATATTATTAAACAACAAATAAAATACGTATTAACATGTTATTATGGTTTGGTAAAAAAATATATTTGTGAAATATAATAATAATTCGGATATTTTGGTTAAACAAAATTGTAAATTCAACGCCATCTATGATTCGTTCTTTTAACCAATGTTTGATTTAATTTGCATAGTACTGTATTTACTTTCTACAAGCATTCAATAGTCTTTCGGTATACTAAAAGATGGCACCGCTTGCTTATATTTTATTTGTATCTAATGCTTGTAGGAAGCGTTGGCATGACAACATTGTTCCAACTTCCAATCATAAATCATAAGTGACGAATGTTTAATCGTGCGATGTATTAGAAACTACTATATTTACGTGTATATTACGTAATCCATACAAATATGATATAACTACCTTTTGTTTGTTTTATTAGCTATGCTTCTTGCCAAAATCTGTTTACGGATATTAATAAATCATTATGTAACTTCACAGTGTCTTATTACAAATGTTTATTTTGTTTAATTTATATATATGTATAAACAAGATATCCCGTTATATTGGAATTTATTAAAATTAGGTAATATGTCAGGGGTGGCCAAGCCTTTAGATAGTGCAAGCTATTTTTCAAAATTTTAAGTCTGTCGAAGCACATAGTACGCAAAAAATGTATTATTGTTTTTTTATGATTTAAACACCAAAATGAAAAGAGTAGTACATTTATCAAGAGCCACGAAGTATCTTTGAAAGAATATATGCTTACAAAATTTCTAAATAATGTTTTTCTGTCTGTTAAAGTTTGTTGTAAAAAAATACTAAAACTAATACAATCTTTAATATTGAAATCGTACAAAAAATACGTAATAATTTCCTTGAAATATTAAAAAATATATATTTTTTATATAGTAGCGTTATAGTGTAATTACCAACCAATGATTATTTTTGCTACCGGATGCGTTTTTATACTTGGCTTCCATCCAACAAGATTAATCTAAATATTAAAATTAATATGTTAACTTTTATATAAACAGTTATGAATGGTTCAATAGCTTTTGTGGAGTATTTTTATAGAATTTCTCTCTAAATACTGCTATACGGAAAAATGAATTAAAAAAAAAGAATATTGTCTTGAATAGTTGCGGCTAATACAAATTTACTTGTACATACGAATATAAAGAAGCTAATTATATTTAAGGAATAGATTTGTTTTTTTATTTTTGTTAATTAAAATATTTTAATTTTTTTTTTGTACTTTGACGTTAATAATGTTTGGTAGAAAAAATAAGAAAAATATATACCTGAATAATAAGCCCACAATTAAAACAACAACATTTCGTGACGAAAAAATTTTGTCCAATTTGATACAATTAGTAATTTGGAAATATAACAATAATATATTACATCATGCGTGATATAACGTTTATTTTGACTTCTTTTCTTAAGCGATAGATTACATAATTTGTTAGATTAGAGTATACGAAAAGGCTTCTCATATATTAACTTACGATTATCTATTGATAACAGTATTCTGTTACATATATTTACAAGACTGTAGAGAAAATTGTCTATACTAATATTATAAAGAGGAAAGATTTGTTTGTTTGTTTGCTTGGATTTACCTCATTAAATACTGGACCGATTTAAAATAATATATAATTACGAATCACTACGAAAACTTTGATTATGTAACTCACGGTGTAAAAAAATAGTAATAAAATTTCTTTCAACGCATGCGCTGTGAAAACTGTCAATAATAGAACAAAGAAGCCAGTGTAAAAGAACATATATATATACAATATTAAAGATTATCTATAAAAAATCCGCAATAGCACATGTCTATCTCCGATGGCTCACGGCAATTTCTTTTTGAAACTAATCCAAAAAACTCTAAAATATTTCTTCTTTTGCTTATTTTAGTATTCTACTCACTTGTCAAGTATATTTTTCTCGTAACCTGTACTGAGAAGAAATGATGAATGTCGTGTAATTTAGGTAGATTTCGTCACTAACTCATATGTACAGGTGTACTCATTTATATTATATAAAAATAAAATAAGCCTTTATTGTTACTCTAGTTTACTTACATGCTATACAAATGAAAATGTATAAATGTAAATGAAGATGTTCTTTGAAACTTTGAAAATGTAAGATAATAAACTACTATAAAAATAAATGAACTAACAGTAAGAGAACGTGTTTGCTACCTAAATAAAGTCTCTTTCTCCAGTAAGATTTTTTATGAAACTAGAATTTTTATTTAATAATCTTTTTATAATTTAATAAAAACTAATTGTAACTGAGTGTTTACGTTCTTATTATCCAACAACAGTTGATTATACATACTGGTGTTTGACTAAAAATACGTTTGTTTGTTCATAACATAAAATACTTATTACTTAATTAATTATATCCTTAGGTAAGACCAATTTAGAAGAAAGTATATGTACCGTAAAATGTCGGGTTTTATGTTCTATATCGTTCCCTCGAGAACTGGTTTCGTTGTTCAGGAGAGATATAATTTGAGAATGAAATTGAAGCTGAGCGTATCAAAAATATCTCGTAATACTTGATTAAGTAATAAGTACCTTGGCACCTTGATAGTATTAGTAAAATTAAAAGTTAAAAAAACTCTTTTTATGAACAAGCTTTTTCGAATTATACTCAACAAGCTCTTTCATTTTATATCCATATTGTAAGAGTTCATTAAAAATAACTTCATTGTTCGTTCGTTATCATGTTGGGTTGGGAATGACATCACACAGCTAACATATATCCAATCAAACGCACAATTTTGGTTTATTTAATTAAGGACACCTATATGTTTTTAAATTGAGTTGCAAAATCCCACCCGAACATACAATTCATACGTATATTGCAAACTTGTAAAAAGGGGCATCATAAGCATTTTCATATATTACTTTGAATAATTAAATGTGTATTTTGTAGCTTCACACTTCTCCGGCATAAAGTAGGGTTAACCAAAAACCTAAGTGGAAACCTAGTGGTAAAGAACTCCGTTCCCTTCACCGTCTAGTTTTAGGAACATTGCGTGCTGAGTACCTTTTTTTTTACGTGAGGAAATCCTTTGCGGATACCCGCCCGATTGGGGACTCGGACGCGGTTATGTGGGACTCCGGACCGGCAGATATGGGCCGTCCGTTTACCCACTAAAACCTCACGGTGCTCCTCCACCGCCACTTGCCAGGACCACGGGGACTACGATCTTCCATGAGCCCTAGCGGGCGTGCTGAGTACCTAGTGTAACTTGGTTTTCCAGTTTTCTTTGTAATTAATAATTATACACCTCTATATTCGACCTTAGCTTTGTACATATTTATGTTAAAGCTACTTAAACGGGCCAAAATAAACAAAATTGATTTACAGTTATTTTGAAATAAGACGTTATAACACTCAATCTTATGTGAAATATTACCTTGAGGGCAGATTGCTGTCAAATTGTTCATAAGATCACATTATTGCTTATCATCAATATATACTATTCTATAGTCTATTTTTTTTAAAAAACATAATTTATTAGACTACTCTCCATCTCTAGTGATCAGTCCTCGACTAAGTATACTTATAAGGTTTCATTACAATTACTCGACCGGTTCACATTTAAAGTACCGTTGCCATAGCAACGTGTGTTTATGTCACTTTATACAAAAGTGTACATGTGTACGGTAGTGTGTGTAGTACGTATTTTCTTTATTATTTTTTAACACACATACAGCTTCACGCTATTTCCCACACAACATGCAGGGGAGTCAGAGAGAACCTAGTGTCAAGACACTCCGTTCTCCACTTTCCACCCGAAATAGATACATTTCGTGTTGAGGTGGCGGAACTCGACTCGTCTTAGGTGCTAGAATGGAAAAATTGGAAATAATTTTATATTATCATTCCTCCGAGTGGGAATCAAATCCACAACCAATCGTGTTTACAGAGAGACGTCCCACTACGCTACGATAGCCTCCTCCGAAAATTGCAAAGATGGTTAAAGTTTTGCGTTTACATATGACGATAATGATGCAACTCTTCTCTATCGCGATTTCACATAATTTGATTTAAAAATATTGTGTAAAGGATACTTAACAAACTTCTAACAAATTTTAAATATAACATTTTATTGGGTGAAATTGGAACCTATAACTATTGCGCTTAAACAGACTGTTTAACTGTACGAGTACACTTATACATAGTTAAAAATACTATACATCGTTGAGAATTTCAGTTTGCGGTTGAATTAACCACAGCTATTCCAACTTTAACAAGAACGGAGCCTCACAACGGAAGTTTAATCTGTTGGATCACAAGTAATTTTCTGCAATTCCATCTCTCTGGTCGTCAACGATTCAAATGTTCTATTTTGTTAAGACAAATCTTATTTACCACGCGGATTTATTTTGTTCTTATTTTATCTATACAAATAAATAATTGGAGTGTCTGTTTGTAATATGAAAATAACCGCTTTTTACTAAATGCAATGGTACATATACCAAATTTTTTTTTTAATTTTTTCTGTTTGACTGTTTGTTCCGTAATCTCTGGAACGGCAAGGATCGATTTTGACGGAACTTTCACTGGCAGATAGCCGATGTAATAAGTAACTTAGGCCACAGCTAGTTCATCTATAAATGAGTATGAGTATAAATATATAAGGAAAAACTCATAGCTTTTTACGTTAAAAAACGAAAACTACCGTTTTGGTATAATTATGATTAACACTTTGCTGATTATTATCAGATAAGACGCAATATTTCGTTATATTTTTTTGTATATTGACTGATTATATACCAGATTTTGTGATTAATTTAATGATACGAATATTACTTAGCGTTTTTAATTCAATATGTACAGATAATCTCAATACAACCAAATACATATGTATATCTAAACCTTGAATATTTATTAAGCAAAAAATATTTTAATGAGAAATAATATAAGTATATTATTGTTTTTATTTATTCGATCCCGTATATTTTATCAAATATTATACAATTTGTGTAAATTATAGTTGAGCGTAATCATTTTGGACGTAAAATTTAAATTATATTATTATCACCTATTCAATAAGCCCTCATAGCAACTGACCATACGCACAGTGAGTGATTCCATTCGAATTCATCGACTTATTTGTTGCTACACGAATTTGATTGACACCAAGTGAAAACTAAAGTTACAAATTTGTTCACTGGAATTTATATTCACATTTATGTATGTGTAGTACCCGCACTTTACGTGTTATCAGAGAATTTCTTTCCACCGTCCGCTCGTATCGTATACTTAATGGTATAATTACCACCCCACATTTTCTAACCAAACTAATGACTAATACGTTCCAACTGTGCTTTAATGGACTTTATATTGAGACAATATAGATTTTTCTTTACTTAAATAATAGAAAAATTATTAACATTTATACATTTTAGAAAAAACCATTGTCTTACAAGAATAGGCAATAAAAAAGATACTATTTTATGTTACTAAAAAAAAAATTACTTGTAGTATACTTTAATACTTAATGAAAAAAATAAATAAAGGAAATTCTAATAAAACGTCTGGATTTGGAACGTATTTTTATGTACAGCTTCTAAAACATGACATAATAAGTGATTATATATAATCACATTCAACCCATACAATTCCATAATCATACGATATGTAAATAGTTATGTTTCACAAGTTACTTTAAATCAGGATTGGTCTTGGTGCAGAAAGAGCTATTTTTATCTCACGTCCCATTTAACTTTTTCATTATTATTGATCATTTAATTTACTTTTCCTGGACAAGTACTGCAAATTATTTCACCTGATCCCATCACGTATTCGATTGAAATTAATATTAGCTTACTCTCTTAGATAACAAAGTCCCCGGCTAATTCCATTTCATTACTTACGTGTCTGTGCTCTATCTAGTATCCACTTCTTCTTTATTTTAACGGAGCGAAATCTATTTGTTTTCTAACTTTCTCAACTCTATGAACCTTATGTGAAAGTAAAAGAAAAATATAGAAGGGATTATTTGTTGGAACTGTAAAATAAATTTCAGACGGCTAAAAAACATCCAATCCGCAACTTAACCGTAAAAAATAAGCCAAGCGTAGGTGTTTCTAGTTAATCTATACATATGTACGTCATACGTATATTCAGGTCACGGCCAGGGCCATTATAAAACACGCCATAGCGTTGGGTGGAACAGCTGGGCTCAATCAATTTTGGACCTACGGAAAGTTCACCTGTGACATGTTGAATAAATCTTTAAAGAATTTGTTGCCCAAAATAAATGTCGTTAACATATTATATTCTAAGATATTCAAAATATAACATTTTGAATATCTCAGAATATAATATTTGTTTTCTATTTTGACTAGTACATTCGTAAGGGTAAATTGTTGAGTGAACATAAATTTACTTATATATCACGTGCATAATGGCTGATAATACTACAAATGTCATTGTCGGAACGGCTAAATAAAACCAGTGTGACGGCCGACTATCGAAGAATCCAGCTGACTTGCCAAAATTTTCAGCTTGTGTATCACAGCTAACATTTTGAACCAATTAATATTTATCTACAACGACCTTTTCACATTCCGTAGGTACCGTTTGAAAGAGCCTTTTTATTCTATAAATATTTAAAAGGGATGTTTATTTTGGGCCAAAACTGCCCCGACGTACTCTGTCAAGAACGCCAAGATTACAATTTTTTAATATTTTTTAATAATTTTGTAATGAAGAATATTAATTATCACCGTTTTATTTTGTGTTTATAATTTATTACTTGTATACAAAATTATCAGACCATATGCTTACGTAACAAATTTATGTGTTCACGTGATAATTGTAATTTTCTTCGTTGCCTTGAACTTGAACGCGAAATCACCTCAATATAAATAGATTTACATACGTTTGAATAATTTATTTCACGGAACTATTCATATATCTGAATTAAATGCTTTAATCTTATCTATCAGATTCCCTTTCCATTTTATTTGTGTTAGGTCGCCTAACAGTTAGGTGTCACTCTTTTGTAATGTGCATCTATAATATCAGATTATAGTAGTTAATTAATTTAAATAAGAATGAAATAAATATTACAATAAAAAATAAAGTTATAAATATGTATAACTTACCTTCTTAAATAAATAAATCGTAGGTATATATTTGCGTCTCTGTACTGCATGCTAGTACGGAAATGAAACACTTCCTGTCTGTAAGCTCACGTTACATCGTTCAACAAATTCCATTTGATATTGCGTTGGTGATATTCGTATCATAATACATATTATATATTGTTATAAAACTTTATACGTACAATGACCACAAAAAGCAGTTCATGTGAAAATATTTTCCTACAAAGGAATAGCTTTTGGCTTTGTAGTTTAGTTATAATTAAAAAATCTTAGCATAGGTAAGGTATTTGTTTTGCTTTTGTAAAATATAGTCTTATATTAAAATGTTAATAAATAATAATACATTTTCACAAATACAATGAAAACAATATTATAGATATTAAGTATAATATGTGTGGCAGAAAGTTTTAATTTATACTTCACTGTATGTAGTTTCAGTTATAATAAGTTCAAATATAAGCGGCAGGTTCACGCTTTTTTCTGCATAGAAGGATTAATCATATACAAGAATAGCCAGTTTCCGTCCGAATTCGAAACATTACGTGCTGAGTGGCGGAACTCAACACCAAGCTTTGGCTTTTGAGAGTTAGAAAATGAAAATAATTTCGATATAAATTATTAAAATAATTGAAATAATGTTCCCTCGTGTGGCGATAGTGAAGCTGCAACAATTCCCAATGTTTTTGTTCCAAGCCATCTTGTTTTTAGATGAAAATTAAAGGTCATAAGAACTTTCCGTACATTAAAACAAGCTTGGCACCTAAACTAACCGCAAATAAACGAATATACGAAATCACGGTATCAAATAAATTAAGTACGTGAATGTAATGTTGAAAATACTCTATGAATAATTATTTTAATACATTTATGATTGAATTTTATATACCTTCGTAACATGCATAAACAATTAAACGCAGCGGTATTCGAACCCGCGACTCTTGGAAACGCACGGCTTTTATAAAGTGCTTTTCAATTTCCTAATTGTTGAAATAAATTATTAAGAATATTTGACATGAAATAACATTCACTACCAAAAAAGTGTAGTCCATTATATTATTTGAACAGGGTCCGACGAAATAAAAACGTGCCCACTCGAAAAAGCCTCGCATTATCCACATTCCAGCCTCAATAGGTTTATTCAAATTAAGTTGAACCTTCATACATTCATGGTATATCTTAAATGGAAAAGCAAATGCAGTATGTTAATTTTCTTTTTGATAGTGACATAATTATAAGTACAATTATCTATCTACGTATATATTTTTATAAAATAATCTTTATATAATAATAGCAATGGTTTAATTAGTTCCTGATAATGAAATTTTAAGATACTATCAATCTATATAGTTAACACTTTATAAAAGTGACGTGTTAATAAAAATATTAACATAATTTAACCTATAATTTGTTATTATTACTGTCGTAAAACGAAATCGTTTGAATTTATTTGGATTTATAATCCTATCCCAGGAAGTCCCTTATCTCATGCCGTTGTTGCCTAAATTACAGTTCACTTAAATAATACTAGTTGATTAAACACATACGATTCCGTAGTCAACATTTTTAGTTTCGATAGCTTTAAAATATTTTTTAAAATAAAGCCCAATACTGCTAAATGACTTAATAAGCAGTAAAAGGACAACACATTAACACATTAGACGGTCCTTCTTGAAGGAGGCGAACTTTGAAAACGTATATACAACATTCAAAAGTAATTTTTATATGCCTTTCTGGAATATTATAAACTATACACATAATTTTTACGGCTCCCTAAAATGCCGATGAATCTTACAACTGTCATCGTCTATTTCAATTGTCCCCAAGATATGCTTTCTAAAATATCAGGTCGATACGCCAGTTGCTACGTTGATATCATCGCCATGTTCCAGTAACGATAATAAGCGGCGAGTTTTACGACCACTTCAATTGTTTAGTAGATAGGTAGTTCTCAGCATCTTTATGGTGCCCGATCTTGTCAGAACGTCTTTCTTTTTATTATTATATACTAGACTGCACTAGGGAGCTACATATTATTATAAAAAAAATATTAATTTGTAATACAGTAATCGTAATTACCTTGAAAGTATTACTCATTACTAATACTAATATCGATATCGACTTTGATATACAAACATGATGCGGCTACAATAGTGTGCACGTGACTGACATAATTTTTCAATATTATTTTCGTATTCCACAGAGAGCGGCGTGCTGCCGCAATCTTTATGTCTAAGAAAAAGTAGGTTGACATTCACCTAAAAAGCTCTACTACTGATACATTCATTTTTATTCTCTCATATCTTTCAAGCCCTTAAACATTTTATTAAAATTTTTAAGACTCTTTTCTTTATTCTTTTGTTTGTATAGCTTATTTAATTATACTAAATGTAATATAATAAGTTCATAGAGACATAGGTCATTACAATAGGTTTTGGCATTCGTATTTCTACCGATAAAGCCTGAAAACAAAAAAAAATGTATAGGTCATAGACTTTTATAATTTTTTTTTCCTATATTTCGCAGTTTACATTTTAGTTCCTTTTTTTATTTATATAAAGATAATATGTAAGTTGGTACTCTGGAGCATTGGTCGATATCATAGCATGTAGCGTATATTTAGATAATAATAGCTATTACATGTCAATATAACACCTAACAAACGAACCAAGTTATATATTTTTCTACATGTTGTTACGGAACCAGAATTATTTTTCTTCTTAAAAACATCCCCGTTGTGTTATGTAACAGGGACAAAGTAAAATTCTTAATAAGGGCATGATAATGAACCAGCCCGTTACCGATGTTTATAGATCTTTTAGAATGTTTTTATCTCATGAATACCTACTATAGTAAAAGTATAGTCGCAAATACATTATATATTACACATATATATGTATTTGCGATATATACATATATTTTTCTTGACACCAGCCTGTCTCTGCCTTTCTTTCTATGTTAGGAGACGGCATGACTATGTTATATATATATATATATATATATGTATTTACGTTTCTGTAGACGAACTTAAGACTTAACAGCAAAACTTAAGATTAACCAACGTTAATGGTAAAAGTCCGAAAAAAGAATTGCAGTTTTGCCTCCAAGAGGAACGGAAATAAAAAAAAACATACGTTGTGTTTAAAACAAATCGGATTTTTGCCGTTCAAGCTGGTAAACCTTAACATTTTTCAGTACTACTGGCGTCCACAGTAACATGTTTTAACATACATATGTACATATTTTATTAGTCGTAATTGAGTTTAGAGAAAATTTATAATTATGTTAACGATCAAAATTGAAGAAAGTTACCTGTGATGAAGTATTGTGTTAATTTTGTAGTAGATCAATAAATGAGAAGCAATTTTGTATTTTATTCTAATTATATAGGTATTTAGTAGTTTCTTATAATATCATACAAGTACAGCTTATGTTTTAGAAAATGAATTGAACTATTTATATATTTAATCCAATTTTTTTTTCTTGTGAAGTGGTTCAGCATTTAAGTACACAGTCTTAGGGATAAATACTTGTATTGACTGTATTGTGGTTATCACAACATTTCAATTAAATATTCGATTCAAAATTTTGTTTTAAAATAAAACTTGTACTGAATAACTAATTAAAAATAATAGTATAACGTGTAAGTGACGCACATGGTATTGTGTATTATTTACTTAAACAATTAATTGTGTTTCTAATGCATTGTTATAAAAAATCTATATTTTTTATAACAATGCATTAGAAAAAAAAGAAGTGCAAAAAGTGCAGAGAGCCCTATGCTCTCTGCACTTTTTGCCAAAATAATTTTAAATATGTCGAATTTCATACTCCGCGTTATTCTCGTAAAAAAGGCTAAAAAGCTCGTCCTTCACGTACTATTATTATAATTTGATAGTTTAAAAATACTATACCGTTTTAACCTAAATAGAAGGTTTACAAAATGTCAAGTGTATTTTTAAATACGTAATTTATTTCTTTTTAAAAGCATTCATACGAACATCAAAGATATATTTACAATGGCATTGGAGACGCTGCTCTTGAAGTGACAAGGACAGTGCTGTAACACTTTTTTTACAATTGTTTTTTAACAGTCCATAGCAACAGCAACGTAAAAATGTACAACAATATATTTCCTAAAAAAATATTCTATTACTTTAAATGATACACGTATATCTTTGTTTGTATTGTCATCTTATTTATGATTGAGTTTATTATCATACTAAGATACTAAAATCGATAAACACACTTAAAGATAAAAATACACTTTAGATTTATCTAAACTTGTTTATGAGCAATTTTTTTTTGTAATACGCTTCTTCGATAAACTCACTGAACCTTTTCAAGTTTTTATATAAATTATCCAACTTCACTATATTTTGCAGGACCTTGATATGAATATGATTTGATTATGAATAGTTGCTTCCTTGATTAATCTCCATTCACGCTAAATACTTGTGAATGTGGAATGAATTAAAATATTGGAAGTTTTGTATAAACAAAGTAAAGTATTTTAATTATATATATAATATTGTTTCAGCTATGAAATAAACCAAAACGAAACTAACGTTATTCTTATATATATATATATATATATATATATATATATATATATATATATATCACTATATGATTTATTGTGTATGTATTTAATAAAAATTAGTATTAGTATTGTAAGATATACATTATGAAAATTATATAAAAAATTGACTTGGTGCACAGGTAATAATATGAAGCGAAATTCGAATTTAAACAGAATATGTTTTTATTTCTTCACATTGAAAATTTAATTAAAAAAATTAAAATAAAATCTTAAGAAAATACCAAAAATCTATAGGTTTGTAGATCTATTAATCTAATAGTAACTAATCGTAATTATATTTTAAGCATAGAACTGGAAAAATCCGAAAATGCGACATGTATTTTATCTCTGATACAAATGTAATTAGAACAAAAAAATCCTTTGCTCAAATGATCCAATGACACAATACACTGAACTATATATCTTAGTATTCATTTAAGAATTGAATGTGAGCTAGAGTATAATGTAACAAAATTTACACACACTATAGGATTGGCTTAATTTGTTCATTTATTTGTCAACCTTATTTAATATTTTTGTATTAACCGTTCTGTGTGTGTGCTGTAATATTTATACACGTTTTTTTTATAAATACAGATATTTTAAGTAAAAACCACTCCGTTAAATGTAATACTAGACTAAGAAGATAAGGTATACTTGATGGTTATTAAGATTTTAGTCAAATTACCAGCAGGTATACTTTGGTAATAACAATAAGGCCTATGTGTGCCTGGACGGTTTGGTATAATGCCAGCTCAGCGGTTAGCAAAATTGGACAATAATAAAGTACTATGAAAATTTCGGTAGTCCATACTTTGGAGTCGAAGTAAATACTACTGCGAACGTTCATTTTAAAATGACTGCCATAATTTTACATCAATTAATATCATAATTTATTTTATATCACTAGCGTACGTACATGGATTACCGATATTTTTATATACAATTTTTTTATAGTATTTGTATGTACAAAATACATATTTTAAAGTTTTAAAAAAACAACTTTTACTTAATACTATTGCTCTTTTACATACTCTCTAGATTTTATATATCTTTGCACAAATAAAAAATAATAAGTTGCAAAAATATGTTAAGGTAGTATTGCTCTTTAAATTAAAGAAACTGTTGACCACTTAACCTAATTTGTGTCCATTATATTACTATTAGAACTACTGTAGCCACAGTCACGCGACTTAGCACTAATAAACATTTCAGTTTTTATGAACTCAGAAACTCGTAATGATAGCTGATATATATACTGCTTCTATACTATTGAATAGTTGTTCTATCTTGTTGGCATACTTTTATTAAATCCATTTACTCTTAATTATCCCATTTCAAATATGTATTTCTTTTTACTGAAATAAAAAAGATATTTCTAGTAAGAGTAATACAAAAAAATATATACTTAGAGCCACGTTAACTTGCTTTCCTATGCTTATGTTGTAGGGTCATTAATCTTAGAATGCAGTCTTGAAATGTTAATAATATATTCAAGAAGGGCTCTCATATTTCAACTTTAAAGCTCTCTTAAACCTGTATTTTATGCTAATTTTTAAAATATCTTAGATCTGTTTGAATGATTTTGATCGTTCCTTGTTGTGGTTAACACTATGAGTTTTTAAATTTTTTAAGTGCGACTTATTAACATTACTATGAGGCCAAATTGCGAAGGTTTTTTTAAATTGTAATTTATAAGGACAGTTATCATTATTTAACTCAAATAAAAATTGTTCGTGAGATTTGCGTTCAATTCAGTTTGCACGAAAGTAGTAAAACTATCTTGTCCGAGCACTAACTTGTGGGATAATTTACTTCTGTATATTTTTCCAATGATTTTGCCAGAGAGTAAGTTTAATTAAATGAAAGTTTTAGTTAAAGTGGTAGAAATATTCCTTAATTACTTTCGTATATTCAATTGCTACTAAAACTGTTTATGTCATACATAGCGACGTTGTTTGTAATTTTTGAGGTGCTTATTTCTTGTTAATTTTCCAGTGTTCTCGAAGGGACAATGCGAGACGGGTCAGTACCGCTTTCTGGCCAAGAGTGGCGGCTACGCCTGGGTACAAACACAAGCTACAGTCATCACAGACAAGCAGCAAAAGCCTATCAGCGTCATCTGCGTAAACTACGTAATCAGGTAGGTGTAGACTTAAGACGGAGTTTTTCTCTTGCATTCTTCCATGCAAATTGTATGATGATTTTCAGCATTTCACATTTTAAATGTTTTTTAAAACACACGTTGGGTTTCAATCGGTGAGTATCAATTTTTATTATTATAATTTGTTACAAATATGGTCTGTCGTTTAATTACTATTTATTATGTTTCTATTCAGAGACAGTGCTATATATTGATTATAATTATGTACTATATTGTAAGTTATTTTTGTAGGTATTTGTGATAATTTAGTTGGCTACGTTTTTAATCAAGTTTGCTTATTATATTATATAATGGAAAATATGACGAGGTGTCTTAATAATGGCTGTGAACTTATATTACTTTGTAATAAATATAATAATTATTACGTTCAAATTTATCACGCCTCGATTAATCTGTACATAAAACGAAACATGTTGAATACCTATTTTTTTACACCTTCGCGCTTTTTTCCGGGCTTATTAGCAGTGTAGTCAGAGAGAACCTGGTGTCAAGACACTTCGTTCTCCACTTTCCGACCGAAAACGAGACATTGCGTGTTGAGTGGCGGAACTTAAGGCCGCGTTATGTCCTAAGCACCAAATTGGAAAAAAGGAAAATAATTTATATATAATCATTCCTCCGAATGAGAATTGAACCCAAAACCAATCACGATTACTATCAAAATATATTATTCCCAAAATATATTACTTTCTCAAGAAACGCTATTGTTATCTTAAATCAAGTAAACTCATAAAAAACGTTGCATTCAGTAACAAGCAGCAATAAAATAATGTATACTGAGATCCTTTGATCGTGAGCCGCAGCTCCTTATGTAACAATTTACCCTGCGGCTGGTCATTGGAGTTATTCGAGACCGCTACTAAGCCTTTTCTCCCTTTTATTGCATTAATCTCAGACTGTAAGTAGTTGCAGAAGGAAAAGAAACTTATTTTTTTTTTATTGACAATTTATACACAAACCAAGATACAAGACAAAGCGCGGCGTTGAGATTCGCCACTCAACACACCATGTTTCTCTCTGACTACCCTAATGTGCAATATAAAGCGTATTCCTCAAAAAATATAGTATTTTTTTTTTTAAAAGATAGTAGGTATGGTTAGGCTTATTTTTTTGGTTAGGCCGGAAACATCCCTGTAGCTCTTCTGGTGTACGGGGGGCGTGGGCGGCGCTGATCACTTACCATCAGGTGACTTTAACGCTCGTTTGCCTTGTCTATAAAATAAAAAATATATATTAAAAAAAAACCATTATAACTTCTGAGTCGATTTTATTATCTCAACAACGCATTTACTACTAGTAAGTATGTAAAAGATTAGATAAGAGTATATCTTGCATAATCATATAGATATTATTTCATGATCAGTTACTATTTCCTTTAATGTTATCATTATGTTGGTCCTTTGTAATGCTTACGGGTTTAACCCTTATCGGATTGAAACTTATGTACGTAATGTAACAATTGTGTTACTACACCGCCGGGGCTCACGGAATATTGGGAGTTCCCGTGGCCCGGCCAGTGGCACCGTGCAATTTTTGGTGGGTATACGGACGGCCTACATCTATATTTGCCAGTCCGGAGTCCCACATAACCCGTCCCGAATCCCCAATCGGGCGTGTATCCGTAACGGATTTCCTCGCGCAAAAATGTACTTTAACTATAACGATTCTCTTTTCATTTTTACTTGGATGTACTAGTTATTGCCATAAAGTAATAAAAAGTGAGGAAACGTAATTCCACTAGAATTTATTTTTATATCATGAAATAAATGTATATTTGTTACACAAATTATTAAAATCTTTACAATTTTTTTTCTAATCCCGTCGACTGAAACTGTATCAGTTAGACTGAATGTGTTCCAAAACTTATATTGGGTTTATTTCTTATACTTACCATATTGCCTGCGTGCTTTTTTTTTGAGGCCACCTATAAAATTATACGTGATTTGACACCTAAAGATATGTCTACGTATAATGTGTAATTTGAGTTAGTATACCCTCTTGTAAAATTGTAAAATAACAGCCAATTTTCCTTGCAATTTATTATTGATGTCGTAAACTTATGTTTCTGCAGACGTTGAAGTCATGACGGCAATTTATGTAATTTACTGTTATTTTTATTACAACTATATGAAGTAGGTTCATGTACAGTAGGTTGGAAAAAGCTTTCAGAAAGCTTTTATAATTCGTTGATGATTTGAGGTGTCAAATTGTTGCTATGCTAATGGTCCTCCAATATATCGAGACACAGTATAAATTTATTTTAAGTATGATAGTAATAATAAGACAAAACATATTAAATGATTATGTTTGAGGCCATGGTGGCGCAGTGGTACAGCGTCTGACTGCAAACGCGATTGGTCGTGGGTTTGATCCCCAGTCGACAGAATGATTTTAATATTGGCATATATTATTGGCATTTCCTCGCTCTGGTACAAAACAAAGCGCAATACTCAACACGCAATGTCTCGAATACAGGTAGAAAGTGAAGGAAAAATGCGTGAAGCTGCTTACTCTAGTTGGCTGAGTACATTGAGAGAACGAGTGATGTAAATGTTTAAAAAGATATATTATCAATTAGTTCTTAATTTATTTTAAAATCTCTATACATACATATTTTCCCGTATTTGACTCTATTAAATGTAACACACACAATGTTTACTTTCTCCAAAAAAAAGAAACAATTTCTGTTATTACAGCTCTTCATAAATCTATTTTATTACTTCCTATTTCCTAAGGAAGTTCAAGGTTGTTTATATCAAGCGATACTCGTGTCTGTTTACGTTTGTTTGGGATTTGGGCGAATTGTTTAGCATTCTACCATACTTACATGTTTTGAACAAATCATTGTAGAGATATGGGAAATATTTAACTGAATAAGAAAACACGACAATATAAATTATATACTTTTCATAAATAAAATCGCCTAAAAGCACTATATTTTTAATAATAGAATAGTTTTTTGTAGCTCTAAAATGCTTCTTGCACGGCAGATAGGCAGAGAGAATCTAGTGTAAATTTAGAATACGTAAATATCGCGTTATACGGTGCTTTTGCTAAAATTATTATTTCCAATTAATAAATACTACTAAATTAACAATAAGTCATGTTTATCCTTGTGGCATAAATGAGGATAATTTCGTCTTTGAACTTAACAACGCCTACCTTGTTCTGTTATTTGCTTATAACATAAACAGAATAATTATTTATTTAAAGTAAATATATGTACAACTTAACTACAGCATATTTCTCTAAACACTTAGTAAAATTATATTCTACTTTATGTGCCCGCGACATTGTCCACGTGGACTTCTAAAAAAAGTTGCCTTAGTTACTCCTTATTACATTAGCTACCTGTAATTTCCGTCTATCCGGTCCATCCGTTCCAGAGATTAGCCGGATCAAACCGACAGACAAAAGTTGTAGAAAATGTTATTTTGTTATGTGTACCGTGTTTACATACATATACATTTATTACAAAGCGGTTATTTTAATATTACCAGCAGACACTTTCGAACATTTATTTGTATAGGTAGATGAATTTTAAACGAACTGTACCTATACTATGATTAGACGTGTACTTGCCCAAAAATATAGCCGCTAGCTAATTGGTAGCCATTGGTAGCCATTGGGGAAACTTTATTTCGATATGTTTCCTGTTTATTCGATGAATAATTTTAATATTATAACCATTGTATCTGTCGAAAAATGAACATTCGTTTACACAATTTTAATTAGGTTAGGTAATGTTAGAATTATTGAACCAAGCTTTCTCAACATTGATTTTTTATAATTTTTTTTTGAATAATGAAAAAGGTTTTAATTCACAGAAAGAAACTGTTTTTTTTTCCTTGAATTGTCCGGCTGGGTAGTCAGAGAGAACCTAGTGCCGAAACACTCGGTTCTCCACTTTCCCCCAATCGAGATATTGCGTGTTGAGTTGCGGAACTAAACGCCGCGCTCTATCCTACGTACCAGAGAAATTAGAATATTTTAAATAAATTAATTCCTCCGAGTGGTCATCGAATCTACAACCAATCGCGCTTACAGTCAGACGCTGTCCCACTGCGACACGATGGACACTATTCGCTTCTATTATTATTAAAGATAAATTAAAGGAAAATTTATCTTATCTCTATTGACATTAGATAAATGCTGATGCACATTGACACTAGATGCATCTAAAGCCATGGGTTATCTGCATGGTTGCTAGGCATTTATATATTACAGTAATATACTTTGTCCCGATTGCTTATTTTAAATAAGATTGATTAAGTCAAATTTGAATTAAATTTTCTTACTTTCTATTTTATTTTATTTTGAAAAATTTTTTAACAGTTATTTCATTAAAAAGTTCTGTTCATATATTTGTTTGATATGTAGTACTATAATATAATACTTAAGTCAAATACTATTGTTTACTAGATACATTTTTAATAACGACTAAATTATGAATTTTAAAGTCACTTTACTTTTAATTTCATTGAGAATAACTTCTGTCCCGCAAGGAATATTCAATGGATTTCATTTAAAGTAATGATAGCAATGATTAATGACAGTGGCTGGTAACGATCTACCACCGCCGGAGCGACTAAATAATTCAGTTTCAATATTTGATCAACTAGCCGCCAGCTAAGAGGTAAACAACTTTTAGTTCATATTGTTTGCTTTTACACGTTTGTAAAATACTTTTGTCTTACTGCAAACGGAATTGGTTCGATTCCCACTAGGGATATATTCATTTATTTAATTTAACGGGTTATATTGATATTTCATTGGCAAGACAAAGTGCGGCGCTGTGTCCAGTCAATCAATATGCAATTGCTCGATTTTGGATACAATCTGAGAATGGAGTTTTAAACGCGATACTATGCGGGAATAAAGCGTTGCAGCTGAAAAAAAAACATATAAGACTAATACAAACGAAATAACGTTATTACTTGACATATAAGACAGTATCGGCGGAGCTTTGTAATATAGTCATTTTAAATGTCAGACCAAAAAGAAAAACCAACTTGGAGCCACTTGGAGTCCGGTAACTGTTAGATCAAGAATCGGATAAATACACAGCTTGAGAGGAAGCGTGTCTGATGTCCTACCTACTAGTCTAATAGCCAGATCGCTTATCTAAGCCTCAGAGACGTAATTGCATTTCAAATGATATTTTCCACCTATTATAGTTATTTATTTAAATTGTACTATATTCCTCGTAATATTTATACATTTGACATTTATTTTCCGGATATTATTTTAAGTGCAAAAGTAATATTTATTTAACTACAGCTTGAAGCGGCGCAGCGATCAAATTATATGAACTTATCCGTTCTTGTTGATTTGCTTCAGCAATTTATAACTGTATATTGTTTAATTCAAAGTAGAATTAACATGTAACAGAGATCTATTAACTTCTAGTAAGTAATGGCTATAACATATATTCATACGGCAAACTACAATTCGATTGATGCAACTACGGATATAGACCAGTCAATCACCTCTGAGTATTTAACATTCGTCAAAACTTTTAGGTACTATGTAACAAGCTCTTGGATAGCATAATAGTTATATAGGAATCTAGTTCTTTATTTAATTACATACATAATATATTCGTGAGTCACGAGAAACTCATATTTAAACTTGCACGACATCATATTTTACGTCTTTTAAGAACGATACAAACGTATACGATGCTGTACAATATAAATTTAGTAGTTATATACTCTGTTCTTTTAAAAAAAAAAATAAGTTTGCTTTTAAAATATCTTTATTGTACATTTATACAGAATCTATTATCATTATCGTAGTTGGTGAAGGCATATATTTTATTTATATAACCGTAGTAAACCATGAACTAATATGTCAAGTTACATGTATCCAATGCATATGTGCTCGTAAGTGGCTTTTAATTATGTGGGCTATATTTCTTAACAGAAGATTATTTCTATTCACTTGAAGGCATCTCGTTAAAAACTTATTAAATATAGTTATGCAATCTTATAAACTACCTTAGTGTGTGAATGTTACAATGACGATTTCATATAATTCACTTTGGAAATTTGACTATGAAATATACGACATTTAGAAGACAATTTTCAGTAGTATTATTAGTTTTTAAACATACAGATAGACGGACAAAATATCTCATTAAATATTATGAACATATGATTTATTTTTTTAAAATATTAAGGGTAAACCCTATCTCGACACAAATGTGCATTAAACTGTTATCGAAAATTGATAATACACGATGTGAATGTGATTTGTGACTACGATACTGACTTATCGAATGCCGAGTAGTTCATCCGGCTTGGAAATTGTCGGTCATTGAAATTGTAATTTTTTTTTTTTTTTTGGTATAAACTTCAAAATGATGAAAGAGGAAAATTATTAAAAAACACATCGATAATTATATTAGCATGTCACTAAGTCAGATTTGATTTGTAATATATAGATAGGTTCTTATGTTGATAGTTGTTAGATTGATTGTTGGTAGGTTTCTTTGCATTTTTTAACATTTTAAAGTGTTAATCACACACTTAGGAAATTGAAAATCGTATTTAGAAAACGTATAAAAAATTGTTCTTTTATTGTTACTTTTCTTTTATATTTAATAAATAGCATTCTCTTTTGCCAAACGATTGTTCGTAGAATAATTTTTGGATAGCAGATATTTGTAAAAATCTCTCTACAGAGATGAGAGACAACAAAAAGAAGTTGTAATAAGCATACGCATGGCTTAGCGGTCAGAGGGCTTGGACGGTTTCCAAGAGGCGCGGGTTTTTATACCGCTGCGATCAATTTTTTATACGTTTTCTAAATACGTTTTCTTGTACTGTAATTATACACTTCAAGTTCTATTAAGATAATTAATTTTCAATATTGTACATTGATTTTTAATAAAACTTTTGATTTGATGTATCTTTGAAACTTACACTTTTTCAATTCCATTTCCGTACCCGGATGTAATACTATCCTTGATCCCGAAATTATAAACTTGTAAGTACACCTGCACGAAATCGTGCAATACATATGTCATTTATTTTCATATATATGTAGGTCAATGCAATTACATGCAACTATATGTTATATATTGCATTCAAAAGGCTACCGACCACTTGCTTTGTCTATTAATAGAACATTGACTGGGTCGAAGCGAATAATATAAAGAAACGAATCTAGTATTTATATTAAATCTAAAGTATATGGTTACTCGATCACATATTATTTCAAAGAATTATTTAATATTACATATTTAAAAGCAACAGCTGGATCAGACTTGTAAGTACTTTTAACGAGAAATTTATTTAGAAAAGCATGCACGCTGATAGCTACGCCCATTATTTATTAATTTGCATATTTAACAACTAATTTTGCGTGTCAGTGCGTATCAAACAAGTGTTAATTAATTATTAAACATTAAGTTAGGAATTTTTACTGCGTAAAAGAATTAATTTATTTTTGTAATGTTACAAAGAAAAACAATAGTTTTCATCCTGACATTGGATGTAGTTTTCGTGGAAACTGAAACAGTCAAATTACTATATAAACTACCGAGTAGAAATGAATTACTTATTGCATGTTACAGTCTAAAATAACATACAGGGTAATTTATTCCTGAAGTTCAATGTAGTTACCGTAGGAAAAATAAAAAACCGACACCGTCAAATTAAGTCGATTACTCGAAAATTTCTGTCTAAATTCACCAAGTAATGTATTTATTAGAAAAATAACAATATAAGGAAGATATAGGTATGAACAATTATTTCATAGGAATTATATAATCGATCTATAAAATAAAAAAAAACGTCACGCCATCTGTTATCAAATATGCGATATTGGTGTTTCTACAAAAGTAATATTATTTAAGTTTAATAAGAGACGTATAGTTTTTTTTAACCGTTTTTATTAGCTTCTCCTGTATAGCCATATACAAGAGAAGACTTCTTACTTGGATTAACTCCTATGAGTTCCAGTATCCAAGCAGTCTTGCACCGCCTTTTTGCTATTAACTTTGCATACATATCCGGTTCCAATGACAATATAATATTTAAGGCATGGTCTTTGCTAAACTTATTTGTCTTTTTGATGTTTATGGGAGGGTATTCTTAAAGTAAGACTCATCATGAGCTCGCGGCCTCGCCGGCGTGAACTACACGGCTATAATAGCTATTTCGTATTTTCGCCGGCCTGCATTCTAGCGTGAATTACAAACTGCTCAAACAAATTCAAAATTTTATCGGATATACTTATAATATGGGTCGTGGGGCGAGACTTTTCGCTGCAAGGATTTTTTTAAGTTGCGTGTAATGTGTAATCTGGGATAACTTTTAAATTACTTATTTAAATTAAATAACTAAAAGTTAATTTAGGTGTTCATTACATTACCAAGCTAACTAATATACAAATTTTGATATTAATTAAGATGATAAAATGGTAAGGATGATTGAAAGATTAATAATAAATAATTAAAATGATTGGGAGTAATTAGCTTTAGCAAATAACTTTGACTTTGTGGCATAATATTTTATTCTCAGTTTAAGCAACGCTTGCAATGTAAGTGGTCGAAAATCGTTCTTATCACGGCTTCATCAAAAAATATGGAGGTTTCTCTATTAAATTTATTTAATTACATACATATATTTATATAATTATAATGTTTTGTAGATATTAATAAACCTTAGGGAATAAATTATCTCAATATCAGACAGACATATGCGGAGGGCGATTTTGTTTTATACTATGTAGTGATGATGATGAAAAAACGAATTAGTATAAAAAAACATACAAACACAAACCTGTATTATTTAAGACACATTTCGTATTACTTTAATTTGTGATTACATAGTATAAAATATAATTGTCTCCGCTGTGTACGCTTAGATCTTCCAAACTACGAAAAGGATTTTAATAAAGTTTTTATTAATAAAGTGATTTATAGTATATTTTATTTAGTATTCTTATCCCATTAAATACGTTACATACGTTATGTATTTGATGTAATATATTTAAAATAATCAATATTGTCCTTTAAAATGTGATATTTAAAATAAACATCTTAGAAAGTGGTCTTTTACTTTTTAAACATATTATATTTTATCAATTGACACAATATTATTTTCATACTTCAACACAATTATAAATTTGGGCAAAGTTTGTTACTTGTGAGAACGCGGCCGGACGAAAAAAACGATATAGATATTCGTCAAGAGTAGAAGCAGCGAGCGGTTCGCTAGTAAATAAATAAAAAGGTATTTGTCACTTTCAATAAGTTATAAAAATAAAATTTAATGATACAAGTTGCTTAGTAATATTTTATATTCAGTGAATGATTAATATTCAAGTAGTCAATAAATTTCAGCTCTTTATTCTCACAACGGTCTAGTTATGCTTTTGTTAGGATTCGATTTCATAAATAATACATTTAATAACCTGATTGCTAGACAGTGGATATAAGATAGCAGTAATAAGTTATTATATACCTGTATAGTCGTATATTTACACTCTGTGCCATTACACTATATTAGCAGTGTAAATATTATTTAAGAAAACTTTTATAATTAAAATCGTACTATATTTTTCAGTATAACATAGCATAAATAAAATACTGTTATAAAATTTAAAACTTCGGAGCAATTACATAATGAAAGCGAACTCTTGTTCACCGTCTGTGCTGAACACGCGGCGTTGGATTTATACAAGCAGAGTGCACTGCAACCTCCCCCTCGGTCGTTCACCCCTTCTTCGTACTCCCTACCCAAGTAGAACATTGCAGTTTTCGTTTTAAACTGAATGGGGAGTGGGCGTGCTCCGGTTATTGTCCCGCTTGCGGCTAGAAGGATACCTCTGAAACTTCTAGAACATCTGTAATGTGCTAGTCTTGCATCTGTTATTTTAACAATCTCATATATAACTATATACAATTTTTATAATATAAAAACACTTTATTATATAACGCTTATGCTGAGAAATTACAATGATATCACTTCCTTGGCTCTGTTTTATTTTCATTGATAGTTTGATTACCATTTATTAGATGATAAATGGCGGTGCTATTGGACCGGGAGAGGGTCAATGGCTGTGACGTCTTTGGGCCTATTACGAAGTTATATTCCCACTCGCCTCCAGGGGCCTTGAGGCATGATTATGTTGATATTTGGTTCTCGTTCTCAATTCAATATTTTCGTGATAGACGTATAAAGACTTTTTATTTTTATATACTTGTTCATAATTGCTCGAAAGTTTAAAAGTTGTTATCTACGCAATAAATAAAATTGAAGTGAATATTAAAATACTTATTTTTACTAGATGCGTATATTTTATACAAATTTTGTCTGTCTATCTGTCTCTTAATTCTGATTAATCTCTAAAACGGCTATACCGATTGTGGCGGCACTTTCACTGGCAAACAGCTGATGTAATATGGAGTAGCATAGAACATTTTGGTTTTAAAATTCCACGCGGATGAATTCGCGGGCACAGCTACTAAATAATCATTTTACTTGATTTTACCTTTCCTTATAGATTAATATCGTTTAAATATAAATAATCAAAGAAACCTCATGCGATTGTGGCGTGGTTATATACGAGTCACGTAATTAACAAATTTACGATCGCAGACTACTAAATACCTACTAGGAGTTACAAGTTCAATGACACCGATCTTATCTTTCGATAATAATATGTAATGTACAGTTTGTGTATTAAAATTATTTTTGTTTTCTAAATTATATTTTTTCTATTGTTAGTTAATTCTGCCACCTTTTATATATAAAAAAAAATATTTGGTTACTTTTAAACACAGTTATTTATATTTTTATTTCTACATCAGATTACAATTATTTCATTCCATCAGATTTGGTCAAGACTGACTGTCCACTTGCCATACTTACATGTTACGAAATATAGACCGTCTGTCACGTGATTGACATAAGAATGAGCGCCGGTTTTGTTCCGGTGCGACCGGCGGTCGATACTTTCAGTTAGTTGTCCTTTCTAAGTATTCGGTAAAACATTCGTGTGGACGGTCACGTATACCAAATTTGAGCTATTATTGAGGAACTTTGCACTAATAGAACATATGACACGGCTAACATTGATGTTAGCCTAATAACGTTATATTGCTAGTTGGTCTCAAGAATTTGTTTCAACTATTTATTTATTTAATATAGTGTATGATGTTCGGTGTAAAAGTGCATAGGCTTAAGATTAATTAATTTTTAAAAGAAAAAAACTTCTAGCTTTATCGATGACATAATATTAATTTATAACTGTTCTTATATCAGTTTTGATAAAGTTAATTGAATTTAAATGTATTTGAAATGAGCTGATATTTATTTACTTAAGTAATTCTTATATTTTTTTTTATTATCAAAAAGGAAAGAAAATATAAATGACTGTTTAAAGATTCTAAATAAATTAATTATAAATGTAGTAGTCATTTATGAAATTCACCCAGCACGCCAACAATGCAACATTGCAATTAGTACTTACTACCACAATATGAACAGTAATTTTAAAGCAATTTGCGTTTCAAATAACACAATATTGTATGCAGTATTTCAATTCATAATATATTCTGTAGTTTTTAACTTAGAAATAACCAGTTGTGCTACGTACAGAAAATGTTTGCATTTATAATCAACAATTCATTTTTGTTTTTTTTTCTACGGTTTACAAGTTACTATATATGTTCAATATAATGTAAAATTAAAATTGGGTTTTGTTAAGTTTTTTGAATAAATTCAAGTTAAAATTCATTTTCTACAAAGTTGTTGAGGTTCGCTCAGACGCAAAGTATCGAATTAAGGCAGAAAGTGGCGAACGGGGAGTGTCTTACCTATTTTTATTTTTTGTTTTGTGATCAGCAGTTCACCGGCGAAGACGCGTTGCCTATAAATATATTAATATTATTTTTACCACTTGGTTCCCTCTGACTACCCTGCTATGCTCGAAAAAGCATAAAGCTGAAAAATAAATATAATATTTGAACTTAGAATCTAATAGAGCAATATATGTCTGCACTAATTAAACTTGAGTCACTCAAAGCGCTTTTTTTATAATCAAAATTTAGAATGAAACTTGAATCATCTTTATAAACGATGTTATTTACACAATAATTCTAATAGATTACTACGACGAACCTACAAATGCAGGTGATGTAATCTACATTGCTCGACGTTGCTAAAGTCACGTATCCTTCTCGAACAGGTCGAAAATGGGGGTGGAGCTAGGGTCAACGGCCGGACCCGCGAATCTAATGGTATAATGGTCCGCAGTTCGCGAAGTGAATCTTATATTATGCAACGATGTCTGAATTGTTAATAGACTATCTATGAACACACTAAAGGGAAGCTAAACGTATTTCTTTATTGAAGAACATTTTACAAGTCAAAATGTATGTAAGTAAATATTAAAAAATAAACCTCAATTTAGTATGTTTCGACATTTTAAATATTGAGCTCGACGCTCACGGGCTATCCCCTATCCTGAACATTGCGTCAGTTCAACAATGACGATAATTTTAAGAATTTTGCGCAATCCTTCGGCGCTCTTTATATAGCGGCGTGGCGTAAAAAAAATTGAGTTTCGCTCAGTATCTAACCAAAATCTTTTGTGGAAACATATTTGTTGGAAATTAGTAATGGCTAGAAAATACTTTTTTCGTTCAGTTGTATTTTCGACATACATACATTGTACAAGGATAGTAAAACCTTAAATATTTGTTCTTTTAAACAGCGCCAATAGTTCCTTTAGGTAAGTAATTGAATATAACGTGAGGTTCACACTAAACAATTTTTATATATTTACATGATGTTTACTGAAATTCCCAATCTATTTTTGCTATGCAACTGTGATATATTTTCAAACATTCGCTATACTAGAAGTATTATAAATCTCCAGTCTAGATTTCTATTCTACTGTAATAGAACACAGCGTGGTCCATTAACGCGGCTGATCATATTACGCGGCTAAATTGTGGAACAACGCCGGTTCATCCAACTGTATCGTATTACAGATTTATGATGGATTAAAATATTCCATATTCTCCATAAATGCTTCTAAAGTAGCTAATGTTTAAGACCTATATGTCTTGATATAATATTATGGCACTCTGTCTCTTACATTTAATTAGCGACATCGACATAATTATTAGTAGGAATATTTCCAGTTTAATGTGGCAATTCAATTAATTTATGTCTTGTAAGTTTTCGACACTATAAAAATACTTATTTTCATCAGTTATTTCATTTAAATTTTAAAATGAATAATTATTTTGGGATTTTACATGTTTTATTAATGACGAATTTATATAATAAAGCATTAGTCGTATTTGCGGTTTTTAAATCGTTTACCTTGACAAGGTTAGGTAACCTAGTAGAGAAATAGTTAATCTTTATAGATATTTCTTATTGTTGATAGAAGTAATCATTAGTTTTTGTTAATATATTTGGTTGACTTCTATAGGGATACTGCCACATAGTATCATTAGAATTTTCATGTCGCCATGTACACAAATGAGACATTTTCTGTTTTTCACTGTTTTGAAATGAAATGCAGATAAGTATTTCACATTAAAAATATGCCCCGATAAAGAGTTGATGATGTACAACAATCTTTTTATGGTAATACATATCGAGTATATATGATGCTATTATGTCAGCGTTTATATTCTATATCTCATTTACATACATTTAGTGTTCGCATTTGGGTAAAGTACAAGATAAATATAGATTTAGCACGTATCCCAATTTCAAACGGTTATCGACCTTTGCGAGAATAGCTTTAAATGTGTTTCACACTGCGTTTAACAGAATATAGCAATATACTGTAATTTTAACCAATAAATTATAATAGCTACTTAGTTACTGACGATAAAAACTATTATCTCAATACTACCTTAATCATCTTTTATCGAGGTCGTTTCAATAAGTAGTTGCAGCGCTTATCTAATTACGATAATAGTGCTTTAAAAACATGAAAATCACTCATTCGAAAATGATGTCGACTTAACCTGGCCGCGCGTGATAAGTGGTAGTTCACCGGCGAAGACGCGTTGTCTATTATCTCGCCGCGTGGTCGCCGAATGACCGTACCGGCAACCCTCTAAAATTTAACATCGGGCTATGTCGCTCGGCTGTGCAGTGTGTGCTTAGGTCGGTCGCGTCACGAGTTTCTCGAGTGCGCCGTCGCCGCCAATCGCCGCGTGTATCATTCGCGCCACGGACATCGCCGCAAGCGTACAGCCCATGCCTACACCCTCTCGATCAGCTGTTCGATCCGTAAACCCCTCACGCACGTCAGCGAGCAAACTTTGTTTGTTACCAATACCGAGACTGTCAACTTTGCCGAAAAATGGTAAGAAGCGGGTGGTATATGTGTGCCGGCTAGACAGTGAATAGTGAGTGATATCGTGCTTGTGTCGTTTTAAGTGCTATGTTAATTACGGCGTTACAATAATACAATAATACAACGACGGTAGACGGAATTTTTGGTCAGTCGCTCGACGAAAACATACGGATTAGTTAGTGTGGAAAACTTTAGCTCTGAATCTTTTAAGTCATAAGTTATACAAGTTATTGAAAATATTACATATGCTTATAATATTATTATGTAGTTATTTTATCGCCGCAAGTGTGTAGAATTTACTCGGTGATATCAATTACACAATTGTAAATACGAAACGCTATCAGAGGCAAAGAAATCATATTGATTATACACACAACGGTGCTAACATTCTTGAGTTATAGTCAATTTCAGTGTTTTATCATTTGAAAGCAGATATCCAAACCAGTTACAGAGTCCAAGCGCGTCCGTATACTGCGCCTGTGGTTGAGTTGCGACTTGTTTTTGAGATTGCTAAAATTAGCGAACACTTCCCCCGCTGTCCTCAGCCGTCGCTTATGTAACCGCGCCACCGGTTCGGCCTTGACTCCCGCGCCGATCACACCAACACTGATGCGTTTATTCCAATATTAATGAAATCGATATTGAATGCATCTCAGTGAATATAGTGAAAAACAATTCGTACAGACATTTCTTTATAATTAACATATAAATATTTACAAGTGTTTTGTAGCTCTTTTATATTATATAGCATGTAAGTTGCAGATGCATAATATTGATGTACATAGGTATGTACTTTTGTATTTAATTGCGTAAAACTTTTCCGTTGATTATGCTTTAATTTTATCGCTATTATCAATAAATTTGCCATTAGCCATTTATCAATCAAACGTTCCGTTCCGTTGTAATGGTAAATCTTATCATAAGCGACCTTGAAATGAGCGTAAATATTCATAGTGTTTACAATATCGCCTAGTTTGCATTGACGGTGTGTTAGTCTGACTAAGTTACACATTAACGTATACATATTACGATGTATTAAGTGCTCAGAATATGACTGTTAAAAAATGGTGCCTTAATAATAATAAGTAAAATTTTAATAAAAGTGTCAATTGTGTCAAAGAAGCCTAGAAATTAAATAAATGATAGTGTCTTAAATACAAGTTTTTATAATATAATATGTTTTTACAATTTTATCTGTAAAGTGACACTTTAAACATTAATATCCCTATTATTGGATATAAATAAAGATATTCGAGATCGTAACCAACTTTATGTACTCTTTAATACACCTGCAAATAAGAATCCGCTATTGGTAAGCAGACGCGTATTGTAAAATTCGATTTTGGCAATAATGAGATGACCTAATACATACAAGTGCCCTCGACCGTGCAGATATAATTGTTGAATTACGTTGCCCGTCCACAGAATCACGGCCAAGGTCAGACATCTTTGTGCTTCGGTTCCATGTGTTATTTCCTGAAATCATATGATTGCATTATTTACGAACATTCGTGTTTTTTTTGTAAATAGCTTTAGGAATTTGGAATCTGACATAAACATTAATGAATTTAGCTATTCATATGATCATATATCTTATGAATAGGTTTCTGTTACTCCATTTTTATTTTAATAATATTTGCTACGATAGTAGTTTTATAAAGAGCGTTTGTTGTATTTATAATGTATTTGTATATGAGGCGGAATTTCTCAGTAGGCTGTGTAGACAAGACGGTGGATCTGAATCTAACCGGCAATCGATACGGAACGTACCGCATGGAAATCTGCGCGCGCACTCAGTTTCACTACCATCCTAGTGAATGGCCGCTTCAACGAAAACATGGGGGATTTGGGTAGGGGGAGAGAGGACAAGGTCTCTAGCAAGGCCGAAGTTACTACCATCTATTCATCTCCTTTCTATATTACAGCCTCCCATTCAACTATCTTCCTCTAACGAATTCACTTTCGAAACCATCGTAAATGCAACGACCAAAACACACCCTCTTACGATTTATGTCTGGCTCAGAATGAAACGACTTTTTGGCAACGTTCAAGTTACGTCACAAAAATTGTCATTAATTTGCCAAATCTTTGTTACCTGCCGGCGCTACTTATGTTTGATGCGTAATAATGAATGCATAGATAGTTAGATATTTGTAAATAAGAAGTGTGATATGATGTGTGATAATATAATGCCCACATTTTCCATAGGCCTTATTGCTATTCATGTTTCCGTTAAAGACTCGCGTTAATTAAATACGAATTAAATTTATTTATATAACTCTTGTAGCTATAGAAAACAATAACACATTGTACGTAATATTGTTACATAACATATTATCTATAATTAAGGAAATGAATAATTCCGTTGATACGGCAAATATACTCGTATTATCTATTAGGTTAATGAAAACTTGAACTCTAGTTTACTGTCAACAACATTCTTATCAATAGATCAGTAGTTTTGACGTTTTGGAATCATTGACGCAAATATATCCCTGAGGAACAATTCTTGGGTTATCTTGGACGCTTGACATTCATTAATTAATCCTGTACTGCTAGTTAGTGCAGTAAACATATCGTTTGTTTTAAAATATCGATTAGATGATTTAAAATAAAACTAGTAGCGCGACTGTGAACACGTTCACCATTGTAAGTGACGTTTATATATCTCTAATAAATATATTTATTATTTATTCGTAAATTGTAAAAAAAATACTATTTTTTTTATTAAATTAAACTTTTTATTACATTTCGTGGTACTTAATAATAATAATGCGAATTTATGGTGTGATTAACTCTTTTAGTACTTATTAATTGTATGTAACTTTCTATTTGGTAAGAAAAAGAGTATTTATATACTATCTTTGCATTTTCTTTTATTTTATATTTTTATAAGAACATAAGCGTTCTTTATTTAAAAAAAAACTTTATCCTAATGACCAAGTGTCGTTTTCATTAGTCTTATAAAGAGACTGAAGATATATGTGCTACGCTGTACATCTCTTAATATACACTAGTTTAGAATCGGCCTTGAAGTATTGTTGGCTTATTAGTCGCTTCCACATACGTTTAACATTGTGACATTAATATATTGTTAGGATTGCTCTAATGTTTATCTATTAGCACTCTTGTCTTTGTATGATTGCAAGTAAGAAAATGTACATTTTTATAGATTTATAAATCGTTATTTAACGGTAGACCATGTTTCTTAATAGGTTTGGCTTTATTTCTATATTTTCATAATTTGTTCACAGCGGTATCGAGTGCAAAGATGAAGTATTTGCTGCACATCAAGTGCAGCACGCAGATCTAAAGCCAGTATTGGCATCATCTGCGAAATTGCCCCGGCAAATTGTTGCGCCTACTGAAGTGCCCGCTAACGGTGCCATAGTGGCTACCATACTCCCAGAAGACGTAACTTCCGAAGAGCGTCCTATACCTGTTACAGAACTTTTATTTGCACCGAGAAAGAAAGAAATGAACAAGGGATTTCTCATGTTCTCTCCACAAGAGGGACTTACAAGTGAGTGGCACTTGAACGGCAAAAGCTTAGGTATCCGTTGCTTGCTTTAATCGAATAATTCAGCTTACTATATAACGTGTTTCAACTTTATTTTATATTCCAGTGCTTAAAGACGAGCCGGAAGATCTGACTCATTTGGCTCCCACTGCTGGAGACGCTTGTATACCTCTAGAAAATAGTCCTTTTGACATGTTTGATGATTTTATACTAAGCGATAACTACTGTAGCTTACTCGGTGATGATCTGGGTCATGGATCTCCGGTTGATTCCTTAATTGGAGACTCCTTATTGTCTTCTCCTGAACCACAGGTTTGTATTTAAATTATTCATGTTCATGTTAAGTTTATTTTTTGCATTTGACACTAAAAATGTTGTCACTTTTCACAGGAAACTGAATCATCTTGCGAACAGTCCTCCCTCTTAACAGAACTATCATTAGATGCATTTAGTAATAGGTCAGATAATGACATTGATGATGGAAATTCGCCATTTATACCCACTACTGACGAGCTTCCGCTTTTGGAGCCTGCAGTAATGTGGGGAGCACTACCAGACAATGTAAGGCAAGCAAGGCCACAGCCCTCGGAGCTTCAGAGTCCTGCACCAGCTTTACAGCGCTTGCTCGCTGCTCCACCGACTGGTCCGCCACCACAAGATCTCATTACTAATATTTACTCAGACCAAGGTTTGCATCTATTGCATAGCGGAAATATGCTTTATCTTAAATATATCTTATTACGACCTTTGAAATATAATTTTCATTTTAGGTCTTATTCCAAGCAGAAGTGTCTCCTCATGGGATACAGGCGTGAAGCGAGTGTTAAAGCAGGACGAGGAGCCGATTGCGAAGCGTGTGAAACGTAGTCCATCTCCGTCGACTGACACACCGTCGGCCCCCTTTAAAACTTCATCCTCAAGCGTCTTAATGAACCTGCTGGTGAGCGGCTGCGACGTTGAGTCGGGGTATATTTGTATGATCCGGCCGAGGCAAAAAACCAAAGCCTGAAAAAATTGAAATTCTACTCAATAAACTGTGATAATGCACGTCCAGTGATCGATAATTGCCCCGCGCTGTTTGACGGCTGTCGTAGAATGAGGTCATATCTAAAAAGTAACTACTTTAGTGGAGAAGTCACTTCTTCCAAACAATCCAATACGATTACGATCTTTTGTTACATTTATTCGAGTAGTTCGACTTTTCTTCTACGATAGCTACGAATCGTTCGTTACACGACCCATATTAATCTGTATAGAATACGAATTACTTAACAGTGCCGTCAATACTTGTGATATTACTACTGTTTTTTTACACTTTCAAGGATCCAAGCCACTAACAGTCCTATGACAATAATCAAATTGTATGGAGACAATCTAATTGTCCGAGTTGCCCAACTGTACTCCCTGACTCTTTGAGGTCATTTCTACAGACTCGTTTATTATACATGTCTCAGGCAGTACAAGCTGAATGGTTTTAATTAAATTTTTAGGAACAAAACCATGAATTGAGTCGGAACAAAATATAAATTGTACCCTTCTCAGAACACAACGTGTTTAAAAGCGGCTACTTAAAAAATTACCTTTAATTTTTTATATTTGCTTCTTTCTATAATGTAATCGAGTAGTGATTTGAAGATATTTTTTTTCTAAGGAGGGATGAAGTTCTAAGCAATTGTTTTAGTCGTATTCTAGTGTTAAGTTAGAAAGTGCGCATATCGATGTGGTTAGGAACTATTTAGATTTCTAGGTTTATTTACTAAGGTATGCCGCGCCTTCAGTCTTATGTTTTAGGTTCTATAATTTTTAATAGACTTTATATGTCTAGTTTGAAAGGTCGTCACTATTTATTCCTAATTAAGTTATGCGTAGTCTGTACCTTTCTCTCGTTGTTTTTATGCTTAGGCAAGACTATTAATACGGTCTATAGTGGTATGCCGTTATGTAAATTAATTCAGAGTTTATTGTAGCATCAGTATAGTTAAGGCAGTATTTGAAAACGATTCGTTATGTATGCAACTGTCGTCACTGCCAAATCATTAAAAGTACAACTTAGACTTGTTTAGATGTGTTGATATGAATTCTTTTCGTCAATGCCTATGTATTCGTAGCGTTCGATTAATTAGTATTTTTTACGTTTGATGCATTAATTTTGTATTTTATTATAATAAATATATAAGCAGCTACGGAATACTCGAATAAGATACCTTGTGCTTGGCAATTGTCATAGCGATTATATTTAAATATACACATATTATATTTAAAAGACGTAAAAATCTATGTATGTAGAATTGTACATAAATCTTAACGTCGTTGTTATTTAAATTCATAGTTTACAGAGATGATGTCTTAGAAAATTAATACTTATTTTTTTTCAACGAAATAAATATTAATGCCTAATTAAATTGACAAATATTCTATATTAAAAGAAACATGAACAAAGGTGAACTGGTGCACATTGATTTTATTTACAACCTTTAAACTCCCATCCTCAAATTGTCCTCCTACCTGAGTATTAGCTAAGTTCTTCCTTAATACTTTTTCAATTAACTTAAATTATTTACAATTGATACAAGAAACAAGTAAAGCTATTAATAACGGAAGTAATACGATAAAATAAACTATTTGCGATAAAACAGTTTGTGATATCTATTACTTATTGCATATTATATACAAAAATATATATTTCTTACTATTTATTATATTCTTTATTGTATTTTAAAAAAAATTACAAATTAATAATAATAGTTTTATAGTAAACAAGGGTGGGTGGACTTATCTCTAGAAGATATCTCTTCCAGTCAAATTGTGGAAATGTATGAGTTACAATTTGCGGGTAAATTGTGTGAAAAAAAACGAAATAAAGTCAATAACATTTTTAAAAAAATCGAAAACTATGCATAATAATACTAATATACTAAAAATGAGTATTACACTTATTAATTATTAGTAAAGTTTTTATTACAAAATATATTATTTATCGTTAATAAAGGCAAAAGTTGTATCTTGGATTTTGTTTTGTAGGCATTTAATTAACTAGGAACAGTAAAACTGTTTTATGTACAATATTCGGCGTTTAATTTAATACCTTTTATAACACAAATGAGACCGGCACTCTAAATACTGTTACACCACAGCCAGTAGTCGATATACACCCTTTAGCTCTGTTAATTGGTTTTGTGTGTATAGAAAAAATAGGGAATTAGATATTGTTATTTTAATAGCTTTGATTAAAATAAAACAATAAAATTGGATTAATTACTATTTTTAATCTGTAATCTGGATATATAATATGAATAAGAAAGATAAATTTCTGATATTTAAAATGAAGTTATTTATAGTAAATATATATACGTATATATATTTATAGTAAATATATATACGTATATTTCAGTATTCGACAATACTACTACCACTGGAAAGCGTCAAAAGCGGGTTTTCAAAAATATCGGGAGAAAACCAGAGTTCTTATTCACTATTAGATCTTATACAGACAATTAGAAAATAGCTATTTTAAATTTTGATAAACAAAAGCGATGAAAATTAAATCAACAATTACTGATATAAATTTCGTCATATACTATAAATTGTATAATATCAATCAAACGTTTAATAATAAACAAGCAAAGCTATGTTACTGCTATTTGAATATTGTGGCAACCTGATAAATTTAAATATTATCAAGTTAAAATATTACAACATTTCTTTATCTAATAATATTCCAAATGCATTTCGCACAAAATTGTCGCAGACTAATGAGTCCGCATATCTACATGAAATTTCTTTAAAGTATATTCCTTATGGTAAGAATTATGCGATAAAATTTACAGCTTTTTAACTTCTATAGTAATTCAATGAATTGAAATACAGAGAATTAAATCCTTTCAAGGATTATCTTATTCAACTTTTAAACAAGCTGATTTTTTGAAGCACAAGACACTCAATCTCTAGTACAAAGGCAGCACTAAATTGAATCTCCTAAATTACTTTTAGACTTGACTTTTAGAGAATTACAGTATTAATATGGTTATATCTTATCAATTTAATAGTATTAGATTAAATATTTATTTAAAAAATTAACATGGGTTTGTGTAATACTCAATTCGAGTAGTGTAGAGTAGGGTGATTGAGCTGTCAAACACTAACTGAAATGTATGTAAATTAATTATTTTGACAAATTGTGTTTTACAATGTTACCTAATATCAAAATAGATTTCGTACAAAACAAGAACATTTAAATATATAGACAGCACAATTTTTACGCTATCTAATATTATCACTGCTTGAACAACTTAAGTTTAAATAAAATTCAAATCATATAAACGGAGGGTAGTAAAAAGTTGATTGTTTTGGAGAAAAGGCTATCTAGGATTAGATAGTATTGTGCGACACCCGTTGGCGGGGACCGTAATAAGCGGGTAGATAACAAATAAAAACGAAGCGAAAATAAAGATAAAGCTTGGTCAATTTAACCTCTGTACAGAATTTGTTGTGGTCTTCGTCGGAGAATAGTAACGACACATATATATACATACATACATACATTTAGTTCTTAAGTCACTTAAGCCATTTTTCTTATCAAACAAATGCTCAATAAAAATTAATAATAATTGTGACACGAATTGATTAAAATTTCATAGATTATGTAATAATATTGTGATAAGGGACCAGAAAGCTATAACTCAAGGTATTAACTGGTAAGGTAATGTGGTAGCTGTACTTAAGCGGATTGCAAGGATAAAGCTAATACTCTCTTCATATCTTCCATAACGTATTAATATAGATTAATGTGCACCATGTTGACTGCTTATTATTGTGTATTTAGGGACTTTTAAATAACTTATCTTTTCTTAAATTACAGGATTACCATCCAGACGGCAAGCAGATGCAGCAACAAGCTTGCCCTAGCTACCAGCTTGTTATGAACACACCACGGGCGCAGTCACTGAGCCCCGTCAACGGAAATATCCCGATACCCGTCATAAACATAATTCACTCTGCACCTAATAAACAGATGATGCGTGCCAATCTGCCAATACCGAGCCAACGAAGCCCGGTGGCTGGACCCATGTCGCCGCTTACTTTAAATGTCGGAAGTCCCATGTATTCTCCATGTATGAGTCCAAATACAACATACAGTCCGGCGATCAGCCCCGCACCAAACCGCGTTTTAAGCCCATACTCCACCCCTCAGTCCTTGTCACCTGCTGGCAGTTACCAAATGTATAGTCCCAACAGACTTCTATCCCCAACCGGTGTCATGCAGGGTTACGATCCATACCTAACTAACAAAATGCAAACTAGCCCCGGATTTGCAATTCAGTCCTCGGATATCCTTCTCGACTCTAATATACCGCTGACTGCGACAGACTTCTGGCCCGACTCGGAAATGTTGCAAGGTACCAGTGACCTGCTCACCGCCTTCGACGACGTAAAGCTAGTTTAAGATTTGAATGTTTGTTGAAATGAGTGATTTCTCGTCTCCATTGGAAAATTGTGGGAATTCTGGACACTCGAAATAGAAACTACGGTATACACTTCGCCAAAACAACTGTTCTTTATCTGTTTTCCTTATTTTTCTATTTCGTCCCGTTCACTTTACACAAACATTCCAATAGAAATGGTGCTAGAAATATATAAGTATATAAATTGTTTTGGAAATCACTCGCATATAATGAATGCAGGGTCAAATAGTTTAATAGTCCCACGGGATTCCACATTTCCAAGTTACCTTATACGCAATCACGTTTCGTAAGCACAAATGAAACTGCTTATGAATTGTAAAATATCCATGTTGACGTTATTTTGATGAATTTTATGAAATTATATACATAATTATTATAATATAGATGTAATATGTATGTTAAAACGATTAAGTGGCTTTTAGTGGAATCCTCGGTGATACAATGATGTGACTTAGAGTGAAAGGTTTTATCAATTAAATATCGTATATAATATTAAGTATATATGAATATATTATAGATATAAGTGTGGATGTAATTTTAATTTAAGAGACGGTACAATAAATTTTATGGCAATTATGGGCGCATTTGGTTTATTTTTATCATTTTTCTCTAAGTTATGTGGCCGTTTAAGTAAGTTAAGTTAACCTATGTTCTTTTACTGTTTTTACCCCTAAAAATAAGCAAATCGATGGCTCCTTCGTAAAGCGTCGTAGCTATTTTACCAATGTTACAGTAAGGCTGGACAAAGATTTCTATGCAAGAATATGCGCGCATTCGTAATTTTTGTATATCTCACGTTTTAAAAAATTGATTTGATTTAAAGTTTGCATACATATCTTTGTTCAGCCTTACTGTAACATCGGTAAAGTAAAGTTACGAAACTTTACATCGAAATTTCTTACCTCCCGACTCATGCTTACTTAATCTATATAAAAAAAATATTAATAGTATATTTTTTTTATCTGGTCTGGTTTTCTTTACTGATTCTTGAGTTTATAAATAACCTGGATATGACTGATGATTCAATAACTTAAAAAAACCATTGCCACGTGTGTTAAAATTAAAATTGACAAAAATTTAAAGAAAATCAGAATAAGTAAAAAAATATGCTAACATAATCACCATAAAAGCCTCTCATCCCTTTTGTTATTAAAAAAAAGCAAACCAAAGACCCCCTCCCCCCTTTAGTGCTTGGTTTGGAATGGTTAAGTTCAAAATTTAAAACATCTATTAATGTTTTTAACATTTAATTATAATTTTTTATGATAGTTAGATTTTTGTTACGATCAAATTTATATACTCAGCTAGAAACTAAGAAACAATGAAATTGAAAAGCCAGCCATTGTCAGCACTCAACAGTGGTGTAATTCTACGGAGGCTTACAATGGGTTATAAACAAATATTAATAACACCAATATTTTATAGGTTTATTTTTTATTTAATATCATTAGCAATATGACAATTTAATTAAAAAACATCAAGTAAAATCTAATTATAGGTTTTTTTTATTATGATGTTGTAAAGATATTTTTTTGCAAGACTATAACGACTTCGGCTAACAGCACGGCACTCAGAGATGTCAATTAGCTCATAATTGACATTAAATAACGACTGTTCACATTTCTGAGTGAGGCTGAAGACCGTTTAAACGAAAGCATTTCCTTGACGGGACACGTAGAGCGGTAGTTTTGTACTCGAATAAATGTATTTATTTTTTCTAAATATGGTCATTTTACTAATAAATTAGTAATAACTAACAAATGATTAACTAATATCACCGTACACTTCAAGTACAATATTACACAAATATTATAGCGACGTTAAGTTCCATCGTAACTATAAAATCTCGTTATGTTACACGTACGCGTAAATTTTAGCTATTTAAAATATATTTTAAGTATTATAGTAAGGTCATAGTTTATTTTATTGTATTAAAGAGTTACATATATTTGAGATGACAAAATAATTTTAAATTATAATGATTCTAAATAAAAAGGTATGAGTCAATTATAAAATCAATCAAATACTAAACATTATTTAAATTTTTCGAAACTTTTCAGCAATTATCAAAATTTTAGACTAATTATTATTTTTTCAAATTTCAAATTTTCCCTATTAAAAGCAAACTTATGACTATATAATATGGCGGTTTATTTAATGTTCGCTGAAATACGATTTTAGATTGATAGTTAAATGTTTATTTGTTTTAAAGTTTATATAATAGTTTTACTACATTACATTACTGCCAATCGATTTTTATTGATATGATTGCTAAAATTAAGTTCCGGATGTATGAATGTCACTGTGCCATAGATTTATTTACATATAAAGAATAACCTATTATATGTTAACATTTTTAAAGTGTTATTCACATATTTAGAATATGAAAACATTTAAAAAAAATATTTTTTTAACGTAACTGGACTCATACCCCACCTTTTGGAAACCATTTTGAATGTATGGCTTAGAGGTCTGAGCGCTTGGACGGTTTCCAAAAGGTGCGGGTTCGCGTCCCGACCATCGGAAAATGTTTTTTTTATAATGGTCCTATATGTTCATCCGCAAGTTTTAATTTTAAAAATGAAATGAAAATTGTATACATCTTTAAATATTTTGACATTAAAGTTCTATTATTATAATGTCGTTTTATTTACTATTGTAAATACGAAGTTCGTATTTACAATATCAACTAACAATGAACACATAAATGTTTGAACGTAACAGAATTCGAACCTGTGCCAATCTTGGAAACCGTAAAAGTACTTTCTTCAGTTTAGTTCCCAATGGTGCTTCTTACGTGCCAATACAAGTCACTTCGTCAATGTCAGGTTGTATGGAGAACACGAAAAAAAGAGATCCAGTAACAATACAGCGTCATTCACCTGTTACAAAATAAATATTTATTATAGATATAAACATGACATTAAAGGTTAGTAATGAGCGAATAAATCTCCTACTAAGGGTTTTCTTATGCTTGGACGACTTCAGGAAGGGAAGAGCGCAATCCAATTTTGCTATGTTAATTTTTTTATATATTTTACTTTAATATTTTAATATATAAGTATGGAAATAAAACTAGATAATAGAAACAGTAAGGTTATTTATAATAATATGCTAATTGTAAAGTTAAACAATGCTAACATGAATATACAATAAATATTAGCAATGGTTGTTTATTGCGATTAAAATGCTATTTGCATAATTGATAGATGCAAGGAACATTGTATGCTTGTTTTACCCTATAAATTGCGGTTAATAAAAATTAAACTTTGACTGAGACGTAAATTCGGTGGATGTGTTCCCAAACTTTATTAACAGGTCATTAATAATAAAAATAATAATATTTCTTTCGATTTGGTTAGACGAAAGTGGAGTGGAGTTTGTCTTGACTTTTGTTTGTCACCTAATTCGCGGAGCAAGGCGTTGCACAAACGAAGGTACTTTGTTACCGACACAGAACACTATAACAGGAAACAAAGTCGCTGCGTTCGGTAGTGGCGTACCTCAATACAATTAAAATATGTGCTGATGTTGCTTGTGCCTTCAACTGACTACATTATTTACCTACACCGGGCTCTTTTTGATTGCTTACGAATATGTGTCAAGTGGAAGTTAGTGGACACAAAAAATATTTTCTTTCTTATTTTTTGTGACGCTGGGAAAAGTCTTTGCGCAGATCGCCCATGTGCAGACCCTTGCGGAAACGGACGGGACTGTGGTACTCACCGGCAAGTGTATACCTGATACTACCCACTAAAACCCAGCGGAAACCCTCTCCACCCCGGCGAGACGTAGCAGGAACGCTTGCGCATACTACTACAGCGCCTCTGTGGACGGCCCACCTGTTGCGGGCCACCGTCGCCTTCAGGGTGCTCCGGGGTTCCTCCAGAACACCCGCAGCCTCGATAATGTGCAGGAGGATCACCACGACCCTCCTGCAGTAGCTCCTCTAGGGTAGAGGGAGTTGGAGATGCGCGTACCGTCTTCTCCTTCGTCCTGCTTTCGGCGGCGGAACGGATCTATATGCGCGCTAGCCTCGCGAACACGCTATGCGGGCTCCTTCAATGCGACAACTGACTCGCAGAAGGAGACCATCGCAGTACAGTTCCTTTCACTATCCAGCATGGCCGCCACCACACTGGTTAATGAAAGGTCCCTACCCACTACAGCCAGCCGAATCGACGGGCGCATTACACTCGTGGCACACCGGCGACATCTCCCGACGTGAAATCTGGTGCAGGAATTCCACCGAAGCACGGCCATGCACCAGACTCCGAAACTTCTCTTGACCCAGTGCTATAGGTGGGGGCGGACCTCTAGGCCTGCCGCCGGGGACCCCAAATCCTCCTTCCATTGTCGGATCAGAGTTTCATCCGTAAGCCTCCTCATCCGCACGATACTTTCCCTCGATGGTTGCTAGCCTCGCGACCGCTCACTTGCGCGCAATGCGTGAACTCTAGCGAGCACTTCTGCCTGCAACTCCCAAGGTGGATCACCGCCAAGAGTAGCTAAAAGACAAGACACAAGACACAAAAGTGTCTACGTATGTGCATACAGCGCTTAAAAGAAGTAATATATAATTTGTTTCTGTCTTAACCATAATGTTAACGATCTTCATATAAAGACAAAAAATATTGCTTTAGCTAATTTATGCAGAATCTAAATGATGTATGTATATACATAATAAATAATAATATAACTATAACAAAATCCAAAATATGCAATAAAGGAGAAATATATGAAAATAGCTGATTTTTTGTAACAGTTTAAAATTCAACACAGGTACACATTCAGTATTAATATTAAAATGTTATTTAGTTTGGCTTTTATTAAGTACAGTGTGTAGGAGCTTTGTAACACATAGTGAGTCCGCATTAAGTGAAGCAGTAATATTTGTGTATAGTAATAAATAAAGCTTATTTTCATTTGCTTTACATGCAAAAAATAAATAGAACTTTTATAGTAATACAATCCATTAAAAAATTAAATAATGACTTTAGTGTTCATTTGTGAAATAAGGATGATGTGCAATACGAGTAACGACATCTATCGTTTCATAGATTAACTACTTGGTTGCGCATAACTAAAACCTATTTAATTTTTATTTTTAAACTGATAAATTTTAATAAATTTATTAAATCATTACCCAAAAGTTACTAATGTTATAAAAACAATTTCCTTTTTTGTATTTATAGATTATTCAAATTCAAACTGACATCTGACAATTCAATTTTAAAGTGTACGTACATAGACAAATTTAACTGACAATCCGCTGTCCACAAACGTCACTCATTGTAAACGAATCAGTGGAGTGTGGAACTGTGTAACGAAATTTAATGCATGCAAATTTAAACGTTAAACGTTTGTGCTAATATTGTTTTAATAATGAAATAAAAATTAGAATTTTCGAAAAAGCGCACAATCTCACTTAATTAAGTTAAAACTTTACTGTATTTTTTTGTTATAATGGCTTCTACACCAAAACAAACGAATAGCAATATGCCATCGAACAACGGTTTAGGTGGAAAGCGGAAAAAATCGCGAAGTAGCAAAGGAAACTACTTAGCTAAGTGGCTGGATAGAACTATGCATCACATTCAAGAATCGACTCCAAGTGCTGAAGTGTGCGATTCTTATTTAAATTCGAGTTCGAACTGGCCAATGGGTAGTCAGTTCGCTCCAGGTTACGATCCTTATAGATATAATGTATACGGCTGTGCAACGGAACCAATGTCACTACCTTCGTTACCGACATATTTCAATCCACTAGTTCCACCACCGTATTCTGATTATCGTTATATGCAGAATGAACACAAGAGTATACAGGTGCGGAGGCCGCGACTGCGACGACGAGAATTTAACGAGAACAAAGCTGAAGAAGTATCAAATATTCCAGTGAACACAAACCGAACTAATTATTTGCAACCAAAGAATTTTTCTGATAGTCAAGACTATACCAGTCTGCCTCCCGTAGTGACGTCCATGGGTGATACAAACTCTAACAGTGATTTGCAGACTAATGATAAAGATGATGGTGGTAATACAAGGAGGTTCAGTGATCCCTGTGTTAGGGGACTACCTGATGTGGCTAGACCTGCCAATGGAGATGTAGACTCAGACTCAGATTCTAGCTCAGGGCTATCAGGTAGCCAAGTTGGCAGCCGCCTGTTAACATGCCTACTTGACCAAATATCTACACTGAAAATAGCTAATGATAGATTGAATAAAGAATTGCAGGAAACCAGAGGTAAGCTGAAATATTATTATGAATGCTTCTTAAAACTTATCAAATATCTTAAAATTTTAATAATATTTTATTAATCAATTTGTGTATGGAATGTATAATATATATTCTCTTACTTTAAATTAATAATTGTAAAAATATCTATATAGAAAAAGTATATTAATATACCTTTTATTTTTTGTTACATAAACAGTGAGACTGCATCTGAATGTCAATGGTTGTGTGTTTGTTCCTCACTTAGAGGAATCATTATATTTAAATTATTTTTATATCTCCACTCTAGTGGCAAGACAAAGTGTGACATTGAGTTTTGCCACTTAACACTTGATGTCTCATAATTATGAAACTAAGTTCTTTCTGACTACCCTGCTATGCTATAGGAAAAGTGTGAACTTGCTTATTTTATATTTTTTGTTTTTGAGTTATATATTTATCCTTTTATATCTTATATAAAATCATATGTATATCAAATTCAATTAATACAGTTATTCTGCACATAGCACAATAAGTAATATTTCCACACTTTCATTTTCTGAATGGGACTTGGTGTTGAACACAGCTATGCAGCTGTACCATGTCTTATTGAATCCAATTATAGTGGCCTAAAATCTCACTTGGAAATATGTTTATATATTTATAATATAGAATATAAATGTTTTTCTGTGCAATAGGCACAGGTTTAATAAGACAAAGTCCATTTACTTGCAAATCATCACTTAAGTGCAATTATGTGTAATGGTATATGCATATCCTTTATCAGCTTCATGCTTTTTCCTCCATAGTGGGGTAGACAGAGAGAACCAGTAAGACACTCCATTTTCCTCCAAAAGCCAAAAATTGAGTGTCAAGTGACAAAACCCAATGCCATGCTGTCTTGTCAGATTGTAGAATTCAACATACTTTATTATATTTAAATTGGAACTTGAACATGTGGAAATTGAACCCAGTCAGATGCTATCCCGCTTTGCCATGATGGCCTCAAATGCATGCAATATACACAAAATTCTAATTTTACATTGATTGTTATAAGTCGCTATTATTCAAAATAATTAATGGGAATATTAAGTTACTGGTTTTCTTTGCAATTAAAAATAAAATAAATACAATCCAATCAATTAAGATGCTGAATATGCATAGATGAATGTGATATTTAATAAAATTTGAGTTTGGAACTTATCAAGTTCAGAGTTCTTTGTCAAAATTTTAAAATGACTGTGACAATTTGAATCAATTGTATTGAAGACACTTTGTAGTAGAGGACTACCCAATATGCAATGTGTCGATTTCAGCCAGAAAGTGGACAATGGAGTGTATGTCACTCACTCAATTGAAACTTTACTTAAAAAACTGTAAAACTAAAAGAAAAAATATGGTACATATACTTTTATTTATGTTTGTCTTCTTTTCTTATATTCAAAAAATAAGTATTTAATGGTACATCTTTTATTTGATGCTAAGAAAATGTTGCTATTAAAATTGACAATAAATAAATGCACTTTGAAACCAATGTATACTCAGCACTTTATTTTTAATAATTTGATCTGATGCATGCAACCTTGCTTCCTACAACAAAAAGTCCATAAGAGCTTTTAAATTTTATAACACCTACATAATGTGACTCAAAAGAATTTGTCATTATTATGTTATATTTTATTACAAAATATTTAAGATCAGTATTTTGAGAACATATCAAGGTTAACTACAAAGTCTTAAAATTGGTTGTAATTTATAAAATTTATTGTACCCTTTAATTGATAGCTTTCCAAGTTTCTTTTACTTTTTTATTATATTATTTAAATAGGCTGTGGTGCAGTATGTGATTATTTTTATTGCTTCACTCCACTGACAAAACAATACCACTGAGTTTTGCAAATTTGCAATGTCTTGGATCCAGGTGGAAAGAAGAGAATTAACTGTGCACTAATATTATGAAGTATTTAAATTTTATTCTTTGAAGCCATTATTCTTCCTAGAAAAAAAAAAACAAGTCAATCATCAATATTATTAAATTATGAATTTAAAATGTTTTTTTATCATGTTGATGTCAATAAATAATTTATATAACTATTTTCCAGCAGAACTAGAGACTGTCCGCCATCACAACACTTATTATGCCAAAGTACCTCCCAATCTTAGTGGCATACCAAATATAAATGGAAATGGTAAATATTCATGAGCTATTATGGTTATTATAAATTATTTTTTTTAGTTTTAAGTACTTTTAGCACCCTTTTTTGTTTACGCAAAGAAACCTATAATAGTATAAAAATATAAAACCTTAATATAAAAATATTAAGGTTTTATATTAATGCTATACATTTTTCTGCTTTGGTACCTAAGACAAATCGCGGCCTTGAGATCCGCCACTCAACACTCAATGTCTCGATTTTGAACACTATGTTCTCTCTTGCTACCCTCCTACATGGGGAAAAAAATATATGCTTGTATCTATATAATATATTCTTACGTTCTAACGTGTGTACGTGTATTACTTGTTGAAAAAATTCCATGATCTGATATATTTAGTCTGGCCATAAATACTGGTATAATTAAAAATAAATATAATTTTGCTTTTGAATTTGGAATCTGTCATTTTTATATGATTGTTCATCATTATTAGCGCTTTCATCATTATATCATTATTGCGCGCCAATATTTTGTAAAATATTTTGTGATATTAAAATGGAGTGTGGTAATAAAGAGAACCGAAACGCTGTGATTGCATTACGTAAAGTAGGTATGGTGCCAAATACAATTTCTATATTTCTCCATACGCTTGGTATTCATCAAAAGTTTGTGAACCGGCCTATTGATAGATACAGTTAAACCTCCTCGGCTTGTGACAGGCAAAGATGAGGCCGTACACTTAGTGTTCGTACAAAAAAGCCGATCAAAGCAGTAAGGGAAAGAATTCAAAGAAATCCTGTCCGAAAGCATAATATTTTATATAGGGAGATGAAGATAGCTTCTAGAACCATGAAGTGTATTTTAAAACATGACTTAGGACTAAGCTGCCTATAAGAAACGCACTGGTCATTTTTTAACTGGTAAATTAAAAAGAATAGGGTGGTAAAATCAAACCAACTACTTAAGCGGTGCGCAAAGGGAACAAAAAATTTAGCTAACGGACTAGAAAAATTCAGTAATATTTTGACAAACAAAATTACCGTATTTATACTGAAAGCTCTAAAGAAGCTTCCCAATTAATCAACATAGTACAACGTGGGCATGACTTAGATGATAGTTTGGTGGGGTGTTAGCTATGAAGGAGGGACTGAGCCATATTTTTGCGCAAAGTGTATTAAAATATCAAATACCATTCTTGAGAAAGTAGTTAAGCCCCATGACAACACCTTGTATAATAACTAAGAATGGTCCTTTCAGCAAGACTCGGCACCAGCTCATAAAGCTCGATCCACTATATCATGGTTAAATACGAACGTTCCGGACTCCATCAGAGCTTAAGACTGGCTGTCTCTCTAGTCCTGATCTTAATCCACTGGATTTTGATTTGTTAGTTCAGTTTTAGAGAGTATATCTTGTTCCAAACACCATGATAATTTGGAGTCACTAAAACAATCCATACGATTGGCAGTGAAGATGCATATTGCAGCCGATAGGGACGACTTCTATATATTTTTAATGTTTTTTTATGAATGTATTACTTACAATAAAAAAAATGTTTTTCTTTGTATCAATATGTATGGCAAGACAGAGTATAGGTCACAGGGTTTATATATACGTAATGAAATTTCGCGTTTTTAAAAATAGTAATGAGATATGTTGGTATACAGGCCGTCTACACAGCGTTCTAACACACCTGTAACTTTTATCTTATTAAGGCTAATATATAGGTGCCTATTATATGTGTATGCTTGAATTTTTTTATTATTACATTGGTGTTCTCCCCGGGTTTTAAAATACAAATGATTATTAATATAATTAGAAATCTTATTAGATTTTTTTCATTAGTATTCGTTAATAAGGATATGCGAAATTGTTTCACATTATAGCAGCTAGCTTGAGGAGGCGATGGTTCTTTAAGCAATATAGTAAATTATATCAATTGAATTACATCTTACTGATTACACAATTGTGAAACGTTATACGGATATTGAGATAACATATATTGGATGTATATATAAACTATAGAGGCTATCAACTCACTCCACAAAACAACCTTACAATATCTTAAAGGTACCTAATGTAGGTGTATTGTTAAGGACGACAAGTTATAAATGACATCGAAAATGTTTTGTTTTGGCATTTAGTTTAAAGTTTATTGTGCAATTTTAAATGTTCTCGGTTATAATAGTCTAATACTTAGTTTAGGGTTCAAATCAGCGGTGAGCAATGAGAATTTTAAATGAAGTGAGCGAGGATTTGCTGCGGCCCACCAATGCGGCTTATTTATACTACAGAAATTTTCCTGCTAATATATTTAGTTCCACCAAATCAATGAAACCTATTTCCAACGTGCAATATGACTAGGCAGATTGCGTAGTACATATTGGTCTTTTTTTGGATGCAATCAATTTTTTCACATCGTGTTTTTGTAATCTAATGTTTATAATATGAATATAATTTTAAAAGCTATTAAAAATCTTAACTTGCCATAAAATTTTCAATTTGGATAAAAATGGTTGCTGAACCCTGGTCCAAATATATTCGTCTTTGAAATGGCTTTCTTTTCCTTAACTACGATTAAGTTTTGCGGATTCAAAATTAAAATGTCTTTATGGGGATAAGAAATAATACGGCATTATGAGCACTATGGCTATCGTAAATACTATATCGCTATACTTTGTAATTTCGGCGGCCGTTGAAAAGGATGGAATTCCTGGAAAAACTAAAAAAAATAGAGAGTTAGAAAAATAGTTAGAGTTTTTATGTTCATCCCGAGATTCGAGTATATATAACTTCATCGCAATCGGTGTAGCGGTTTGGTCGTGATGACGTCACAGACAGACAGACAAAAACAGTTACTTTCGCAGTTATAATATTAGTATGGACTAGTACCATTCCCGCCAAAATAGTCATCACTCTGAACGATTCTTGTAAAGGCTCAATTTTCTTATATCTTATAGTATACTCGTAGCTGGTCTATTATTGTTCTACATCAGGTGTTCCACTCACATAGATAAATAGATAGAAGAAGATATAATTATCTAATATGGAACTTGATCTATGGCTCAATTATTAATGTCCTTGATAGTGGCATACTATTACTATTAGATAAAGTGGCATATTATTGTGAACTTAGATTTTAAGATATTAAATTTGGTAGAAACTTAAAACCTATCCAAATGTGCAATACGTTTCGAATAAAAAATATTACAAGGTCACTAATTAATAACTTAACTTTATTAATACTTAGACTTGTTTTTTATGTTTTATATAAAAAAGACCTTAAAGAAATTTCCTGTAGACTTGTTAAAAAGGGTTAAAACCGAGACTGAAATTTTTAGTAACAAGGAAAGTTACTAACAGAAAACGTGCATAGTTCAAGAAGGTGAAAAGCATATATTTTATAAAGTATATGACCTTGCATATCTTAAAACTTAATTTTTATGCTATTTTGTTAAGAAATTTTCTACAAGATAATGTGATTCAAATTTATATTACGCGAAAAGAAGTTATTCTAACAGCGTCTGACTGTAATCCTGATTTGATTCGATTCGGTGGAATGCTTATATTTAAATTATTTTCGAGAAATAAAAAGCTCTGACGCTCTGGTAAGATAAAGAGTGGCAGCCAACTCGATGTTTCAAAATCTGACGGAAAGTGGAGGACGGAGCTATGTGTGAAACTAGAAAGAAACCTATGAGTTTTTTTTGGTAAAACTGAAAATACGTAGTACGTTCCTATTTTATATAACATTACTTTACTGTTATTTAAATTTTGACGCTAAACTATAAAATAAATGTTCACCAAATTGGAATTTTGCGATAAATCCATGCGTATCTTCAATTGGCAGTAGTTTATTAGAAGAGATCTAATTGAATCTTTCTCGATCAGTAAGCAATAGCTATGCTATTATATAGAGTATGGTTATCGTGTGTTCATTTTTTCATTCTTGTTTTGTTCGCCAGCGTATCGCGTTAACGGAACACTTGTATAACTTCAACTGGAGTTCCTCATGCACTAAATAAGGAAAGCGCGTGTTTTAATTGGATAGTAATGGCTACTGATTGGTTTTAATTGATAAATAGCATTTTGCTTTATTTAAAACTATTTATTTGTAATTGGAATTTCGGACACAGATTTTAAATGTATTAGTGACGGGATCTAAATTTGTGTTATGTAACATTTTTTTTCAATATAATATTTTGGGGGTCAGAGAGAACTTGGTGGTCAGACACTCTGTTCTCCTATAGTTGAGAGATTGTATATTGAGTGTCGGAACTCAACGCCGCGCTTTTGTCTTAGGTGCCAGAGTGGAGAAATAAAAATATTTTAAATATTCATTCCTCCGAGTAGCACCATAACCCATAAAGAATCGCGCTTACAGTGAGACACTGTCCCCACTATTGCCTCCATATAATAATTTTGTAAAAGTTTATAATATTTTTATTTTGATGTTATTTTGTTTTTTTTATTTGAAGTAATATTATTTTTTATATTCACTGTCAGCTAATTATAAACGGACACTAAGAGTCTGTTCTGCTCGTATGTATATTACACATATACATACGAGCAGTGTTATGTATGTAGCAGTATTATGTATGTAATATTGGGTCGGTTAATTTTTACCAAATTTAGAAATCGTACAATATGTTATTGTGAGTCGACCTTGAAAATTGATGATATATGCTACTGTAGTTATTGTTCGGATCGTTTCTTAGCGTATGATAATTTGGGGTAATTTCATCTCTTTGACACAGTGCCTGTAGATTTGCTTAAATAGCATTCAATGTCTTGTTTACGCAAAACAACATCAATTAAAGTATAGCTTCTATCCTTCCTCAAACATTTTTCCTATCTGTTGGAGAACACCGTATTAAATACCTAAAATATACTTATAACCGTATAATAACATTTATTGCTAAACTATATACTAAAATAATTTCACAATATTAATATTTAAAATCAGATATAAGTATGTACATCTACAAGTGCCACTTCGCATGTTTGTTTTTGCATCGCGTTGCGAATTACAATGAAATTAATAAAGAAATGAATATCAAAGTCATAATGAAAGTGAAATAACTATAACCATTTCGTTAGGTCGCCCAGCCCGCCTTCTCACTTAAATCACAAACTTTGCTTAAATTAATAATTTGAATGTACGTAACTTTTTTATTTATGAACCAATTGAAATGAAATAAACACTGAATGTTTGAATGTTATGGGAACTTTTTCGAAATACAATATTGAAAACTACATTTCAATCGGCCGTTTCTGAGATTTGCGTGCACAAACACACATTTAACCAGACAAACAAAAGAAAATTAAAAATAATTGTTTTGGGTTGTTTTTTTTGTCTTGTATAAATACGCCCAATAATATTTTTTTTTCAGCCATCAGGTACATTGTTATTATATGTATAGATTAGGTATATATTATTAGGCTAGTCAGCCTACATATTATTAGTATTTACAGTCGTAATACGATTGCTTGTGAGTTCCATCCCCACTTGAAGGAATGATTTTATTAAAATTCTTTTCATTTGCCTGCTCACCAGAGCAAGGCAAAGCATGGCGTTGAGTTCCGTCGCTCAGCACGCAATGTCTCAGTTTCGGGAGAAAGGTAGACAACGGAGTGTCTTGATATTAGGTTCTGCCTGATTGCCGTGCTATGCGGGAAGGAGTGAGAAGCGCTACCTTTAATATTTTTAGGGTGTTTTACCGATTAGATTTTTGTGAAACAAAATGGGCGGAAAGTGGAGGATAAAGAGACCTGTCAAAAGAAGTTAAAAAAACTTTTTAATAATTATTATACCGATTTTACTGTATATTATGATATTTAGGTACATGGTTTTGATCTGTCAGATTATCGAACCCACTACCCTTAGCATCTGTGAAATGAGAAGTGACCCCTTTTACCATATCGAGTACTGTGTGCCTCAGTAGTCACAACCAACTAAAGTTGAACTGAAACGGATCATACGATTTACAAATAATAAAAAAGTTGTCCCTTAGATATGAAAATAAAAACAAATTAGTTTTATATGTACCTACTTATTTAGTATTTGCATTTTAGTATCGTTTATCGTCTAATTGTAAGAAACCGTCGAGCGTTGCGTGCTCAGCCCGACCCAGCCAGATAACCTCGGGTGTGCTGTATCGAACCACGCTAGTATTACGAAGATTTATTTTGTACCTACTTATCTATTTCCCCTTTAAGCAAATTGATAAAAATCGGTATGTCGGACATCAATGCTATATTTTGTTCGACTAAAATCGAGATACATTATACGTTACACATATATATATAATATAATATGTATTCCTTTACAATAATTTTACACACAACATTCAAAACAAATTGTAAGAATAAAATTGGCTTAACGTGTGTAACGTGTGATTGGGGCACGTTGAGAGAATGAGTGATGAAAGAATGGTAAGAAAGATATATGACGCAAATGTATAAACGGTAAAAGAGGCAGATGATCTCGGTTGACTATCGAGAACACAGTATCGATACTGGCGGAAGGTCACGTAAATGAAAAGGAGATGGAAAAAGTTGATAACAATGTAGGGTGAAATAATTATATTGCAAGGACCGTAGCTTTCGACGCTTTGAGTATCCCCGCTAGGGATAAAGCTTGAAGTTCCTTGATTCCAAAATACTTGTAATTCAAATTTTGCTAAAAACTGATCATGACACGTGTATTCTAAGATTCTATGGTGATTTTCCAATTAAATGAAATCCGAGTGTGCGATATGCTGCCACTTAATACCATATTTACTACATTAATAGGTTTATGTATGAAAATCTTTAGACCCCTTTGTATGTAAATTATGCAGATGGAAAAGAATAAAATTATTACAGGTACTTAAAACTTAAAGAAGGAGCGCAGAAAGCCAATATCTGTATGATAATGTTATTAGAAATACATTATATAAATAAAATAATTTTTACACGCTACCATGGGCTTGAGTTTCTAAGGCAACGCATATTATACCTAACTAATGGAGCAATTTTGTAATAATTATTATATAATTCTAATTGTAATACAAAGAAATATGTTTCATTTGTTATCAAGGTGGCCAATACTCCCCGGGATTCGTGACGGACTTAGTGCGAGAGATTCGAGACGCGGCGCGCATGCGTGAAGACGCAATGTATTCGCGGCTACGTACTATGGTGCTGGAGAGGACTGATGTATGTATTTTGATAAGTATGATTTTTTTTATTTGTAGTTTTTAATTATGTTGAAACTTCAAATAGTTATTATTAGGGTTCCTTGTTTCATTGGTAAAATAACTTGTATCCTGCAACTATGTTTCCATGGGCTATAAAACGAATGGTGCATATACATTTTTGGCAAGGCTCGAACAGCTCCATGCGCCAACGGGTAAATACGTCGTTTATATCAAACTTCCTTTGATTTGTGTTCAAAAACCGACACTGACCCGGGTCGGCAACAAGCTCTCCCAACCAAGCCAAGCACCTATTTACACGCTTGTGTTTGAGGACGCTTGCTGAACCTTCCTGTGCGTTGTCTGTCGTGCGATCAACTGATCAATCCATTACTAAATAATAACGGAAAAATTCTCTCGTAGATATATTTTTGTTACATCTAAAAGGAAGAACAAATTAAAAGAGTTTGAAGATTAATTAATTAATTATTTTTTTGAAGATTTCTACGTATTCTTTTGGTAACGGTTGCTTTCTAGTAACGGAATTAGATTGCATTGATATATGAGATGTCACTTTAACTGCTTGCAGGATATTTTTTGTATTTAAGCTTACCCCAGGCGCTAACGTCCTGCTCATCACATGTGGCAATAATAAATAACGTACGATTAACGTCATACGTGCTAAACGATAAAAAAATTTGAGTTAGTTTTGTGTCGTTTTAGTGTAAAAATAGTAGCATTTATCTGATCTGATATAAAGTCATACGACCACGTGACTTCCGCTCTAGAGACATAAAATAATGCCAATGGATACATTCCTCAAATAACTTTTATTAGAAGTTTAGGTTAACGTAAAAATATTTAGTAGTGTATATGGTATTTTTTTTATACTGAATAGCATCCAACTTTTATAATGGTTTTTTTTAAATATTGAAAATTTGTATTATTAACACAACTTAAGGAAATAGAAGTAATAAATCAACTTTAAAGATTTTATCATTATCTTCTTTTTTTCGTGTTTTTTCGCATAGTATGGTAGTCAGAGAGACGTCAGACGTCGTCCAACGGCGCCACGACAGTCGACGTCACGCTCGACGTATGAATAAAATTCACTTGAACTAAATATAATATCTATTAGAAAATTTTGCAACATTATTTTGTGGCAATTTCTCACCGATTTGCGTGAAAATTTGCATGACAATATATTCGCATGCATAGCATGACCTGATTCATATCAGGTCGAATTATATTTTTTTGTTTCTTTATTATTAGTTTCAAAAATTGTATAACAACCATTGCTTTTGTTTTTCTAAAAACAAACATAACAGTGAATGTATTTTGCGAAATGAAATGGCAGCACGAAAATCGTCTGTCTTTTTCAAAATATCTTGGCGTCGCTCCAAGATTGCATTATATTTGTCCATTGACATGTGGTGGTTACTTCTTGCTAATGATGAAGGTGTGTTGATATTTACATATTATAAATATGAAACGCTCGAAGTAAAATTTTGTTATTTTTTCTGTGATTGAAGCGTTATTATTATTTACATATAAATTTCAATCCGAGCGCTGACATTTTTTATGTTTTCTAAAAATATTTTTCAATTTCCTAAGTGTGTGAATATCACTTTTATATGTTAAAAATATTTACTGAATAGCATTCTCTCTTGCCAAACGATTGTTCAGACTAATCTTTGGGAGAACAGAACAAGTCTCTACAGAAACTAGAACATAACAGAAAAACTCTCTACAGATATGCTAACACCAAAAATTTATAATAAGTCAAAGTTATAATAAGTCTATAAGAATTACGACGCCAGCGGATGTAGAACGCATATTTAGCGGTCACAGCGCTTGGACGGTTTCCAAGAGGCGCTCGAATCCCACAGGGTTCAAATCCCGCTGCGTTCAAGTTTTTCTACGTTTTCTAAAAATGCTTTTCAAAATAACAGGCAAAAATTTCAAATCCATAGTGTGTTAATTTTTCATATTTAAATATTTAAGAACAGTCAGTCAGGTAGACTTATTTTGAGTGCAATGTAAAATATGTTCCAAAACAGCAAAACCTGCATTAAAACGTTTCAAGTTTGAAAATATTTGAAGTTCGCTGTTGTGTCGCAGGACCGAAAGTACTGTTTGTACTTTTTTATGAAGGTTCCAGTCGATGATAGCAATTAATATTTCCAGAATAACTCTCCAGTTTTGGCACTAGAGACGCTTTTCTCTATTGTCAAATGAAGCAATCCACGGCAAGCTGTTTCGAATTTCGTACTAGGTATCCGAAGTTTTCCATTCCTACACCACTGGATTTTCTTGTCCGAGTATGAATCTACTGAATTAAGGATTTATTTATAAGGCCAACATTGCCACACGAACGAACGCTTGTACGACGGCATGACTCGCGTCCGAATCTTCTAGACATTCCAAGTTATTTGTAGTGGAAGTAGATGAAACAGCCAATTACTCTCTTTGTCGTAAGTTCCTTTCCTCTTCTTCCACTCGTCTTTGCCTAGCTCGATTTTCTGTCTGACAATTTTTTGCTAACACCTAACCATCCTAATCGACCTGCTTCTCTCTTGTTAAATAGACTTTGTCTTTTGTTATTTTCATTTATTGAAAGGAATCAGCATGCGCATAAACAATTATCAATTTAAGGCATCTAAAATTAGTTTCACGATTCTTAAACGTGGCTTATGTGAGTCTTCTTACAATTTTATACAGCTATCTCCAAACTTGAGTACTTGAAATTTAAACTTGACTCAATAAATTTCTTCTGGAGGAAATACTTTTGAAAGAGTGAATGCGTGCCAAAATATACTGTACTCTTTAATTGCCAGCCTTGCAATTTCACTGACAGTCAACTTGACTTCGCGAATATTGTAAAAAAGGACGGCGAGTACCTGTCGATTTTATGATAATTATGCACCATTTATTTCATGGCTAGGTAATCTGACATGGAATATATTATGTTCGTCATCTTTATGCAATAAGTAATAGAGCACTAATTATCTTACAAATCACGTACGATATGATTAGTGAAACATTCACTTATAGGCCGCAGCGTAGTCCCGCGCAATTTGTATGGACAAGTTTCAATATCAAGTCGGCACGGGTTTTTTCTATGCAATATTATATCATTACGAATGTTTTAATAAGGTATGTGTAAAAATATCTCCTAATGTAAGGGACACTCTAGTATTAATACATATGCATTTACTTAAAAGCGGTTATTTTAATATTAAATATAAAAACAGTCACTCCAACGCTAGACACTTGAACGCATGGCTTAGCGGTCAGACCGCTTGAACGGTGTCCAAGAGGCGCGGGTTCGAATGCCACTACGTGCAAAAAAAATTATACGTTTTCTAAATATGTCAGACATTTAATTTTATTTATTTGTATTGATAAATTATATATATGCTAAATTTATATACTCCTCCGACCGCAACTGTTGTAAAAATGTCCATACTTTTTCTTTCGCGTATGAAAGTAATGATACTGCATTTATTACTCTTACTTAAATAGGATTCAATCATGCATTCTCTCTAGTATGATTGGTTATTAATTATTCGTCATTAGTTCGCTGCAACAATGTCATATGAACATTGCCAAGACAGTTTTATTTGATAAATATTATTGTTTTACTTACATATCTTTTTGTAACAATTATGGTAGCTAATACATTATGGGGTTTTAAAAATTTTAAACCATCAACTAGAGAAGATGGTTGTAAGTTCCATATTCACTTTTGGAACATTAATAATCTTCTATAGGTAATATAATATATATACACATACCATTATCGTGATGTGTAACGTTGTGGAAAAAACTAGTCCATATTTGTGAAATTATTGGACACGGGACAACATACAGAATTTTGGGTAGATCCCTTCCCGGCCATCTGGCAACCCTACTCTACCAGGCTTTCTCTTTCCTTACCCTGCATAAAGTAGAAAATGCGGAGAGATAAAAGAAGATCTATACATACATACACTTAACTATTACGTGACAGTTTGAAATTTTTTGTACCACTTTATTAAATGTTTTATGCCAAAATAATAGCAAGTGTTTTATCGTCAAAATCTCCGTATCGCTTACTTTAGATAATTGAGTACACGATAAGTTTATCTCAAACTATCAAGGTCCTGCAATAGAGTACTTTGTATGGTTGTATTTATATGTTAAGCTGATAATGGGTCACGAAGGTGCCGATGTAGGTATATTGTTCTTATTTTACATTCTAAATCTTTAAGCTGCTATGTTAAATGCCTTCTTTGTAATATATAATAGGATTTTATGTTATTTTATTATCTCTTTGACTTACTAATATATGTACATAGTTAAACTACTTATTGGTACTTTAATATTTACCAAACTAGTAAATAAGTAGAGATTGAAATCTACAATCGTGTACAAGGAGTTTCCTAACAACGTTACAGTGGCCCTTACATTTTCGGTACATTGAAAGAGACTAGAAGTCTTTGTATTAGGTGCCAGAGGTTAGAAATGAAAATATTTCAAATATAGTCCCCCCGAGTGGAAATCACACAGACACACAACCAATCCTGTTTACAGTCAGACAATGTTCCATGATGACCTTATGATATGATAATCATAAAAAAAAAATGGTTTTACAGTTTGTCTAGACTGTTTATTTCGATATAAATAATACTGACAAATAGATTAGTTAATTATTTCTATGAATACCGATAAACGTCTAGAATAGTTTCAAACTTAACCAATAGAGAAACTTTCAACAAATAAAAAGTTACCATCTTTAATCAAACTCTTATCGATGTTATCTACATTTTAATATGATAATGATTTCCTATAATCGATACTATTATAAAACGTCAAAATAGATAGTATCATACTAGGTTTGTTCGATAATTTTAAATAAAAAATACAACCTAGTAGATATACAGACGCCGGCTGATATCTTAATGTTATGTAACTTGATAGAATTTTTGCACTAGATAGATTTATGTAGATAAAAGGGGGAATGGATAGTATTTTATACGCAATTCTTTAATTTCTTCAGTGTTCTCAGATTTAAAATACATGAAAAATTAAAGCTCTTGCGGTATAAAGCGGGAGCTTTATAGTGGAAGGGACCTTTGATAAGACAGTGACAATAAGGAGCCGGAGCACCCTTAAGGTGACAGTGGCTCGCAATAGGTGGGCCGTCCACGGAGGCGTTGTAGCGCGAGCGTTCCTGCGACATCTCATTGGGATGGAGAGGGTTTCTGCTGGGTTTCAGTGGGTACTTATCGGGTTTTGTTTCCGGTAAGTCCCACAGTACCTTCCGTCCCCGCAAGGGTTTGCCTTGCGCATGGCCGGTTTGCGTGAAAGGTATAAACCAGCGTCACAAAAAAATACTAGTGTGGTAGTAGGTAATGTGGTATATACGACATAGGTATAACACCTATTATTTAAACAATATTATTCTTATTCTACATTATTTAAACAATATAATTAATTAAATGTTTTTAACCTTTCCGTTCAAATAAAAAATCAAATCAGTTGGTACTTTATTAAATGAGATCTGATTAATTAAGATAAAAATAATTTAATAGGCGTTATAAATTGCTATTTTTATTATTAATATAGATATTGAAAAATGTTGTCAGATTTTTTTATTAATAAATATACAAAAATCAATTCAGAATAATGAAAAGCTTAAGTATTTCTTAGTGTTAAAACTAATTTTCGGGCGGAGAGTAGATAACGGGAGTGTTTTGGCACTAGGTTGACGTCGAGGTTGCTATGCGGGAAAAAGCGTGAAACTACTTATGACGTAATAAATATTATTATTTCGTTACACGATTATTTCGAAAATTGTCTCCTCACTAGCCGATCACTTTCTTACTCTTAAATTTTAAATGGTTTGTATATACAATAAAAGAGATAGTTTTATTTTTAGAGTGGTCTGTCTTCTGGAGAATCAAAGCTTGCAGAAAGAACTTTAGATGAAATTAAGGTACGTGATTTATATATATTATCAAAAATATTTAAATAAGATAACGTGACACTTGCAAATGCTTTTTATTTTATAACCGTGTTTTTAATATTTATTTACATACAGCGCCATCTATGGTATGGTTGAAACGTCATTCATATATATATATATATATATATATATTTGCTAGTAACGCCATCTGTTATGCATTGAACGATATTTGTGTAGTTTCTAAGTTTATGTATAGGTGGAGCTGTGTTATGCTTATGTAAAAATATATTTTGAATATTTAAATGAAAAAGATCAATTTTTCAATCTACGAGAATAAATAATTTGTGTTGTCTAACTTGAGACATCTCAATATTGAAACAATAAATAAAAGAAAGCACTTACATTGTAATTGCATAATATCTATGAATAATAATAATGTTTCTTTTTCTATATTATTAATATAGGATTATTTATAATTTCTAAATACATTTTACTATACTTCAGCGTGAATTTAAGCTTTCATTGTTTACCAACTGCATCAATATTAGTAATGTGCCTAAATCAATTTTTATTTGTAAATATTTAGTCCAATAATAAACGAGAGGCTATTTAAGGTGCAGTGACAAAAATTCTGACTATACACGCGATGGTGTGGGTCCGAGGTAAATCCATGATTCTGATAAGAAAAAATATCTCCACGTGTATAAAGCTGCAAGTATAATTTGTGTATTTAAACGTAATATGATCTATAATATTGTAAATACTCAACACGCAATTTTTTTGTTTTAGGGCGTAAAGTGGAGTATATGACTCTCTTTCTGAGCCGAAATAAATAAATATTGAATTGTAAATACATAAATCTGTTTTTTTTTTGAACAATGCACCGTTGTAACTTAAGTGCTTGTAATAACACCAAAACAAATTTCATGAATTTTTCAACTTTGCATTATCACTGCGTGTCGGACGAATCGTTTCGCACAAACATTCTATAAGATGCGAGGTGACGTCAAAGAGCGTGAAGTGCACTCGACGACCACCCAGCGCGTGTAAATAAACTTTAATAGCGCCGAATCGAAAAAGTCTATGTGACTGGCAATGTTTTCTTGTGTTGTCTTTATACAGTTTATTATAGTACCAAGGTAGGTACAGAAAGGTAGGCGCCAAGCAAGGTAGGCAGATGTCCTTTAGATATTTAAAATTAGCAGTTGCGTGACGTATTTAATTTCGATTGTACAGGTTTTGTCATATTAAAACTAGACGTTTGAATTTCTTTGTGGTGCCAGGTAGGTGCATCTGAAATCGTGAATGACGGCAAATTGAATAACAATTGAAAATTTTACAGACTGAAGCTAATTAAAACTAATTTTCTATAAGATATTTATATTATATATCTTATAGATATCGATATTTCTTTTCATAGATAAGTATAGTGCCGAATAATGAAAACAAAAGAAGAAATTATCTACTTATATCAGCTTCATGTCGTTTTCCCCATATTAGTATAGGAACCTAACGGGAATTCGGGAATCGAACCAATAACCAATCGTGTTTACAGTCAGACGATGTCACTATTATTTTTATTATATTTATATAATAATAATAAAATTTGAACGAAATCAATGGTGAAAAATATTTTATTTTGTAGCGCAAGGAAATCTAAAATGTAACAGAATATTAGTATTAAAACCAGTAGTGTTGCAATAAGTGCAGCGCACAAACTAGACATGATTTGTCATATTGAGATATAGCGTTTAGTTTCATACCTATATCTAGTAACATTACTGAATATAAACTGATAAATGATAAAACCTGGCAACATATACAACCAATTTCTAAAATAATGCAAGGAAAATTTTGTAAATTATTTAATTTTAAATTTTGTTTATTATTAATGTAATAAAATATTTTAAGCCATGGTGGCGCAGTGTGATATCGTCTTACTGTATACGCGATGGTTGTGTGTTCCATTCCCACTCGCGAGTATGTTTATATTTAATATATTTTTATTTTTCCGCTATGGTGACAAGACAAAGCGCGTCGTTGAGTCATCAACCACTCAACACACAATGTCTCGGAAAGCCGAAAATGGATAACGGAGTGTTTTGACACTAGGTTCTCTTTGCGCGCCCTACTATGCGGAAAAGCTAATAAAAATTACAGCAATATCTTGATTTCGGCTCGAGAGTGGAATACTTAGTCAATACGCTAGAGTTCCTCTGATTCCGCTACGCGGGAAAAAGCGTGAAATTGCTTGTTTTAAAATATAGTTAGGGGAGAGGGAATGCGTTAAGAAGTGTTTTCCTATACTCTATCTACCTATGCTATAGGTATTCGAAGCGAGATATGTTTGAAGCAAAAAAGCTCATCAGAGCGATATTTGATATTTATGAACATTAGTGGCCATAACGAGTAAAGAATGCGGCGTATTAGCATAGTGTATTATAACAAAAGTTATACAAATGAATTTGTTAAAATGCTTTTTATTTATTTAATGTATATCTAATGAATTATTATATGTTATTGTTTTTTTTGCGCTTTTCTATATACTCGTCCGCCCGCAAGCATAATTTTCGTAATAAGAGCCCAAAATGTTTCCTTCACGTGTTTATATAATGATAGAGACTTGAAAAGATATACTTATATTTACTTTATCATTGCATACAAATAATATTGAAATAAAAGCCTTATTATGAGGTTTATTTTGTGGCATACTATAGCGTAAAATTGCAGATAATTTATTAATCAAAACCACTGCAGAAATTACATAGAGGTATGCTATATGGTTACTAGTCTAGATAAATTTCCCCCTTTTCAACAAGTCATGTTTTAGTTTATATTCTGTCTGTAATCACGAGCGGGTGTGTGTTCGATTCCCACTCGGAGGAATTTTATATAAAAGAATTTGATAATTCCATCAGTGTTGCTTGTTTTGTTTAGTTGGAATAAAATAATTGTATTATATTCATTGAATTATATTCGGAGGGTTGTTTTCGTACCTCACAGCGGATTATAAAATCACCGTGAGTAGGTAAAGAGCGGAACATCGATTCAGCCAAACGCGTATCATCCAATAGTTTGATTCGACTGACTGTTACACCGATAGTGTTTTGACTAGCAACCTTATCGAAAGTAGAATTCTGAAAGAAAAAACACAGACACTAAACAGAAAACTAATTTACACGTGATTGTTAAAAGATATGTACCAGTTTATTGTTTAAGAACTCTATAGAATCAAATAGCAAAAAGCAAAAAGTCATGCTTATATAAAGAGTAGGTGAAGAATGCGGTAACTGTACTATTACAGTTACCGCATCCGTATTAAATAAACAATAGATAATGAGTTACAGATATATCACAATTTTTTAAAAATACAGAAGATGGCTCTATAGTCATACTTAAGTTATTATAAAATGCATCTTTTGATTTGATTTTATGTATATCTTAATAGTGAATTCATCACTATCATCATATACATTTTGCTTAAAGCATAGAATAACATTTCTCTACACACACATATATATATATATATTTAATTTAAATATGCTATGATACTAGTTGAGTTCAGATGTATGTATGAATTATGGCGCCTCGAACGTGCCAGTATAGATCACAAGACGCTATTGCCACTACGGCCTTTATGTTGATGTAAACGGTAACACTATAGCAAGACTATTTTCCGTATAGCTGTATAAGCAAATAGAAAATAATTTCAAAACGTATCCCTATATTGATTCCATTTCATTACACGAAGTAATCATGTTAAATGCAAAAGTCCAAAGTGAATTTTCGCCTGGAACAATAAACGTATAGATACGACGGTGTAACGTAACGTACGGTACCCGGTGTTTTGTAGTCTTTACAGTCCCCCACATCGGGCATTTGAAATATGAACGGGTGCGTACGGGGTGGGGCGTTGAGTAAATATTGGCAGATGTGAGTGGATGGCTGCAGCGAGGCGCCACCCCTGTGCGAGGACGTCCCGCTTACACGTTTCGCCGATTTTGAATCCTAACCGACTTTATCGTGTTTTAGACCTGTGATGCTTTGTGTTTGAATTTACCTAGTATTCAATATACGGATATGTATAGATATTTTAAATTGCAAAGTATTTAAGAGCTATTTGTGCCGTAGGAATAATGATATATCGAAATTAGTTGTTAAATTTGCAAGTGTAGAAAGAAATTTTCATTATTATGTAATACTTTATTTCTTAAATAGCGAATAAGTCTTTACAGAAAAATAAAACGAATAAAATATTTCTCGGTAAATATTAATCGTTTAAAACGTTTAAGTCCTCCAGTGCAAATATTTTAATTAGCTTCTTTTGAGATTCTCAGTGTATTCAAAGCTTGAATACCAGCACTTAAACGAACGTAAGTTTAAGTGCAGTTCTACCAACACCTACACACTGACTTTGGATCCGATAATCACTCGCTAACCAAACGTATCGTAGGCGAGTGTGCTCGTCTCATTAGCGCCAGACGCATAGCGATCGTAATAAGTTAATTGTGCAAAAACTTCACACCAGTAATGCTTTGCAGCGCTAAACCCCGCTAAACATTATTTTCAGTGTTAACCAAACCGGTTTTGTATCCTGTGTCTATAGTGAAGTTAGTCTTAGTGGTACTGAGTATCGACTCCTGATTGTATTTGTTTTTACTACACGAGTTAATAATAATAGTGCTGTAGTAATTTTTTAAATGTTTTTTTCTTGTTTAGTTTTAGTCCATATATGATTTGATTTATTTTTCATAACATAATGTTTTTGTTTGTTTTTAAATTTTAATTTAGTTATTTGGGTATGTGCATTTTTATCTCATTCTCATTAGTCTTCGATCATCTCTTGGGGATATGTCATGCTTATATAAATTTGGTTTGCGGGATGGACAGATGATGAAGAAGGTGACTGACAGTGGATGGTATGAGGTCTCTAAGACCGAGATGGTTGGCGCTGTATGATGAAGGCTACGTTCAGTAGTGATAGACTGAAAAAAACACATTATTAATAAATTACAATACAGAATATATAAAAACTATAACATAATATGTTATATTTAAATAAAATATTTGTATATACATTTAGGATTTGATAAGTACAAAAGGAGAGTTCTTAGACGTGATTTCACATGTTCGCCGGTCGCGCAACAATGATAGCTAAAATGTCAACTGCAGACCGGACTGGAGAGAGCCTTAATAGAAGTAAACGCTGTTTGCTGAAAAGATCAATCGACTTCTTTCAATATTCAAGATAGGAGATTTGTTACTATATATAGATGAAAAAGGATAAAAAAGTGAATATATTACAAAAAGATACTTAAGATACTTTTTTAGTGTCTTATTATTAATCAGAGCCCATAGTGGCGCAGTCTAACAGCGTTTGATTGTAATGGCGATTGGTTATGGGTTAATTTCCGCTCGATGAAATGATCATAATTTAAATATGTTTATTTTTATGCTCTGGTGAAGAAGACAAAGCGCGGCGTGTAGTTCCGCCACCTCAACCCGGGACGTTCCGAATACGACCGGAAAGTAGAGAACGGAGTGTATTGACACTAAGTTCTCTCTGACTACCCTGCTATGCGAGAATCGTGAAGCTACAAAATCACGAATCTTTACTATTTTGTGGGATAAAGAATGCAGGATGCAGCAGAACTATGGACAATTTATCACTTTTTCTACTTTCTATTCCTTCAGATTTGAATGTAATGTAAATATAATATATATTTTGAATAATAAAAAGAATGTATAAATATATTTCTTTAAATATGCGTATTGAATATGCTTGAAGTCATTAAAATATTATATGAATAGAAAAAATCTCTGAAATTACAATTTAGTAATTTCTTTTTGAAATCTGAACCTATGCACTGAGTTTTACAGTAGAAAATATTCAATTAAATCGCATTGCCACTATACCATTCAGGGTCCTGACGTACATGACGTGTGTATCGCAAATATTGCTTCTGACATATCATTTAATACAACTCGTCTATAGCCAACGCTGACATACAGAGAAACAAACAGAATTAGCTAGTTTGACGAGCGTCCGCCTGTTTGCCCGCGCATATAGACATAGCCGTGGACTCTTTTAATCTTTACGCGACATTGATACACGAGGCCGTGGCGCATCATCCTTAATGGAATTTATTGCTTCCTGTAGGACTGTTTGCGGTGTTATTGTCGATTTTTATTAAGAAATACTTGTTATGATTAGAGACCATCGTGACGCAGCGGAACAGCGTCTGTAACTGTAAACGTGATCGGTTGTAAGTTCGATTTCCACTTGATGCAATGATTATATTTGTTTTATTTTCTTTTGGTAAGTTAAAATCTGAAATGTCTCGAATTCGGGCGGAAAGTGGAGAACGGAGTGTTTGCCTGTAAGCCTAGGCTGGAAAGAGCTGAAAAAAAAATTGTTGTTTTGACACAGTGGTCTCAATACTAGTGTCCTGCAAAGTTGGATAAAATTAGACAAGAATATGTTCTTACTCAAGTATGCATTTTAAATCAAATAATGTCGGTGTTTATAGAATTATGAATGCTATTACTCTTAAAATAGTTTTAATATGAGTACACTTTGTGTCACAATTGAATAAAATAAAATCTCTATTGAATACATACTAGGAGAAGGTTAAAGTTTGTACTGACATAAAAAATAAGAACATCATTATTCACATACACTTGTAATTATAGTAGTTTACAAGATAAACATTTTATTTAGCTCAATAAAATGTAAGTTTTATTGATTTATTAACATTTAAAAACTGAAATAAAAATTTAGATTCCTACTCGGTCTTAAGCTCAATATGGTTTGATTATTGCACAATCTTACACGAATTTGATACATTCATGTATAAGCTTTATTAACTTCTAATATTCACACAATTAACTAAATGAAAATATTATAGTTTCTAGTAATTAAAACTAACTAAAAATATATTTTAATAAAATTATAGAATATTTATAAAACAATTAAAGCGTTATTCCACACGTAGGAAATTAAGGCATTTTTAGATAACGTATAAAAATATGAACGCAGTGAGATTCTCGTGCACCTCGTTCACGGAACACATGTCTTAGCGGCCCGAATGGCGGACGCATTCAAGAGGCGCGGGTTCGTGCTCGCTGCGTTTAAATTGTCATACGTTTGCTTAAAAATGCCTTTTAAATTATAAAATATTCAAAAGAAGTTTTGTTTCTATTTAAGACAAGTGTCAAGTTTATTCTATAAAGCTAGGCTTCTAGAGATTTAACGAGAATTGGGTGCTTTATAGGACCTTTAGATGCACACGGTCAGCAAGTCCCGTCCGTGACGTCGCATATATTAGCCGTACAATCTTTTGCTAGTCGGTCCCATTGCTTAAAGACTTTGCTCTATCTAAGTAGCCCGTTGCATTCAGAAATTTATCATACAATACTAATGACATTACTATGTTTTGTTGAATATCGTGGTATGGCGTGAAACGCTATTGCAGTCACTTAACACACAGTGTCTCGATTACGAGAAAAAAACGGAGAAGAGGGTATGTGACACTGAGTTATCCTGCACATGCAGGATAAAGCGTGATGCTGAAAAATAGATAATCAATAATCTAACTATTAAAACGAATAAATTTGCTTTGTTTTGTTAAAGGTATATTTAATTCTTTATTCATTCCGTTATCAAACTATGATTTTTTGTATTTAAAAGAGAAATAATTTAACTGAAAATATTAATAGAGTCGCTTTAGAACATTATCTATATATTTGATTATAACAAATAATTTGTATATGAAATTTATTAAAATTAACTTAATTACGATTTGTATTGTTACGATTCTCTAATTAAGTATTTTGTTACAGAGCGCCCTACGAGCGTCTGAGGCTGATAAAAGGCGTATGACGGATCGTATTGTCAAATTGGAGGACGAATTACGTGTTCTCAGGTTGTCCAATAGGTAAGATTGAAAGCCACACTACAAATTATTATTTTAATTTATTCTAGTATACGTGGTAATTAATGTATGCAATATTTATTTTATTTAATTCCATGAATACGAGTATATCATTATAAAGTATTATAATACGAAAAAGCATAATTATAAAAAATATAACCAATATTTTTTATTAGTTTCCGCCCTTTTTTATAATTTGTGAAATTAGGCCTACATAACACACGCCATGCCAAAAATCAAACTCTACAACTATAAGTTTTAAAATACTACGCCTTTCTTGTATTTTTCGAGGTATTTAAAAATAACGTAGAAATAAGTTTATTATTTTTTTTTTATTTACTTATTTATAGACACTGCTGTCTAGGTGGTGGTGTACGGTGGTGTACGCAGCGCATTGTTCCAATTTGTCTGGAAACCATCTGTTTCTGATTGGGATTCGAACCCACACTAAGTTCTATGATAATAAACTAAGTATTAAAAAAAATATTCAATTAATTTTCAGTATTACTTTATCGGTTATCAATAGGATACTTGTTCTATATTTACTTATCTTTTTTGTATAAGGATGTTTTTTTGTAAAATGTTGATGAATTCAACGTTTTTTTATTTGTGTTTTTGTCTAATAGCTACGAATCCAATGAGTCTCGTATGAACGGTAACGTAGAAGATGGAGATTGCGAACGCCTGCGCATGCACAAGGAGCTCGCCGACACACGTCGAGCCAAGGCAAGTGCGGAGGAGCATGCCCTTAAGTGAGTTCCTTTATTTTAAGCTAAATAAGTTTTTTGTTAACAAAGATAATTATATATTTCGTATGTAATATTTTGTATATCAACTATAATGAATATATACTTTATAGAAAGTAGGAAATAATAAAGATAGTTTTAATGTAATATAATTCGAGATGAAACGTTAATATTTCCGTTAAAGTTCAAATAATTAATGAATTCTAATTATAATATAATTTGCTATGTATATATATATATATATAGAAGTATATTATTGTTATTATAGTATTATTTTGTTATGACTATTAGATTAGCTACAGTTACATTTTTGTTATTGTTTTAAATATATTATTTAAATTGTTATCGCTCATTTTAATTTATATCCACATTTCACCAACACCTCCTCACCTTTCACCACCTATTTTTTATTTTTATTGAGCAATATTTTACTATATTTTAAGGCTAACCTCACTTGCAGACTCGAACTTCTAGTTACGCAGCTACGTTCAAAATTCAACGGTCTACAAATAACGAACGGACCCGACTCATTGCCGAGTGAACCCGAACACGACATGCGCACGCGCCGCACCAATTCGACCAACAATTTGACGAATACGACCAATTTGACCGCCAACCTCACAAATTTGACTAGTTTAGCCAACCTGACCAACTCTAACTCCAACCCAACGGTCGTTTTTGGACCTGTAACGGATTTGTAGCGAAGCGAACTCGGGCTATTCATATGCTACGCGGTTACGGATTTACTAAAATCCATAAAATATCGACTTGGGAAATGGATAAGCAATAATTGATAGTGACACTTGACGCGTGGTTTTTCTTTTTAATGCGTGTAGAATCTCAGTGTGAAGTGTATATTGATGTTTTATCTATTTTTTCTAGTGATCTTGGCATTATTACTTTTTTAAAATGACTGTTGATTTACAAAATTATTACTTCGATAACGATTGTACAATTAAAAAATTAGCACAAAAACATTAATCCATCAAATTTTTCTTTTTTTTGTTCAAAACTTAATATAATAAATAACAATTGCATGGTGTTATGTACTTACAAAATTATTGACAAATCGAATTTGTAGAATGGCTCACTGTTGGGACTGTGATTTTTTTTTATTTGATAATTTTCTAACTGTCTCATTAGTACGAACGGAGAGAGCTTAGTGTCGTATCGTTAACCATTTAGTATTTATCGGATATCCGACCAATTGCAATGTGACCGTTTTATTCGCATTTATTACAAATACATAGAAGATTAAAACAGTGTGTGATTATTTTACTTATGAATAAAAATTGCCTAAACCTGCTTTAACAAAAGATGAATGTGAAATCGTCATAGGAATTGCAATTTTCGTATTAATATTCGTAATTTCTTAAATAAAAAAAATAAAACCAGTTTTCAATTCATTTTGTGTTCATTTTCATATTTCATTTCTATCGTGACGACTGTAGCATTCGCTAAGGTCACCTTTTATTTGTGGACATTCGTTACACAAACAAACAGGTCGTTCAGTTTTACGGTCACTCCGATTACCATGACATATTTGTTTGTCGCTTAAATTATTTTTTAACCTTTAATTTGAAATATTTTAATCATTTACTATTGTATAAATTGTACATGGGACACAAAAAGACCTGTAATATTTGTTATTAGAATAAAAAAGAGGATGCTAAATTGTTGTCTTTGATCGACATTTTGTTTGTTTGTTTTAAGTTTTTTTATATTACATTTAATGAATATTGATTTCTTTTGATTATTAAGTAAACTACTTATATTAGTGTCTAAATATGAATCTAAGCACTCTATAATGTTTCCTCTCTCCAACTCTATTTGGTTTTCTTTCACGAATAAAGTGTGAATATCGCTATAACGTCAGATAACTAATAAATTGATTAAATACTCCAATACTAGTTATTCATGTTTGCCTGTATACACGTTTACGTTAATTTATGTTATATATATGATTTATAGTTCAAACTGTACTAACCTGTATGTGGTAAACTACCTATTAAATTATAATTATTTAACTAACAGATAAATTAATTATTTTGCTGTCAAATTTGTATCCATATCTATCTATCTATAAAAAAAAAAAAAAAAAAAAAAAAAAAAAAAAAAAAAAAAAAAAAAAAAAAAAAAAAAAAAAAAAAAAAAAAAAAAAAAAAAAAAAAAAAAAAAAAAAAATTATTGTTCGTATAAAGCCAAAATTTAGTCCGTAGATCCCTTGGGAAGTGTAGGGAATTTTGATAAATTCTGACGGAAAGCAAAAAGAAACAGTTTATAAAATTTTAAAGTCTACGGAAACGTAGTTGCGGGCTATACATAGTGTTCTATATAAATATTTAAATATTTCATTAATGGTAAGCGATTAAAGACTATAAAAACTTATTAATCTACTTATGTGAGTAGGTCAATGTTTCCAACATCACAGTATTAATTAAAAAGAATTTAAAATGAGTGTTAAAATAAAATATTGTGTACATTATTATTATTATTATTATTATTATTATTATTATTATTATTATTATCATTATGTAATGTTAATTATTTACAATTGTCTGTCAATTCCGCTCAAAATCAAGCAATAGCTTAAACATTTTTTTTATGTAGACAATAATATTGTGAAGCCTTAAAACATATAAGGAAAACTTAGGTATTTAAAGTAGCGCTTCTATTTCACAGTATATTAGTTGCCGATTTTTCATCTAGTATGTAATTGCATTTATATAACTTCGCGCCTACTAATCGTATATTGAATTTTCATTAGGGCAAAGGTAATTAATGGCAATCATGTTCAAATGTACCGAAAAAAATAACATATTTCATATAGAATAGTAGTGAGTCTAATTAAATGAAAAAATTGTATACAAAGGTATATTATATACTACGTAATTGGCAAGAAATTTCATTGCATATGTTACTGTAAAAAACTCGAACTACTGTAAGTTCTGTGATTTCCCAAGTAATACTTACGATTTACCAATATTAATGATATAAGTCAGAACTGCTCCTGACCTAATTAGGTTAGGTATGAGTATTGCGTCTCTTAGCAGTAAAACTTCAGTTTTATCGAGATTCAATCAGCTCAGCTCAGCTTAATTCCTCTTGCGTAACAGGGTATACAGAGAGAACCACTCCACTTTTCGCCAGAATCCGAGACATTGCGTCAATACGTTTGCGTACACTATACACTGCGTCGAGTTCAGCCACTTCAATGAACTCGACGCTACGCTTTGTCTAGTCACCAGTGCAGAGAAATCAAAAACAATCATCCCTCTGAGTGGATTCTCCTTACCCACAACCATCGCGAGTACAGTCCAAAGCTATCGCACTACACTACGGTTGCCTTTACCGAGTTGTAAGTTCGAAATGGATTATTTCGAACTTACATTTTAGATTATTTCGAACTTACACTTTAGATTATTCTTAGATAATAATCTAGTTAGTAGCAGTTCAGACTTTTACCATTAAAGTTAGTAAGTAGTTTACGATTTACAGTAACACATACGAATTAAAGTTTATCTAGGGTACCAATTCTAATGAAATGGAACGCTAAAAGATATAGGTCAGGATCTATCGGATAGGTTCGATGATAACTAAAATAAAAAAATGTACTTAAACACGTATTTTTCATTTATAGACATTTGTATTTTTTTTTCTAAATGTTCATTTATATATATTCTACGGTCGTGACGACTGAACAGAATACTTAAAACTATTTTATTTTAATAATAAATATTGAATATATATGTAATATTTATTAAATTGCAGTAAAATAATACCAATAATTTTGTTTTGTAGAAATATATATGTATCTGCTGCACGTTAAAAATATTTTAAGAATTAATGAACAAAGCTTTTGTAATGACTAAGATTATTAATAACCTACAATAATCCTATTAAACATAAACGACTTATGTAAAATGAACAAAAATTAGAAAAGAATATTATAATCTAAATTTCTAATATTAAAATATAATATATGAACAATCTATAGGAATTGTAACATTTTGCCAGTTTAAGTTTTTCTATGCTTTTTCTACTAACCACCGACAGTGTTAGAATAGACTGACATTTATTTATTACCTAAGTGTAAGTTGTATACCAAATCGAAATAAGTATAGCTTAGATTGTATTAGATATATTAACTTATTAATAATACTTATACTATTTTATTAAACTCAATTATATAAATGTCAAAACTTTGTCAGTTCTTGTTTTTTTTTTTCTTGATATAATCTTTTTTTTTATATTTAACGACATAACTGAAATATTGTTTTATTTACATAAAATACTGACATTTATATATTATATTAATAATTGAAATTAAATTATCTTTATATAATATAAATAAATAATGGTGCCTTATTCGTAATCATGTCCGCCCATGAGTAGTTGAAACTGTTGTACACTCTGTGCCATTTAAAGCTGTTTAATATGCTTTTTCATTAAAATGTTGTAAAATACTAAAGCTTGAGCAAGCGATGACTTTTTTCTATTGTTTTTTTAAAGTAAATTTCACCTTGGGACTACAATTTATACATTTGGATGTCGACGTAATGAGAATTGTACAAAAAACAGTTTGAAAATCTATAATTTTAGTGTTAACTGTGAGATTTACTTAAAGAATAATATAGGTGTTAGTGATATTTATTTTCGGCTTTATGTTTTTGATTTTATTTAGTAATAAGCTTTTTTCAGTTTTGTTGACATCTCCACATACTTATTGACTAAAAGTTTATGCTTGTTCGTGATTTATGTTATAAAGATGTCGCAAATTGTTATGTGATCGATAATACGAAGCCTAGAAGTTTGTTGTTATTTTAAATTTATAATTTTTATTCGATTTTAAAGAAACAAGTAGACTTTTTATTTGATTGTAAACAAACGGAAGATATTGAAATAATTTTATTTTTTTTACAAAATATAGTATATTTTCATGACTAAACAATGTGCGACATCTTGTTATATAGTTATTAGTAACTTGATATTTTAATAATTAAATATGTAAGCTTTTTATATATAAGCTATTTTACCAAACAAAAGGTCTCGTAGATTTAGTGTTAGTTATGCACGATGTTTGGTGCGCGGTTCATTTGTAATACTCATTCACAATAATCGTCTGAAATGTCACAATATATTAGATTGGTAAAGGTTTTATTAATAAATCATAAAAATTTCCACACTGTGTCTAATTTTTAACACCACAAGCTAAAATAGTACAAATGCAAGTTTTATTATGAGTTTTGTTAATGACAGTTCAATTGGTTTTTAACCTTAGCCCGAGGCTAATTTGTATTGTGAGAAAACATAGGGCATTGTGTCCATTATTTTACGTGTTTTTGTAACAGCGGCGCGTGGCGTCCGCGTGCGCCATCTTGCGTGCGATGCGATGGGAACTTCCGTACATCGCTCGTCGATGGGAATGAAAGATGATTTTTTTATAATTTCACTGATTAGGGGAAATTGGGTTTTGAATATTTTATGACACGTGTAGTTTTATTATTATTATGAGATAGATGAGAATATTTTACAAATAGTGAAATGGCGTGTGAATAATATTTTAAAATCGTTATTTATCAGACTTATACACTGATTGAAGTTTAAGTAAGTTAGTAAGTAAAAGCTAAAAAGGGATTGTTAAATTATATATTATTTTAACTTGACAAAGTAATAAATTTGAGATAATGAGATTATAAAATTCTTACAACTTTATAAATGAACGGCATGATAAACTCTGGGCATATTCCACTTATAATTTAAATAATTAAATATAGCGTTACGCAGACAGTTCAAATATTCAGGACCGCAGCGCGACAAATTGGGCCCAAATCAATGGCGGGTCGCTCGCGGCGAGCTAAAAAGCTCGACCTCATTATTGAACATGAATTAATCACACTTGTCGATTGTGTCTAGTGCTGCAACTTATTGTCGATAATACTGATTAATATATAAGTATCGATTGTTACTTTTTTATGTAAATCTGAAATGCAAAATTCATGTGAAAATCTATAGTAACGTCACTAACTTACCTTATAAGGTACAGGAATTACCTTAAGAAGATCATAACATTTGCTTTAATTTCTATGGAATTGTGAAAAGCCCTATCCCCAGTTTCACCTATTTATAGACATTGTGTTAGCCGGTGGGACCTAAGACTGCACTTCCAACCAAGTCCCTCGAAAGATATTTAATATAAAAATTATACAGGTGAGTTAAAACCCATAATCACCAAGTCAGGCAAGTCCCACCTGCGTCGTCGTCGACAACAAGGACAATACAATGAAGGCACATCATTTGTTACAATTTGAAGATTTCAAGTGAACACATTTTACTATTTTACTATTAATATTCGCTTAAGTACCTACTAGGTAGGAATTACTTATTAGCAAAGTGCTTCGTAGTACGAACCTTAATAATGTAACACATATTCTTCATATTATTACTAATATTTAAAATCCCTTATATTTAATTTCCCATTTCAAAATACAAATTATGTGTATTATTATTAAAACTAATGTGATAATTTTGGACCAATTTAGATTTAATTTGGTGGGTACAATAATTGTAAAATACATGCACGGACTTACGAATATAGGATAGGTTACATGGTCAAATTCAATTTAAGGGGATGTTGATATTTGAAGTATTTTTGGATTGCCATCTCTGGGAAAGAGAAAGCAAGACAGTAGGTTACGCCATTTTACAAAGAAACAATGTTTCTGATTGCCTGCTGTAGGAGGTTAGGGTAAAAAGAGGCTCTTTCGGTTTATTAATATTTTAATATATTTCGCCGAAATAATTTACACTTATTGAGAATGCTTATCGCAAACAAAATATAATACGAAATTAATACACAAAAATTTGTGGCATCCCTATCATATGTGAGTCTAATGCAATACTAATTACTAAAGATAAATTTCTGCCTATTCTAACCAATTGGCAATCCATAAAATAACTTGATAATTTACGAGACAATTGACCATCTATAAAATCAATTCACATCCCAACACCTGCAAAATGAAGAATTAACCTTTCATTAGATTTTCTCTGTCTAAAACTAAAAATAAGCGAAATTGAAAAATATAAAAGCAAAGTAATATTTTTGACTCAGTGCTAAGCTTTTTCCTGGGCAGCTAATATTTTTTGGCCATCCAATTACAAATTGAATATATATCTAAGTATATTTAAGTTTTACAAATAGGCTTAACGTCTATCTATTTTTATAGGCAGTTTAATTTTTTTGACTTCAAGCTTTATCCCCAGCTGGTTAGTCAAATGCATTACTTTAAAAATAATTTTACACAATAATGTCGTACATTACGTTCTAATGCAGACAATTTAGTGTCGACGCATTTGTATATAATTATTAAAATTATCGATTACTGTTCCTCCCTACCGATGAATATTGTATGGTGCAATTTGTATAATTTGATTAAGCCCACCTGTGTGGAGTCCGCTTCACGAGGGTGATTCGTAAATGCTGTCTGCGAGTTCACTTTTATCATTTTGTTATTATACACACCACAGATCTGAATATTCATTAATTTTAATTTTGTAATGATTGTTTATTAGTTATTACAAGGTTTTCACTACGGACAAAGTTATAGTAAAATAATTATATTACTATAAAGTTTAAACGATATGTTGCAAATGTATATAAAATTAAAGCTTAATACAGAGAATCTGTGACCCCGTTCGCCACTTTCTGCCCGACTCCGAGACTTTGCATGTTGAGTGGTGTAACTCAACGCCATACTTTGTCTTGTCGAAGAAATGAAAATAATTTAAATATATTTCAAATGATCATTCCGCCGAGTGGGAGCGAAGGTCCGACGCTGTCACACTGCGCTACGATGGCCTCAATATCATTAAAACATAGTCCAAAAAATTAAAAAAATAGAAATAAATAATCACTAAAATAACATGCCATATACCCTAGACGTATTTGCTATGTGGTTTACTGAGCGCAATGTTTACTGGTTCAAATCCGGTGGCTGTTATCTATATACAGTGTCTATATTAAGCTCCGTCTCCCATAAATGAAATATCTTGTGCACTAAGTTCTGCCTTTATCATAAAATACATTATATACGTTATAATAAAAAAGACTAAAAAACACTGCAACAAACTAGTCGCATTGTTCAAGCGTAAACCGAGCATGACACGCTTAAATGATAGCATCGAGTCATTTACATTCATGGCTTTATCTTCGCCGCACACTTACTTAATCAATCACCCTAAAACCATCCAAATTACATATTAATACTGGCAACACTAAAAAGAGCACGTCAAAATGACAGCTATAGTGGAACTACCCTCGCGTCAAAAAATGATGGAAGTCCATACGTGTGCAATGCATATAATTATATTTTTACAAGGTTGCGTGGGATCGAGAGGGTGAATCCGTTATTGAGGGATGAGTCGTAATAATATACTTAACCAGGTGGCGATTTTGAAGACATATTTGGAGATGCAAAGTATGTATGCATATCGAATAATATTTAGTAATACAATTTATTTATACATTTATATTATTAGTATTTATTCATAAATACAAAAGCTATGCTTTTGTATTTATGAATAAATACAAAACCGACAACTTGCAATGGGAATTACAAGTTTTCGTGGGAAATTCAATTAAATACTTTCATAGTCCCATTTTAATCAAGGCGCCGGCTATTATCTTCTAAGTCCCTAATATAAATAAATTGCAGCTCTATTACGACCCTTGGACATTGTTACCACAGATACACATAAATCAAAATAAACCTTATTGCAATAATAATAAAGATATATTATTTTTATACTTAAAAAATATATAGCACGTACAAAAGTGTAGCCCATTCTGAACTCGGTCACCCGTAACTTCTGAAGAGGGCAAGCGCCCGCCACGCGCTTTCATATTTTTTATTTGGCTTTAATTTAATTAATCATGTTGTGACGAATCGCTTTGAGTACTCAATCAGTGTAATAACTTCTTATATATTAAGTATAAATAAATATTGTATAGCATATTAATGTTTTTCATTATAATTCCCATGGCAACTGAACTGCTTTTTATAATTGTTTTTTTGTTTAATTCGTCGTGACAAAAAAACGCTTTAGATATATACAACCTTAATGGTAAGTATGAATTACCTATTATAACGTAAAAGTTACTTACAATACATTTGGAGACCAGTGGCGTGGCGTTGAGTTCCGCCACTCATGATCCAATGTCTCGATTTCATGCGGAAAGTGGAGAACGGAGTTTCTTGTCCCTAAGTTTTTTCTGACTACTCTGATATGCGGAAAAAAGCGTGAAGCTAAAGAAGAAATATCTTTTGGTGCAGTTCAATGTACATTTATGTAAATTATACATTACGCTTTAATCTGATTAGGTCAAATGCGACATTCCTCTGTACATACCTATGTATAATATATTTGTTATAGTGAACTGTAAAGAACGGAAAAGGAATTGTCTATATGCACCTGAAACTTCTCTCAAGCTTTAAAACAGCGATGTGCAATATGCGGGAAAAAGCGAGAAACTGGTTATGTGTGCAAATTTTCAAACAAATTGGACGGTAATAAGCGTCTTTTAAATAGGCACTATAGTCCATAAATACTATAAAATTCTTCTTTGTATTTTATGTAAGAAATATTATAGCATCATATTACAATGCAAAACTATACATCTAGGTGTTTTAAAATATGTGAACAAGGAAATGGGTCAAACGCATTTTGTTAACAATTAACATAAACGTAACAAATCTTCGGATGGTGGGATTCACGACCACCCACGAACTATTTACGTTCCAGCCCCCGTTTAATTTAAACAAACAATTATTACTTTTTCTTACCTTCTATCAAGGGTTGATTATGGTCAGACAATGTAAACAACCCTTTTATGGCGCTGTTAAAGATTAGACTAGTATTTTGGTTTTCTATTTTATACCTTCAATTGACTGCTATTTTATATGGCTTTGGGTGCAATTTATTATGAATTTCTTATATGGTGAGGTAAAGATTTAAAGGTTAGGAAAGATGAGCTCGGATAGCATGCACCAGTTATTTGAATAGCTTCGCCTAAATCGCAAAAGACAAATAAATATAAAGAGGTATTAAATAATATATTTTTTTCTGAAAATAAGGAACTTATTTTAGTGTTCGCTAGAAAGAAGTAGTCAAGAGTTCAAGAATACTCGATCTCGGGTGGTCCGGTACAGACGTAGGGTGTATTGGGATTAATATTATTTCAAATATATATTAAAAAAGTATTTCATTTTTCATTTTTATTACTATTATAGTAGAAATTTATTCTATATAATAAATAGGTAATAAGTGTCTAAGCGGCATTATATATTATTTTAATAAAAATCTTTGCTACCTTGTTTTCGCACAGATAAGACTGTAAAGACATTTTTGATATTATCCACACAAAAATACCCACTATCCTTAGTATACAGTCATATATTACTGGATTTGTAATCCCAGCTAACTTGGACATAGAAAATATACATAAATATTTCCATGTCTCGTGTGCCTGTACCTTCATAGCAAGACTAGTTTACGATAGTTGCGAGTGCCACTTAACGCCCGTCGAGGCTACCGTGTACTTACCCCTCTCCCGAACATCCAACTATAGATGCATCCCAGAAATAATATGATTCTTAATGAGATGCGCTGTTTTGAAATTATATGTTAGATCAGGTGAGGTCATAGTGCCGCTGTGAGACACCATCTGTCTGTAAACGCGACTACTTGAGAGTTCAATTTCCAATCAGGGAAATGATTTTAATTTGATTAGCTTTATTTCTCCGCTCTGTTGAACAAGACAAAGCGAGACGTTGAGCCACGCATACACAATGTCTTGAATTTGGGCGGAAAGTGGAGAATTTGATGTCATAACACTATATCTCTGCCTATCTGATATGCGGGAAAAAGCATGAAAAAAAAATATTATAATGCGAGTGCAATTTTAAGATTAACAATTTAATATATTTCTTAACTACTTGCTGCTAACAAAGTTGTTACTTATATATAATTTTAATCATTTAATAATTTTTCAAAATTTTAATATGACCGATTCTCAGTAATCCTCTCAAATGTTCTAACTAAAAAGCAATAGCAAAGATTAGCGGCTTTTTAGGATCCCTTCCTTGAACGTTATGTTGTAGGATAACCGCTAAATACAGGATTAACAATAGGAATTTTTGCTTAGGGGCGATGTTTAATTATTCTTGCATTACGACTGCTTACGCTGAGTCTATTGGTGAAGAGGGGTAAATATGAAATGTGAATAACAATATTGCTTTTCCAATTTGACCAATATTTCCCATTTGGCAAAGTATCCAGACATCGTGAAAAACTCTATACGAGTTAGACTGTATACAACTGCAGTATGACGATGCCCGTTTTTTTCAGCCTCACGCTTTGTCCCGCATATAAGGGCAGGGTGAACCTAGTGGAAAGACACTCCATTCTTCACTTTTTGCCCTAATCCGAGACAAAGCTAGTTGAATGAACTCAACGCCGTGATTTCTCTTGAAACTAGAACGGAGTAATGGAAATATTGAATATAATCATTCCCACGAGTGAGAATCGAACCCACAATCATCCTGTATTTAGTTAGAGGCTTTCACGCTGTGCGACCAAGGTCTCAAATTATCTACAGAAATTATTATTGGTGCATAAAATCAAATATCTATTACTTCACAGAAATTGTGTCGATGTGTATATTGCTTACATTCCTCTCCCACCGCTAGCCCTCTATACCTTAAGCCACTACGAGGGAATTAGGCAGCGGTAATAAAGTTCCCAGGCATCCCCCGGTCGGCCACTTGTCCCGGATTACGCTGGTTTTGCGATTCGCGTGTCGACACTCGCTTGGTTTTTATGATGTTAATGGTAAATGCCTATAGACCTGGTATGCAAAAAATATATAATATATGAACTTTATTACAGTTAATATGTTTTTTTTAGTTTTACGCTTTTTCCCGCTTGACAGGGTTGTCAGAGAGAACCTAGTGTCAAGACACTCAGTTCTCTACTTTCCGCCCGAATCCGAGACATTTTTCACTTTGTTTTAAATACCAGAGCGGAGAAAAGAAAATATTTTAAATATAATCGTTTCCCCGAGTGAAAATCGAACCCACAACCAATCGTGTTTACAGGCAGACGCTCACCCACTGTTTATATATTATATTATTATTTCTTGATACTTGGCTTGATTGAACTAAGGCATCAGTGTCTTATTTTTTTTAAGTTATGGCCTAGATAAAGTGGAATATATTCTTCTCAGCTATTTAAAGTAAATTCCAACAAGATTTAAAAAAATGCGTAGCGTCATATAAACCGCTCTTATCCGGAGGTCTATGGCATAACTTTAATTGTTTTTAAAGTGCGTGCGCGCGGTTGGTTTCATTCATGATTTTAAAGGGCTTTGCGAGCGTGGGACACTAAGTACAAGCAAACTTTTCTAGCTAGCTATGTTTGGGTACATGCAACTTATTTGCAATAGATAAGTTTATATCAGCTTTTTATACACGAAATTTTAAGATTTTAAGATTTAGCCATGCGTTCTATTCGTTCGCGATTAAAACAAATGTTTTTTATATCATAAGTGTATGTGGATAACACTTAATTTTTATTTCTATCGCCAAACGATTGTTTGTCGCAATAATCTTTGGGTAGCAGAATTTTGTAAAAAACTCTCTACAGAGATGTTAACAAAACTGTAATAAGCGTATAAAATTTCATGATTGCCGGATGTCGAACGCATCGCTTAGCGGTCAGAGCGATTGGACGGTTCCCAAGAGGCGCGGGTTCGAGTCTCACTGCGCTTAATTTTTTATACGTTGTTATTAACAAGGTTGTCATATCTGTGTAAGAAGTAACAATTTAACAATTGTTAATCGCTTTTAAAAAAAAATATCTTTCTGTCGTTTCTATTCGGGGATTATTAAGAGGATATCAATCCAGGTATCAAAGAATTTTCAATTTTTATTTTCTTTGGCAAATTGTGTGCTAAGATAGAGAAGCTAACATCGCGTATTGTATAACCTAACTGAAAAAAAAATGGAATATGTAGGAGATATACCTCCTCAAATGCGACTTCCCATAAACATCGCGCTTAGTTATGGCTTGTTCACAATATTGCCGATACACAAATTTTCCATACTTCCAGTGTTTCGGTAAAATACTTTAATACAAATAATGCCTTATATAATAGGATGGTAATAACTATCTTTATGGAATATACATATGTATTATATAATATAAGGTACAATTTTTTTTACGTTTTACTTTTAATATTTAGGAGGCATTTTGACAAAGATGAGAATGATCATCGTGGCACAGTCAGAGAGTATCTGCTTCGTATAGCTTACTTAGAGCGCTTGGACCTACACGAGAGGTGCGGGTTCGAATCTAGCTAGGTTCAAATTTTGTAAAGAGTACCATTATGAAAATCAAACATGGTTACCATTTATAATAGAGATCATCATGGTACAGTAGGACAGCCTCTTCACTGTAAAAGCGATAGATATAGATTCGATTCCCACTAGGGAAATAATTCTGATTTACCGACACTCTGTCAAGACAAATCGACGCCTTACGTTGTATTTTTTTGATCTCAATTTTAATTTTCAGTTATTTAAATTTTTTTTGGTATAGCATGGTATTTAGTGAACCTATTCCGTTTACAATCAGCCTATTCTGTTTACATAGCTTCGGGTCAAGCTAACTGCAACTAATTCTTTCATTCACCAATTTCACCAATTTTTACATAATAACAATAATTTCAAATAATAACTTTTCAATAATTATAATATTTTGATAGCTTTTGAGTGCTAATAGCGATCTGTTAAAATAAAAAACAAACCAAGAGTAGTGTTTGAGGGCACGTCGTATTCAATTTACGACAAAATGTTATAACATTGTGGTATGAAATGTAAAGGAAACAGGCTCTTAAGATGGGATTTGGCTCCGCGGTACCTGTGCAGGCGCACCGTACCTGGCCTAGGAAAACAAAACGTGGAACTAAAGTGGATAAGATATTTTGTTATTACTATACTAAAATATTAAATTATTTATATTTTTGAAGGCCTTGTGGTTCAGTAGGACTGCGTCTGACTGTTAACGTGTTTAGTTGTGGGTTTGATTCCGATCTGGTATATAAGACAAAGCATGGCGGTGAGTTCCGCCACTCAACACGCAATAACGCGGAAAGTGAAATACAGGTTTTCTAGGTGGTAGGTTCTGTAGGTTGAAACTGAAAGAAAATATAGTTATTATATTTTTTGTTATTATCGGTTTCTAAGATAATGGTTAGTAGAAAAGTACAGTAAACTACTCTAAAAATAGGTGATACCTGATTTCCGATGATGTCTTCGATTCGATCTATAAAAAAAATAAATTTATAATTTTTTATTTGTATTTTAAATATATTGAATGAAACATACTATTTAATAATATAGCTGTAAAAATGAAATGCGCAAATTTAATAATAATTAAGGTGAATTTTCAAAGCTTATTTCATTTACTTACATTTATCACAGAAACAAACAGAAAATTAAAAGTAGTGAGATGTTTTTTTTAAAAACATTTTGTACTATAAAAAAACCTAAGATGTTTACATAGGTATATCCACTGACGTCTCTACCTGTTATAAGTATGATATTTTCATATTTTGACGGTATTTTTTTGTGTGACACGCTAAGTGGCATGATGAGACCACCCACGGCGTAGGAAAAACCGAAACTTTTTTATTATCGTTCGATTATATCAAGAAAATATTCACACTAGTTAAAGCCTGCATTTAATGGTAGAGTAAAAAACGCAGAAAATACAATAAATAAAACGTTATTTTATCAAAGGTATATATCAAACAAATGTTTAGAATTGTTATAAAAAATATTGTAATTGTGCAATTCATTGTGCTTGATTTGTGCATACAAGTAAAGTTTAACTATGTGAAACTCAATTTTCCTCTGTTTACACAATTTCATCATCCATCTTAAAGTGATCTAAAGTCTTTCCTATTCTTATTAATATAACACTTTGAGTTTGTGGCCTAATTCAAAAAATGTATTTCGTACAGAATCACTATGAAATCTTAGAGTACGTTTGTTATGGTCACTTTCATATAAGCTCTCGTAGTAGGTACTGTATGTATAATCTATATTTAAAAATAAGTAAAAGTATTTCTTTAATTAATTTAAGCGTACAGTTGTGGCTCACACATCAATGTATTTCTGTCAATGTGTTAATGTCGAAATCAAGACAAAATATTAAGATAATACTATTATAAGACAGATAAAAGACTTTGAGAATAGTCGTATCGATACACCTTGGCGCAGTGGAACAGCGTATGACTGTAAACGCGATTGGTTGTGGGTTTGATCCGCACACGGAGTATTTCCATTTCTTCGCGACAAAGCGTCGAGTTTCGCTACTCAATACGCAATAATGTGGGGCGGAAAGTGGAGACCGAAGTGTCTTGACATTACTACCCTGCTATGGGGGAAAAAGCGTGAAGCTGTACAGATACAGTATAGAATTTGTTAAGTGCAGTTCTATTGGTATGCAGGTAATATAAAAGCAGTAAGTTTTTTTTTTCAAAGTTACACTGGCTATATTTAACGAAATTATTGACATCTGTGAAATGAAACTTTTAAAACGGATTAATCGCGTATATTATTGGTATCCGAAAATACATTTTAGAAAACCGACGACGTTTTAAACACTTTACAGTAGTTCGTGGTCACATCTTATTACTAACATCTGTTTCCAATAAAATAATCATTGATTTTAATAAGCTTTTTAATTTTAATAATATTTTTGATTGCTAAAGACTACCACTGCTAATAAAGCACTTTTAACATTTTGAACTATTATTCACACACTTAGGAAATACGCAATCGGATTTAAAATTTAGGCTTAGCGATCAGAACGCTTGGACCGTTTCCAAGAGACGTGGGTTCAAAACCCACTGCGTAAAATTTTTTGCTTTTCCAGAATTGTGCGCTCTTTTTTTACCTTGGTAACTTTAAACCTGTTGCGGAAGCAGTGAGAGATTCAATTGTAAAAAATAATAACATAGTTTAAATATCGTTTTACTTATAAATAAATTATATATATACATATTTAGTTGAACACAAATATTGTATATTCAAATATCTATTATTTTTCTGCATGACTCACAGTATATTTTGACTTAACTAAAAATGAAAACATTCAATCAGGATATTTGAATGGGATTTTCAATCATTCATGGCACCTTCTTTTCCAGGAGCCGATCACACTTTAAGCAGAATTCTGTCCACCACCTCCAATCCTACCGCTTCGATTCGAGACATTGTGCGTGTTGTACTCAACGGAACAGTGAGATGAATCAGTTTAGAAGTATATTATGATTTCTGCAGGATCTGAACCAACCGCCATTACATTTACACTTAGACCTTCATTTATAACAATTCTGCTTTCACTATCATTATAGCAAAGCAAGTTTTTGCAGAATCCATTTAACCAGAATTAATACATGTACCATAACGTCTGTTTCTGTCTGAGATTTGCTTCTTCAATGTTAGGTATGCTTTAGACCGAACAGTGGGCCACTAGCCGTTCCTACAGTTATTTGCGTTATTATTGCATTACTCAGTACGGTCAAGATGCATTTCAAATGTGCGATTGTTTTGTCAAAATTGCAGGCTGTGGATAAAATTTATGGATGCTGCGAGATTTCGATTTGTATGATAAAGCTTCACTCTTTTTCTCGCATAGCAGAATGGGAAGAGAGGAAACTAGTGCTAGTTCTTTTATTATTTTTTTGGACCGGAAATTGAGACATAGTGTGTTAAATGGCGGAGAAATGCGGGGAAACCACCACTTAGTCTACCAGAACCAGACCAAGTCACCAGAAGTTAGTACAGTTTACCAAGTTTGTGTATCGATTAAAATACATTTTTGTAGTGTTTCTTTTATATTTTTAAATAATTATATTTGTTAATATTTTATATATTTATTATAATTTTAAAAGGTGAGATATGTTTTATATGGACACTTCGACACTGATATAGAGTCATACACTTTTAACTAGTCTTTTATCCAATTAAATAAATCAACACTTAAATTCGATAATGTAAGGTCTAACCTATAGACGTAGTAAAAAAATAAACAGTTCAGTTTCAGTATAATTTTATTTCATTATGAAGGAAATTGGTAGCAATAAATGAAAAATGTAACTGCTTTTTCTTTGTAATACGAACTTTTTGCCAGAAAACCTCTTAGCTACGCGGCGCGCTCAGTGCCGCAGCGACCACGGGACCACGAATTTTCGACCACTTTTCACATAAGCGTAGGGAATTTAGTTAGTTGGTCGCGATCTCGACGCTGTGTCAACATCGCCCTAATGGTGTACCGTGAGTGTCTAAGCCTGGCTGTCCACTGGCTATCGATCTTTCATATATGTATAAGAAATGTTGCTTTTGTTATATTCGAATTTTAAGGTTGCAATTTTCCTGCCTATGTTCGTTTGATGTAATTCAAGTATATGCATAATTGTTGTCCTTTACTTTCTTAAATACCGTCTACTAGAGAATCTTTGCAAAACTAATGTTTGTATATTTAAAAATATATATATATAACTCCTACTTGAAACGTTTTCAAGAGGCGCGAGTTTAAATCCCGCTGCGTTCAATTTTTTATATGTTTTCTAAATATGTCTTTTTCAATTTCGTAAGTGTGCGAATATCACTTTAAAAAGTGTTAAAAATATATATATTATTTTGAGTGCGTTTATTACAATTCTTTACAGGCAATTATTTGCTTTATGCACTTCGATAAACTATTTTCTGGGAGATAACAACTAACATTCTCGTTAAGCTACACTGGAACACCACGTTTAGAATCGTTTGGTCGAACTTACAGCTCTTTGTAGATCATGCTTATAAGGCAAAGGCTTCGGTGTGTGGCCTCTGGGGAAATAACTTTCATAATTACACTACGCTTACATGCAAACTGATATAAATAAGATTTGATACTTGAGTTTTGAGAATTTGTTCTCTAATTCTATATGCTTACTCAGGTGTATTAACGCCATAGTAGAGCAGTGGGACTGTGCCTGTTTATAAGTTCGATAGCAATGGGTACGATCTGCACTCCAAAAAATATGATTTTATTTAAATTATTATCTATCCATTGGCTTAGCAAGACAAAGAGTATGGTAGAGCTCCGTCACATAAGGTGTAATGTTTTAAAAATTGGCACAAAATTAGAGGATGGAGTGTTTTTAGAGATGCGAGAAGCTCGTGTATTTCGTAGTGGGTTTTTGCTACGTCACTAGTTAGTGCAAGGGCTGGTATAGGTACATATAGTAAGGAGTGTTGTCAATTCATAAATCACTGATGTAACATGTTCACCAAGACTCTTGTATTAGCTTAACCTTTTTGTTTCCATCTGTCCAAGTTCCAAGTTAAAAATTAGGGATTCAGATTCGATGACAATACCGTATTTTCGTAACATAAACCTGATGTCCTAGTCAAGATAAAAAAAATAACCGGAAAAATTATTTTAAGCGTGTTTTGTTTCCTGTACTATTTTATCAATAAGACATATTTCTTACAAAAGGGTATAAAACTATTTTAAAACCTTTGTTATTTTTATTCGTTATTTTTATTTAATTTGCTGGTTTTGAAAACGTAATGTAACATTATATCATATACTGTAACAATTAATAAATTATTCTCTTTTTAATTAAATTTAAGTGAATATATGTGTAAGAAATTTAATGATTGTCTATGAAATCGTGGTAAGCGTTGTTCGATACTAGATGGCGCTACTCGTAAGTACCGTTGCATTTAACCATTTAAATAGACATTTCTTCAGTTTTTTAACTATTATCCTTTATTTCTAATATGTTTTATGTTTTAAAATGAAAAACAACCCCAGGTTCTCGTTTTTTCAAATAGCAGTGTAGTTGGATTGAACCTAGTGTTTCTCCACTTTATAATATTGATAATAAATTTTTTTATTACAAAATGTTATACGATTTCAAATTACATATTGAATTTCTAAAGAATAACCGCGTATTTATTTTTAGCCGTGTCAAATCTCTGCAAATTCTCACGTCAATTTTAGTTCGATCTTATTAACAATAGGATAGCATAGCGACAGCGAGTATGGACGTGCTGGCTTTGATGCACCTCGGCTTATGTACCTGGCTTATCTTGTTAGGTGTAAGGTGGTCAAGACAGCCTTTTGTCAGATAATGCGGGAAGCTCCATTGTTACTAATTACGCGTAAGATAAATAAATATATAGGGTTAAAGGCGACCTCCATTGTGTACTTGCCAAGCAGTTCTCAAATTTGGAATTTAAATTTGTTAGTACATCAATAACTGCATTTGTTTCAGATGCTGATAGATTATTTAAATCGGTAGGTATGTAAAACTCGTATTTGCTATTCTCTGACTATGTACAGTCGAAAGAAAGCCATAGAAAGCTGATATTTGGTATATAGTTATTTTGGGATGCTCAAGTTTCAGAATTTGTCGAATTTCAGGAAATAATTTTGTTTATTTTGTTTTCACTTCCCTATATTGGTAAGACAAAGTGCGGAGTTGAGTTTCGCCACCCAACACACAATGTCTGAATTCGAGTGAAAAGTACGTCGTCGGGAAAACCATCAGTTTATTTTTAAAATCGTGCATTTAAAAACTTATCTAACCAATAAGTTCAAATAGATTTGTTATCAACAGATTTGTTCCCCTAATGATCAATAATGACTACAATTCTGATAACAAAAGTGACTGCTTTAATTTAATTTTCTTACAAAGCAAATATACTACAAAAGTATAGTTAAAATCTTCACAAATGAGATGATTAATGTGATAAAGAAGACTCCGTTTGCAAAACGAAATGCAGCAGTAGGTATAAAGCGATACTCTGTTTGCGTTATTATGGCGGTAATTAGTATTGTTGCTAAGACAGGAGCCAGCTGTTTACTTAATTAACTGTTTTGTTTACCTTATAAGTCTTACTTTGTATTGTAAATATATCTAATGCGACGAATTTTATTATAATGAATTATGGCCGTGGTGGAACAGTGTGATAGCGTCCAACTGCAAACATGATTGGTTGAGGGTTCAATTTCAACCATTCAAGGTTCAAGGTCCATTTGAAAATTGGAAAATTTAATTCATAAAAATTTTATTACTGTTGTGATATGATTAATATTTAAATTATTGTCATTTCTCCGCTCTGATTAAAGCATGGTCAAAGCGCAGTAATTAGTTGCAAACATCAAACATGTCTCTAAATTAAACGGAAAGTATAAAAGAGTATCTTGAAACTAGGTTGTCTCTGCCTACGCTGCTCTGTGAGAGCTAAACAATAAAATTATAATTTATATTAATAAAGTTATAACACCGTTGTTGCATATTAGACACGTCTGATTGTAGCAATTGGCAGTGGGTTTGAATATAGTTTTGACAATCGGCTTCACCTGCGTAAAGTACGCCTGCGTTTATCCCTACGCGCAGACACGTTCTCACTCTAATTACACTAACTTTGCTTAAATTTGTAATTTAAGTGGTTGTAGCTTTTTAATTTATGAACCAATTTATTTATTTTTTTAATCTATTTTTATTTAGGGTCTTTTTATGTAATAATACAAAAATGTCAGCCCCATCGTTCCCTAAAACAATCTTCAACACACACAATTATAGCATTTCCTTAATCTTCTAAGAACTTAGTTACCACAGAACAAGGTTCAGACAATAAACATTGGAAAACACCTACATCTCTTAAATTTAAATTATATCGACGAATTAAGTCTTGACGGGCCCCGGCATTACGGACACATTCCACTAAGAAATGGTGAATATCATCCTCCACTCCGCACAATTCACAGTTAGGAGAATTTACTTTCTTCATGAGAAAACTGAATTTCTTTAACGGAATATGCCCAGCACGCAACCTAAGAGCAGTAACAATTTGTTCACGTGTCATTTTTTTTTCACCAAACCAAGGGATCTGAGGAAGCTTATTCTGAATAACTTTACACCATATTCCTTTAATTTAATTCCAATTGAAATGAAATAAATACTTAATGTTAAAGAAAGTTTATCAAAATATAATAGTTAAAATTACTTATGAACTGGTGGTGTTGAGCCGTTTCTTAGATTAGCGTGCACAAACGCACAGACAAATAAATAAACATACAAACAGCAAAGAAAATTAAAAATCATTGTTTCAGGTTCTATTATATTAATCAAAGCCGTATATCTTCCATGTACAGACTGTGATCAATTACATTATTATTATATGTATATAGAATGCATGTTTTATGGTTTCTATGCAAAGTGAGACTATCAATAAGTGATAGATACTGATGCTGTACATAATTTCATTGAACCTATCATGCAAAAATACTGTGTGTGTTTTCTAAATGATGTGTTTTTCAATTTCCTAAGTGTGCGAATAATGTTTAAAAAAAATGTTAAAAAAATATTTCATAAATAGCATTCTCTCTTGCCAAACGATTGCTCGTAGAATAATCTTTGGGTAGCAGAAATTTGTGAAAATCTCTCTACAGAGATGCGGAGGTCAGAGCGCTTTTCAAGAGGCGTGAGTTCAAATCCCGCTGCGTTCTAATTTTTATACGTATTTAAATGTCTTTTTTTATTTCCTAAGTGTGCGAATAACACTTTAAAAAATACACTATATTACGTCTATATAACTTTTTTGTATTTTATTTTCGGAAATACATATACATATTTCAAATTATCTAGAGCAAGACACACAAGGCAATATTATTTATTTAATATATATTAATATTATATAATATATAATATTTTGTTCTATAGTAGTTTGAAAGGTATATAAAAAGATTTTTCAAATAATGTAACAAAAAAATCTTCTTGTACCTATTACATAAGTGTATATATGTATATATATTGGTTTCTATATACATTTCCAGCAATACACCTACGTAGCTTATTACTGAATAAGAATATAAATAATAAAACACACAATGTCCTATAGAATAGCGGAAACTGAGCGCCACATATACGGTATATTCTACTGTGCACTTGCAACATTCTTTATTATATAAATAACATTATTAAGCTATTTCATGTAACTAGATACTTTGATGTGTAAAATACACATTACTGTGGCAACAAATGCTTAATTTTATACAAAAATGTATGGACAAACACATGGTAGTGTGTTTTATAGTATGGCTTTGCATTTATTGACATTTAACACTGTTACTTTATTTAAGAAAGCAATACCACGTGCACACTCTTTGAATATATTAATAACAAAATATACTACATATGATTTAATAATATTATACGAAAATAATATAATTATGATATAAAATTTTCAGTAAAATCGACGGTTCAAAGTGGATGACACTCGTCGCAACTCGACACCGGATCCAAGCTAATGGCCGATACGTGTCCCTCGCGTGTAACACGAACTGCATTGTATACCTACGCATTGCTCATATTGAATCTCTTCTTAACCGATTATACTTGTATATAAAAGATTATTTACTAAATTATATAATGAATGCAAAAAAAAATATAATTAAAATGATATTTTCAATCTGAACGTCGAATTTCTCCCGCGTAGGAAGGTAGCCTAAGAGAATCTACTGTCAAGACACTCCGTACTCCACTTTCCGGTGAAACCCAAGACATTGCGTGGGCGAAGGTATGAAAATAATTTAATTATATATTGATTCGATCAATTTTTATCCAGTTTTATATCCATTTTTATATACAGTTGGTTACAATATTTTAACTTATTAAGGCAAAATCTCACCAAGGTAGAAGCTCTGCATATATTATTTTTAAAATAGACGGAAGTAGGCAACAAAATGATATATATTATTGTACAAGAAATAACTTTAAAATTTTGTTTTGTTCTTACTGCTACTGAGTATAGATCAGTTAGTTTCACTTATGTTATTTTATTATACTTATTTCTTTTCATATTTAGGTATATATAATCAAAATATTTTAAAGAAATGTCTCTTAAATAGGCAGTAAAATATGCGTTGCGTTGGCTATGTGTGTGTGCCTAATATTAATTTTATTTTACAAATTTTATGTGTTTCCAATGCATCATTACAAAAAATATTAACCATCTGTACTTCATATCCACATGTACCTTTTACTATGTATATATAATATATTTCATAATAATTTATCCTCAAAATTTTCGTACAAAGTTGCCGAAAGCTTTACCTTCGCGCGATACGCGAATGATAATTATTATTTCTACCCGTTTCATAAATAATAATTATACTTTTAAACTTATAAAATATTATTTCATAATACCTGCTTACTTATAACTTAGTATGTTAAACAATGTATGTAAGTATCTATAGTTGTAGTATACAACTATTCGTATTTGTAATTTTAAACTATTGTGGTGCAGTAGAAAACCGACTGAGTATAAAGGCGATGGTATAAGATACGATCCTTACTCGAGAGAATGGCTATATTTAAATAATTTTCATTTCTCCTCTCGTTGAATTAAGCTACTCAACACACAATTAATATAATAAGGACATTAAAATTGGCATTAATTTAACAATAGGTATATGAATCTTTCTCTTCAGGAGCTTTTAGTTCAAGTTTTTTTAGACGTTTCAGGCTTTTAAATCAAAATTTGTTTATCTATCAACAATAATAACTTTGTTTACAAAACAGAACGTTCAGTCTAATGTGTTTATAATTGATTTATTTTTACATACATCATATAAGTCGTTAGGCTTACAGTAATGCTACTCATTTACTTAATTTGTTTGTTTTTTTATCTTACTTAACAGGAGTCAGCATATTAAGAAAGGAATATTATTTATTTTTATACGGCTTATATAAAAATACAAGCGATTGCAATAATATAACAGCAGAATGATATACGGGTATAATTTGTAGCGGATCCGCCGGAAAAGAAAACTTTGAATAAGTTAATATATATCTATATGGAAAATCTCTTTCTGTTAGCAGCCGTAGTCTTAATAGGTATCATGTACATAGGTTTCTTGGGGAATAAATAAGAACACTAATTTACCAAAAAGAAGCAACGGAATGTTATGTTTAACAGACAAAACTCCTATGAAAAAGCTAAATATGTTATTTGTAAAGTGTCGTAAAGTGTACGCAAACGGAGTTGCGGGCAGAAACTAGTTATAATTTATTAAGAAAATATGTTGATACATTTTTATAAAATTGCATTGTAACTAGTAAATGAAAATGATTGACGTTCATTTTATTATTTTGATAGCTACTTCAGCCTTTAGATACCTAACACAAGTAGGAACGTAATTCCTAAATGTTCTTATATTTAAAGTAAGAAAAATGCATACTTTGTTCTTTTTGTTTAATTGTGTAAAATTAACTATTTCATTATATTCCATATAGGTATCGAGAACAGAATTTTATGTTTAATTTTAATCAATGACAAAAATAAATAATTTTAGCTCGTCATGTCACGTCATCTTGTGTCTTACAGTAAAACCATCAACGACACAAAACGTATATCTTGCTAGGAAAAATATCAGAATAAGCTAAATATATTAAAAGCACTATTCAATTTAAGATTTAGTAGAGAATTTTGGTAGTAAAGTGAGGCAAAGAAGCAAAACGTGGTATTTTACACTGAACACAAAGACGGGTTTTAATCAAACGTAATTGAGTGGTGCGGTAAGTAATCGAGTAAAAGGCCGCGATATTCAGCGTACGTTTCAAGATCAGATCGCGGGCGACGTTCAAAGCTCCACACAACTACACATTCCCGCTAACGCACTTATGATTATTCCATGTTTTTATCTTTCCGAGCTGCGGTATTATTAGCGGACGCGAGTCTCGGAGGCGCGGGGGACGCGGGCGCGGCGTGGCGGGCGGCGGCGCGAGGTGCGGGGAGGGGCACATGCGCGCGCACTGGGGGCGTATTGCGCGAGTCCCCGCCCCCTGACTGCCATGGCCGGCAGTGGAGGGGAGCGCGGGCCCCCGGCTTCTATTTACTCTTTCAATCAGTGCGAGTGTTTGCCCCTGGCCGGCGTGCACGCGCGGGTGATGCGCTAGCCATGATCTCGCAGAAGCTGTCGTACGGCGACGTGCCGACGTCCGCGGCGCTGTCCTCGTTGTCACCGGGCCTCGCGCCACCTTATGTCAATGGAATGGGCTGCATGCCTGCCCAACCGTACCCGAATCTCTACACCAATAACATGGTCGCGGGCGGCTCGTGCATGGGCTCGCCGGGCGTCGGGTACTCGCCGCCAAGCACGATGGCGTCCTGCATGGGCGGCGGCGGCGCTGTGCCCTACGGGACTCTACCGCGGGAGCAGGAGGCTGCCTCTCCAACCTCAGCGTTGCAGCGCGCTCGCAATGACAAGACCTACCGCCGCTCCTACACGCACGCTAAGCCGCCCTACTCCTACATATCGCTGATCACTATGGCTATCCAGAACAACCCGTCTCGGATGCTGACTCTCTCGGAGATTTATCAGTTCATCATGGACCTGTTCCCATTCTACAGACAGAACCAACAGCGCTGGCAAAATTCTATTCGACATTCGCTTTCCTTCAACGATTGTTTCGTCAAAGTGCCACGAACGCCCGACAAGCCTGGTAAGGGCTCGTTCTGGACTCTCCATCCCGATAGCGGAAATATGTTTGAAAATGGCTGTTTCCTGCGACGACAGAAGCGATTCAAAGATGAAAAGAAGGAATCTCTTCGCCAAGCACAGAAAGCTGCTCAAACTCACGGGCATCACGGCGGTCACGACAAACGGGAACACGGCCACGAAAAGTCCAGCGGAGGCGCGGGCACCGGTGAGGAGAAAGAAATGCGTGACGAGTTGCTGGCACAGCTGCATGCGGCGCCAGAGCTCTGCCTTCCGGAACATACGCCACTTGCGCTTGAGCATTACGCGCAGCTGAAACAGGAACCTACCGGATATGCTCCGGCACCACATCCGTTCAGCATCACGCGACTGCTGCCGGGCGCCGACACGAAATCTGATCTGAAGATGTACGACGTGAACTACGGATATGGGCACGCACCGGCTGACAACTATTACCAGTCGCCGCTGTACCACCACCACGCACACGCCCACGCGCAGCCGCCCTTGTGACAGTATCCCCTGGCGTAGGCGCCGTACCGCACCCCCAGCGCTCCCTGGCCGCGCCGAGGGTGAGTTCCGCCGCCAACGCCCGATCAGCCCCAATTTCATACTCGGACTCATGTGAGCGTGATTTGTGTTATTGTGATATTGACGTCGTCACTCGGGGCCTATAAATTTGTTGTGTACATATTTTCGATTTTAAGAGTCGTTGTGCGCATTTTAGTAGTTAGTTGTTCGATGCACGAGTGACGCGCCCCGAGCGGCGGCAAAGTTAGGCCTAACTCGGTTTGTGGGACTCGCGTGAAGTGTCCTTCTGAGTCCTCTGAACTATAAATAGCACATTCGTATACCAAATCTAATTAGATTTACGATCTAAATACTCGATTTCAACAATATTTGGGGCTGTACTTATCATAATAACGTACGCATACAAAGCGTGGCTTTTTCAATGAACAATGATATCTAAACTTTTCCGCCCAAAACAATAAGCACATATCACATAATGCTTGAAATAATCGTGGCGATAATGCGATCAATACGACTCCCTTATCGGCTTTATCTATCGATGTTTTGATAAATTGATTATTTGCGCGTTGAAATCTTTTGTAGACACGTTACATTGACAATTGTTTCATCTACTAATATAAAGATTTCAAGCAAAACGTTACGAATAAAATAAAATGTGAAACGAATTATTAATAAATTACGCTGTTAGGTTAAAAAATATTAAAAATTATAAGTATGAAGTGTAAATATAAATTGTATTTAAATATTAGATTTATTTAAAAGCAGTGTTATACCTCTTTTATTTAATATTCGGAGAGAACAATTTTATATGTAATTTCATAGAGTTTGTAAATATTTATTTAAAAGATTTGGTGTAAGAATGCGCGAGAGGTAATCATATCGTGGAATGAACAGTGCAATGTTTGTGTAACAAATGTGTATAAATAAAATTATTGATTATATATAGATAGGGAAAACGGAATTATTGTCCTATGACCATCGCATTTAGGAGTGTAGATACATGTATATATAGTGTAAGATATATAATTACTTCTAAATAATGGTGTTTGGTGTAATTGGGTACCTATCTCGCTTCTGCACGTTCCATTCAAATATATATTTATATGCAAGTTTCAATTTAGCATTTTCATTATTAATATAATATTAATTTTGACAAACGTACGCTCACACTTCGATAAATTACAAAGACTCTACTTTGTACTATACAATTCGTATGCTATATTAATATATAACGTAAGCACATGATGAATTTCGGTACTACTCAGTATTATATCATAAAGGTTGTTTCAAGTTGCGAAATTATACGTTATATAAGCACATATGAAGAAAAATACGATGGTTTTTGTTTGTAGTTAACATTATTGGGTGACGCCGATCACCTTGAGTGACGCGTGATTCAGTAGAGCCTTGCTATTTAATCATTATCCGTCACCATTACACATATATGGCTACTATAGAGTCAATTCCAAAAGTTATAGTTCTATTTTTTTCATATACGTACGTACGTTTGTTGAATGCTTCTTTAAATTATATGCTAAATTCATTCTTGTAGTTATAAATACATATTATATATTTCTCGAATCTAGATAGGTAACTTGTAATATCATCTGTTAGTTCCAGAGTTAATAAAATTAAGTTTACAAAAATATTTGCTGTTTTTATTGTTAGCCTCGCAGCCGAAAGACGAGTGAGTGAAATTGACTTTTTTTCTATTAATCCAATTTCATTTAATTACCAATAGGTACTTAATGAGCTGATAACTTTTTTTAAAGTTACCTGAACAAAAACACATTTAAAGTGCATCTCTACAATTTTTTGCTTATTTAAACTCATTCATATAATAAAACAATATAACTTAACGTCATTCCATTCAAAGTCATAAAAATTCCCATAGTAAGCCTATTCAGGGGTTTCATCACACATAATCATTTTAACACTTCCGGTGCAGACAAAGTAAGGCACAGGTACCTGTCGGCGCTAGTATTGTGCATAAAACGAATAAAAATACTTATCGCACACTTTTACTGTCAGTTATTTTCACTTTTGTCGGCATTGCGTAAGATAAAGTTATTCCAAGCTCCAATGACATTTGTAAAGCAATAAAGCAACAAAAGGGTTAACACGTGGCGGTGTTAATTTGTTTAAAAGAACGAACGTAGCTGCGAAACTAGTGCTAATAGGCCACAATGTCGCAGGGAAGGACCTTTGGTCGGTCATCTTTAAAATTATATTTGGTTTTCATGATTATTATCTGTATATACAACAACAAGCAGTGTTTATTTATTATATAAATATTAGTTTGGCGATTTTAGACAGCATTTTATACGTTACTTATCTCAGCTTCTTGTTTTTTCCAAATAGGAGTCAGAACTAACCTTCTTCATTAAGAAATTCGAGACAGTACCTGTTCATCGAGTGAACCTATTATCTAATTTAAATATATAAATACAGATATTCATAAATATATGCTTCCATTTTACACTTTTGTCAGTTATCATTGAATAATATGTAGGTATAGTAGGTAAGTAGTTTGAGAAACAAAATATTATCAAAACTGATATGTTCTCAATTTCAGCCTATAGACATTGCATGCTAGGTAAAAAAAATACCTAACCAGATATTGACAGAAGTTCAAGTAGTATAATAAAGAAAAATAATTACATTAGTAAATAAATATTGAAAAAATCACAAGTTTTTATAGAATAACATTATAAACGTGGTTTTTTTTATTTAAAATGTTCATAAAGTGTATTCACTGGGAATGAGAAAACGTGTGAATTAAGTATTAATTAGATATTAAAGTTCAATACACTTTGATTTGTAAGAACGTACGAAAATTATAACTGATATATAGATACCAGCTTCTTAGTACATACTTGTAATTTCCTGAATTAAAGAAAATTAATTACATTTATAGCTAATATTTGTAGATCAAAATGCACTTAGAAGAAATTATTAAATAGGCAACATTTTTTAAAGTTTTATTCGCACACTTAGGAAATTGAAAAAGGCATATTTAGAAACCGTATAAAAATTTGAACGCAGCGGGATTTGAACCCGCGCGTCTTGAACGATTTTCAATTTTTTATACGTTTTCTAAATATGTCTAATAGGCAACAGATACAAACTACAATAACATATTACAATATTAAGAAATTACAGAAATTTCCTTCACTCTGTTATTATAAAATACTACCAACAAAAAAAAAGCTATTGAATTGAAAGTTTTCAATGTTCACATATTAATGTACAGATTATCACCCACAAATAAAGTTCTTTTACCGCAAGTGAGATGATCCCAAATCAAGGTGGGATGGTGGGACTACGCGGGTGGTTTACTGCCTTCATAAAAGTGACCACTCACTGTCGATTTCTATGAAGAATGAATGACTCGACTCCTCGCATTTACTCACATCATTGTATTTTTATAATCTGTTTGTTTTTATAATGTTTTAATACAGTTATATTTTGGTTCATTTTTAGTTAAAATATTTTTTACAAAACGTACAAATATTGGAGCCGAGCGGAATTCGAACCCGCTCCTCTTGGAAAATTATTATTTTAATTTTTATATTTGAAATAAGTGAACCAATTAAAATTCATTTTTCATCAATTTCACAATTGTAAAAGGTAAAATAAAGGCATTTCAGAGTTTCAGATGCATTGTTGTTTAGGATTTGTATGTAAAATATCTATTACAAAAACATACATATATCCGTTATGCAACTAGGTTCTACTTTTAATATGTTTTGTTTAACATGAGCTAGGCCTATAATGGGTGGGCGTTGTAATTTTTATTTATTGATTTAATGTGTCATTCCATTCAGCTTGTTATAACTCACGACGGGCTACCGGGCTTCGTCCAAACACTTTGATAACCATTCAAAATCTTAAGTAGAGACGGTTATACAAGTCATTTACACGTCAATAATATAAAATTTCAATAGTAACATCTCTATCACAAATTAATAAGAACCAATACTCTTTGAAGTCAACTTTGAAGTATCTTAAATATATCATTGTAGAAGTTTTTTATTATGGGACTGTAGTTAGTTTCTTTAGTTTTATTTTTAAATTTTAGAAGAGTCTCCGTGATATTATGTCAGGGGCTGTATGGATATTTTGTTAAGTACATATAATAAAATAGAGATGCTTTGTTCGTTGTAACGGTAGAAAGGTTCTAGTGGTGTCAGTAAGAATATTTTTAAAATTATTTTATTTTTAAAAAATTTCAACAAAAAATTGATAGAGTTCTTATAAGAAACTTTTTAGATAGACAAACATGTTTACACTTGCATTTTTTATAGCAATATTTGAATAATTGTGGTTTTAGTTATAAATAATTGTAATACACACGGTTATTTATAAACTATTAGTGTGTGTTGCTAATAATTTCTAAATATAGACATGACATAATTATTGAGCATTGTGATAAATCTAAAAACAGTATAAAAACGACTGATTTGATATAAAAAAATCTGTTTATATATTAAAAATAAGTATATTAAAAATAAAATTAAAGTAATGAAAATAATAAATAATTATGACTTGGTAAATAAGAAAAACTTATAATTTGGTTATTATTGCAGTGGACAAAGATTAGCTTCGCGGTTGATGTAAATATACATTCTTCCAGTTTCACGATTTTGCCCGCACAGCAGGGTAGTCAGAGACAAAACTATTGTCAAGATACTCCTCTTTCCGCCTGAATTTGACACATTGCTTGTTGAGTGGCGGAACTCAACGCTGTACATTATCTTAGGTACCGTAGAGTGGAGAAAATAACAATATTTTAAATACAATCATAGCCCGGAGTGTGAATTGAACCCACACCCAACCGCGCTTCCAAATCAGCCGCTGTCCCATTCCGACACAATTACACTATAAAATAGAGAACGGATTGAAATAACTTTTAATGTAATTGTCATTATTTATTTCAAAAGGTATACTAAAATATTTATAAATTTATCTTTCCTTATACGATTGCTCATCTCGTCTTTAAATCTCTTGAAACTGGTTTTAATATGATTGCATAATGTTCTTTGGCAAATCATAACCTATTACTCTATCGTAACAGCTCTCATCAACTTGTTCAATCAATAATGTATGCAATAGAAAATATTTTGATTTATGTTTTTGATAGAGCTCTAAATTTTTTTTTAAATGTTTACTTTTCTAGTTTCATATGTCTAATAGATGTATGCTTGTTAAGTCATAGCTTTTTTTGTTTTATTTTGATTAGAAGGTGCGGCGTTCGTTCGTTCTTTTACAAAAAATTTAAAATAAGCTTTGTTATTCTTGAAGTTGTGTCTCTTTACATTCTATTAAAAGGTAGAAAGGGCTGTACTTTATTTTTTACATTTATATCTAATAATGAACTAGTCTAAACATATTTTTTGTTAAAATAGATGTCAACTTGATGCATTTTTTTAAGGAAATCATAAAAAATCGATTAATCAGTGTAATTTTCGTTCTTAAATAATTTCAACTTTGCCTATGGCGTGTATTGGTAAATTGGCTACTGTGCTACTACGGCTATTGTTTACTCATTAAAAGCCTTTGAATGAATTATAATCAGTAAAATTATTTATATGATACTTTTCTACTCTTACAACGAGAAATATAAAAATCTTAAATTAAATACCAGTTTTAAACATATACAATGCACTTACGTATATAATGAGATAGTAAAACGCGTAGCTTCTTGGAAATACAGATTGTTTGTATATAACAATATATAATATATATCATTCTAATAATGTTTCAAAGTATTTTTTCATACTTTAAAACATTAGTATTTCAATAATTCGAGGAATAAAATAACAAATTGTGTCAAGATTTGTAAAATAAAATAATATAAGCGCAATTCTTTCGTTAATTATTTTTAGGTTACAATTGAGTTGATGTGATAGTTAAACCAGTGTAATAGCTTAGGCAGCGAGAATTTTTTACATGTAAAATTTGCTGTGTCATTCATTATCCGATAATGGACTCCGACAGAGTCACGTCACCGCTGTACCTAAATTAAGACATTGAGGAAGATGATGGAAATCTGAAAATACTAATATTAAAAAATGTCTTAAGCTATAGCATTACCAGTACCAGATTCCTGCCCTGCCCATCTTTCATTCTACTATAGCTACGGTTACCTACTGTTTCAAAGCTAGATATTCTGCAATTATGTCGAAAAATATTTGAAATAAGGTTCATAATTAAGAACAAAGCAATACAAATTCTAAACACATCAACCCTTATTTACCTCTATTGCAACTAAAATTTTATAATATCTTGTAAACCATATTTTAAATACGTCAAATAATGTGAATTGTTATTATATTATTACTTTCTTGGGACAAAAAGAAAAGCATTTTCACGCTTTATCTAATCTAGCAGCAGGTAGTCGACACTTCTTTCCACCTGAATTCTGCACATAGCTTGTTGACGGAATTCAATTCGCTTTGTCATATCAGAGAAAATAAATGGAAATAATTGAATTTAAGCATTTTTTCGATATCTAATATACTTGTAACTAAACTAAATATACTATTAGCTTACTAGGCAGGTCTCAGTAATGTATAACTAAAATTATTATTTTTCTTATTATTTCCATGAAGTAGTTATAAAAAAATGGATATTTTATAAATAAATGAACGATAAATATATATTCTTATATATTATTTAAATTCGTATAATTTAGGTAGAATGGGAGGTGTTTCACATAGGTGCTAAATGTGTTAGCTGGAAAGGGTGCAGGAACGTTTTAGCTTGTGTTGGCGTTATCGGATGTTTGCCCTATGAGTTTGTTGCTATTCTTAGAATCATCTTACATATGTTAGCATTTATGAGATAAATCTTTCTTAGATGTTCAAAATATGTTCAAAAACTTGTATAGTGGTAAATAAAGTATTATGATAGTAAAATGTACAATTAAATCTACTACAGTAGTAAATAAACGACACTTTACTTTACAGTCATTCTCAAAGCTGTTTTAATTTTCATAAATTTATTATTCATGTTTTATTGTTGAATTACAAAATTTACTTCAACTCAAGTTTTGTTTTTTTTTTGCAAGTATGCATAATTCAAAATTTCGATTTAAATTTCGACTTTTCAAATGTGAATTTGAAAATCAAAAAAATGAGATTTTATTTAGAATTTGATATGAGATAAATTTTAAATTACTAAAACCTATAAATACATGGCAGTATAGTGAATGATTTTCAATGTTATATTTAAATCGCTAGTAAACAGTAGTTACATACATTTGAATGCAACTGTGCTAGAATGGCGTTACTGGTTTACAATATTTACTTTAAAGCATTTTATTACATAGATTATTTGATAACACGTAAAGTTCTATAATTGAAATAAGTGGAACTACCTGTGATAAATCAAAAGATTTAATTGTATGTAATTTTTAGATGAATTTCATCATAACATATATTTTATTTCTATAGGCACAGGATCAACCGAGAGCCGAACTCAAGATTTATTTTGATTTATTTAAATCGTACATTTTGTTTTGAAATGTTAACATTTCCTTTTTTATTTTGTTTTGTTCAATTCCTATTATGTTTTGTTTTAACAGAATTGTAAGTCTGTTAAAATATTATAATAGCGTTTCTTATTTGTTATTTTTTTAAATTGTAATTTTCAAAATAATTTAAATAATATCGAAACCTATCCACATGACGCGTCTCACATCCGAACATCTGGTTCCACCCTATGTATGTATTTATGTATAAGCTTTCGAATTTTTGAGATTACGTCCCTAATATCAATTTCGTGAGTGAAATCTTTCGATAGCGGGCGAGTGGCGACATAAAATTGAAAACTATTTGTAGTGCAAACACCATCCATCACCGGCCGGCACTTAGCCCTATTGCCGGAATGAAACCGGCCTCGGACTAGCCCTGTATTTTACATAGTTTTGTGAACCGCAAGAAATCACCGAAAAGCCCTCGTTAGTTAATATATCTATATAACTTTTTCTTTTTACTTTGAAAATGATAACAAACTTATAATATTTTTTCTATTTATTAAATTATAAAAGAATTGTTTAAAATCGTAATGACTCCTATCATTTTAACTATTCTCATAGTTACACCAACTCAAAGTTGTAGGCAAGATATATACATATAATTAAGTTGTACTACTACTAGTTTCTATTTTCAAATCAAAATTTCATACTTAAAATACATATTCATATTGTGATAGCTCCCAAGATTTCTTTTTTAATATGCACATGTATTATATTTATATCAAAAACGGTATACTAAAAAAGAAAAAAAGAAATAAAACTATATTTATATCTATCGAGGCCATTGTGGGACATGTCGACTGTAATCGGAAAATTGGTTGTGGGTTCCATTTCCACCCGGTGGGATCGGCGTAATTTTTTTTATTTCAAAACGAAATATCTCTGAATTCGAGCGGACGATGGAGACGGAGTGTCTGGACACTTAGGTTGCCCTCTATGCGGCAAAAGCTGCAAAATACTATATTAATCTATAATACTTTTATATTTTCTTATCTGTCATACGCTAGCCGTGATTTATGATGATTTACCCGGACGGAAAACTTTCAGGGCACGGAGGCTAAATGTTTCGGTTTCATAGAGGTGAGTAGCATCCGAGTAACTTGCCAACAGTTAGATCTCTTAAAATATATCCTTTCTAAGTAAAAAAGGCCACAGCGTCCAGTTACTTTTTTATTTAACTTTGTATCGGTATTCTCGTAGACTTGTTTTTCATTTTGAAATAAGGGCCTGTGTCATTTTTTAAAAATATATGTATTGAAAGTCTTTGGTTTTTTTTCAACTTTACGCTTTCTCCCGCATAGCAGAGTAGTAAGAGATAACCTAGTCAAGACCCCGTTCTTCACGTTCTTTCACCTGAATTCGAGACATTACCGCAAAAAAATGACACTAATTTAAATATAGTCATTCCTCTGAATGGGGATCGACCCTCAACCAATCGCGTTTGCACTCAGGTTTTTTTCCACTGCGCCATAACAGCCTCTTTATTTATTTTGATATTTTGGATTTGGGATATTATTTGAATCACCAAAACAAATACAATACAATAGTAGTTACAGTTAACGAAAAAACCAGTTCTGTCTTATTTTTTGATATACTTTCAAACTATTATATTTTGTAATTAGTATTTTAATAGTATTGGAATTTATTATAATTATTAAAAACTTAAGCTAATTAAGCATTAAATAAGGCTTATTTTATTACATTATAGTTGCCACTAGCTAGAGCATTTGATATGTAAGTAAGCCTTATGAAAAATAAAAAGAATACAAAATTCCTTTACAAAAAATATAATATACATAGGAATTTTATTAAATAAAATCTAAAATAACTATACCAGAATATATCAAAATGAAAGTTTATTAGGATTGATTGTAATCGAGTACAATATCTAGATGCATTTGTTGTTTACAATGCAGTTTTAACATCATCTCAATATGCCACTTAAGAATGAATGCGAGGGAAGGGAGGCTACGCAGTGCGTTGACCGAATTGTCTTGCAGCCATCTTGTATTTTTAATTTTTACTCGCGCGAAGTGTTCTGAGCGAGTTTTTTGAATGAAATCACTAAGTATGTATGAAAACAGTAAATAAACTGTCCGAATTTTTATTTTAGTAACATTTTTCTAGGAATATTTGTAGGTAGGCGTATGTGTTTATGTATAATACATATAATATATATAGTAAATACATACATAAGTAAATTGCTTAATATTTATGTACAATAAATAACAAAACTCTTTTGAATTTCATTTTAGAGTAAAAATATATATTTATTATTGTTATTACAAAGAAAAGGAAGAAAAGTCAGTAGCAATATATATAGTTATTAATTAGAGGCAAACAGTGTTTACCTCATTAACATCATAGGGTATGGTGTAAATTAGATAAAAAAAAAAACTATTTCTATACCCAATGATTTTGGACATAAAGTTTAATGGAGCACCATTTTAATGACAATAATTATTTCAAAAACACACAAAAAGCCAATAAGTTCATACCACATTACTTTGAACGAGTAAGACTGAATAATGTCTAGCCGATGTTAAGCAACTTATAAACAAGGCAAAAGCAAATGTTTACAAGAAAGGTAAATATTTGAAAACATTTGAACTGTTACTTGGCAGTTAATTGGTTAGGTGCATGTATCCTTATCAGACATCGCGGGTGACAATTATAACATTAATTTCGGCATCTATACTAACTACCGCACACCGTATTTGCCATATTGATTATTGTTAATTAAACTGATACTCAAAATGTAGCGAAACATCAAAGCAAAGCTTATTTATTGACAGACAAATATTAGAATTTGTATTTATAACGTGCATTGCTATAGTAGTAGTATTTTGTATATATTTTTATTGTTACTTACCGACGGATGTGTGTTTAGTTATAAATAAGGTTTTTAATAACATTAAATTCTGGAATTGGAGCCGTCGTGGTGTAGTGAGACAGTGTCTATAAACGTCATGGCTGTGGGTTCGATTACCAATCGGAGTAATGTGTTATATATAAATTATGTTTATTTTTCAGCTTTGGAAAGATAAAGCGTGGGGTGGCAAAGTAGCGAAATCCATCTCGCCACTCAACACACAATATCTTGGAATTAGGAGGGCAATGGTGTGGTGTTCAACACTAAATTTTCTGCGTACCTAGCTTATGCTGGATGGATATTTGCTTTAAAAAAATGCCAAATAGATTCTTACAAATAACTCAAACTATTGTAGTAGAGTAGAGTTTGTATCGGTTTTTCTCACCAAAATAAGATTAAAATACAATGGAAAAGTAACTGGCACTCTTGTCACTATTCCATATATTGCTTATACAATAATCAATTAGTATATATGCGCTACTTTTGTTTTTCTCTTGAACATATTATTGTAAATTATCATAAAATATGATTACTCGTGTGACATACAGGACACCGCAAAGTAAAAAATACGACATTTACAAAGTCATCATAATCGTTCAAGGTCCCAAATTGTACATACGAGTAAACTATTTGCTCTTGTAGATACGTCTAGCGTCTACACGTCGCGCAATTTTCTACCAATAATAGGGTAACAATCATTTATATTTGTAAAGTACTTTTCAAGGTATGCTTAAATGTATTTTTGCGAACTTATTTATTTTACAAGCTTTTTTTACCTTGCAATGTGTGTATGTTTATTCGGGTGGAACTTGGCAACTCGATTTTGAAACGATTGAGCTGAAATTTTGAATACACGTATAGTTTGGATCTAAGTGCATGGTTAGCTGTGTGACGTCATTCAAAATTCAACATGGCTAATACTCAAGATGGTGGATTAGTTTAAATCACTCCTACGATATGGATATAAATGGATAGATACAATATGGATATCAAATGAAAGAGCTTGCTGACAATAATTTGAACAATAAACTAAAATGTAGCAAGAAGACTTCAAAATATCATCGATCTGTTTAGGGTTATGTAATGTGTTATGTAACAATGTCAAATACAAGTGTTTTTAACAATTTCTTATCGTGTTTTATTAGTACCAGATACCCGAAAATTCGTTTGAATTTCGTTTGAAAGAAAAACAAGAACTAAATATTACCATTCCGTCAATTGGAAATCGAACCCACAATTATCGCATTTACAGTCAGATCTAGAGAAAAGATAAGATAAACAGATAAACAGACATACCAATTTAAAAAAATCATAAATTCATATTCTTATATTTTATGTAAATATATTAAATGCATAGACGCACTCTGTTACTGTTTTATTAAAGTATTGATAGATATATGCATTCAGTATAATTTGATAACAATCATACTTTAAAGTTGTCATAAATCGTTCAAAAATAATACTATATTGGGAATTGTTAAAACTAAATAAACAAAAAAAAACAAAAGTAAACCCGCGTTTTATAGCCATTAACTACATGATAAATTTCCCGTCACGTATCACAGATATCTATCAAAAGATAAAATAATTGACATTTTCTTCTTCTCCTTCTAAAATAAGTGAAAACAATAGAAATTTGGCACAGTAATTAAATAATAAAAATATACTAGAAAAAAAAATATGAAAGAGTGGAGTGCCTCGTTGACGAGCGTTCACTTTTTATCGTCTTACGTACGTACCTAGTATTTGCACATTGCCGTATCGCGGGGTCAGTATCGATTCTCGCCGTTATCGACATCAATGAGGCTCGAGTGCCTTGCGTATTTAAGGAATAACTTGCAAGATAACACAGAAGTACACTTATATTTATATTTTGTTTTATCTATTACAATCTGATTGTGATTTGATGAGTTTCAGTGTATATTTTTTTTACATGTTACAAAAACCTTTGCTTATGACTTAATATACGAGCCAATATTATTATTAATATATTGTATACAATAGCAATCAGGACTCAATTGAGAAGTATTTAGTTTGTGTCATCATATTAAGTTGATATTCTGTAGTAATAAGAATACGGTTACAGAAGTAAGTACTTGTAGTATCCGTAGCTTTTGATGTATCAACGCCACGGTGGCCTTAACTTACAAGTTGACGCAATGAGACAGCGTCTCACTGTGTACCTGTGATGGTTTTGGGTTTGGAGCCCGACTCGGGGGAATAATATTAAACAATTAAAAAATAATATTTAAAAAATCATTTTCCTGCCCTGCCTTGTACCCCACAATGACTGGATTTCTAGCGGATAGGAGAGAACGGAGTGAAAAAAATATACGGATCGAGATAATAATTTACGCTTTGAATATATTCCGAATGCGGCCCTTATTTGTATTTGTATCTAAATATTTATCCTATTAATATCTAAAGCATATTCCGCAGTACGATATTCACCTGCGTTCTCGTTTCCAGTGTATATTAGTTTATCTATAATAATAGATTTTCGTAAATTAATTGCAGTTTTACGAGTTTATCAATATTTACTGTATTACAAATTGTATAATAAATATGTATAAAGTTTAAAGGTACTGCTTTGCGTGTGAACGAAGATCAAGATTAATTAAAAGTGAATATATACTCACTTATTAAAAGTGAGTATATATCATACTTTCCTACTTTTTCTCTCATTCTTTTTTCACATACGTCGAAGACAGCCAGACACTCTCGACAAGCTGATTGTTGTTGTCAAAGTAGACCTAGACAAAGATGACCTAGAGGCAGATCACCTAGACGATGGTCTGATAGCGTCAGAGGGTTTACAGGGCTTCCAATTACAGCAGGTTTATGGCAAGCAGAAGAAAGGGTGGCATGGAAGCAGGTCGTCCCATTCTCTACTAAGGCTTACCAGAGCGAGCATGACTTTCAGCAACAAAGAACATGACGAAAAAGTAGTTTATAAGTTCTTCAATGTAGTTCTCTTGCATCCAGTCGTTGGGTAGTGTTTTTGTATGAAAATTAACATTCATCATCATCTTGCTCATCTGCGTTACTACAAAAAAACTAGGATAAGGTATTTAAAAAGTTGTTAATATAAAAGTGGTAATGTAACAAATAATATTTTTCCGCATATACAAAAATTTTAAAAATATTTATTTCAAATATTAATTTCATTTTATTATTTTACGGAGATACGAAAGGAGCACTTTAATAGTTGATTGTACCTTATATGACGTTTTATTAAAAAAATCTAACTTATGCAAGAAAGCTCACGTGCAGGATAGTTCAATTTAAAATTTAAATTTATTAATAGTATAATTCTAAATTATTAATTTTTATGGCATATCTGGAACTCGAACCTAAATTAATTAAAAAACACTTATACAAATAAATATAACTAATTAACATAAGAGTAGACCAACATTGGTTAAAACAAGCCTCCCTAATCTCTACGAGAAATCCATAACAAACGTTTATCTTCCCACAATCAACCACTCAAACACATTTGGGTTATGTAATAAAATACTAAACGCAATATAAAGTCGATCGCATTAGCTAAAGGAGCCATTATTAAAAAGTATCGGATTCCCCGACGTGAGGCGACCAATCGTATATTCGGAGAGAGCAGACGACCAATCGCAGCTGTCGTTATTTTTTTAGATTGAGTTAATGGATTGTTCTTCGTTTTGATTTTTATATTTGTTTTTGTATCCTTATTTTTTTCTTAACATGGTCACATTAATGTGTTTGAAATTTGTTTACTAATTAATAATAATTATTATTTTACTCTACCTATACGGTAGATATACTCGAGGCCATCGTGGCGAAGTGGGAGCGTCTAACTGTAACTGTGTTGTACATTGCGGATTCGATTCCCACTCGGGGGAGTGAGTATATAGAGTATTAAATTATTTTAATATCTATACTTTGTTAAGACGACTAAATTGTTGAGTTCAGCCACTCAATGCAATGTCTCGAAGCGGAACAGCGTCTGACTATAAGTGCGATTGTTTGTAGACTCGAATTAACGTTAATCTAATCGGAGGAATTATGTTGAAATTATATTCATACACCCACCCTGGTGCGGTGTTGAGTGCCGACATTCAACAAGGAATGTCTCGAAATCGAGAGGAAAGCAGTTGTCTACTTGCCCCTCCTTTGCGTGATAAAGCGTAAAGCTATAAAAATATATTTGTTTTTAACTCAACTTAATAAAACTATATAATGAACTTAACTCTGAAACTTTTATAATGTATTCTTAGAATTCCTTAAGACTTTTTTCCTTTTGATTTTTTCATTGACAAATTTACAATAATTTCGAAATTTTGTTTGGTATTTTCTTTGAGGATCCAGCATATAATTGCATCGTTAGCAACTTGGTAAAGCTTAGCGTGCCGTTACACTGTTAACTGTTATCATATACAAATAAGAACTAGAAGCGATAAGCGATTTCGTCACTTTATAGCCTTATTTATTTTAATTACTTTGAATTTGCATATAATTTAATTTAAGTTTATAATAGGATGTATTACTCCATAAAGACTATACTATAATTAGATAATAAGACTACTATTAAGTTAAATACATGTGTATTATGATAATAATTAAAACGTGAAATGTAAATACCTATATAGTGTTAAAGTTTTATTTTGTTTGTAGTTTGAGTTTGTAAATATTTTTGAACTAAAATAAAGTAAAAAAAGTCTTCTATTATAAAAATTAAATAAAGTTTATAACATATTTGAAGTTTCGACCCATTTTTGAGAAAATAAGGGTGGAAGAATATGAAATATTGTACTCTGCAACTGAACTATGCAATATAGTAAAAGTTGATTTAGAGCAAAAATGCAGAAAGCCTATTTTTTTTATTAATAGTACAATACAAATACATTTAGTTAGTAAAATATATATTACACACAAGAGATCGTTCCCTCGAGTGAGAATCAAATCTACAACCAATCGCGTTTACAGTCAGACGCTTTAATTCTTTTCAAATAATAAAAAAAAACTGAAAGACACATGTGCATGTGCACATTTACAAGCAATCAGATGTCAACATAGCCTTAAAAAAATTCTTACACGTATAGTCAAATAGATACAGCGTGTTCAAAACATGATAATATTAGTTGAAATATTTATTCACATTCAACATTTTATATCGCTGTACACCCCGGCGGATGGAGGCATGCGCAATGGGCACAGTCAATACTAGCTTGTGCGTGGTCGCGAAGCGCCTGTACGCTGAAATTATTCTCATTGTAAACCTGAGAGTTGTTGCTCGTCGTTACTTCACCTGTACCTGTAATGTTTAATAAAATGACATAAATGATTTTTTTATATAATTTGCACAGGGTTTGACTGTAAACGCGATTGGTTGTGGGTTCAGTTCTCACTAGAGGGAAGAGTTTTATTATAATTATTTTCATTTTCTTCGCTCTGATGGACAAGACAAAGATTAAGTTAGGTTCTCTCTGACAACGTTACGATGCAAGAAAAAAAAGCATAAAGCTGAAAAAATGGCTGAACAAATGCATTCTCCTTATTGATCAGAATGACTCCACTTTGGAACGGTTTTGACTTCTCTGGCTATAGTATGAGGCTAGTTACGGGATCAAATACCACTCGAGTGAACATATTTATATTTATCATATAGGTTATTATCTCGGTCTATTTAGACAAAGCGTAACTTGTTGCTAATAAGCACACAGTATCCACAATTTTTATTGTTTGCAAAAAAAAACAAAGTTTATCCAAAGCTTTTAAAATTTTTTTTAACAACGAAAGTTATATTTAAATTATTCCGAAGAAATTAAATAAATTTATTGAAATTATTTGCATAGTATCTATATATGAATAGGTGTAGGAAAAATTTTGGACATATTTTTATGGAAACTGTCCGAGCCTCCGTTCGGATAATAAAATTTAGTATAATTAGAGTTCATATTGAGAAGAAGTACAAAAAGCCGATATTTTTTATAATAACACATTAGAAATACGATAAATTAACAAATATTTCATACAATCCATTTGACATACCTACGCGTACATTATGATATATAGTGACAACTAACGGAACGCATGTTTTACGTGTCAACCGAGATTTTAGTAAATTTTAACACTTAGAACTTTCTTTTATAATGAAAAATGGGACCTAATAATATGATATCAAAAGTTTTTAGGTTTCGAGTAGACTTGCCGACGGGCCTTCAGCTTATAGATTATGCAAACTGCCACTTGATGATAGAAAGCTGTCATAGACTTGGGGTAAAAGCTCTTACTCTTTTTATAAGACGAAAATAATCTTTGTCACTAAAGTTTTTGCTACTTCTTTTTTAAACTTTTTTTACATATTATATAGTATAAAGACTGATACCGATTACTGTAATAGAAAGAAAGAGGGCCTAGTATCAAGATTCTCCGTTCTCTAGAGTGGAGACATGAAATCTAGCTGAAATATATAAGAATCGAACTTGTCCACTTACACTGTCCCATTGATTGCGCCACGATGGGCTCAAGCTGACCTACATTTTATTTAAATTGCGTATAAAACAGTTAAAGAGTAGCAGGTTCTATTCCGACTTGAACAATGGCATATAAGATATGGCACATGGCACTATGGCTAGCTGGCGAAGAAAATTCATTTGTACCTTAATCAAATTTCTGTATCGCCGTAAAAAATACTAACGAGTTTTCGCAATGTCTTACAGAACACCCCTATGGTGGCGTGTATCATTCAATTCTGGAACGCTTATTTAATTAATAACATTATTGTATCTTTTGTACGATTAGACAAAATGCAGCGCTAGGATATAACATGGGCGGAAAGTAAAGGATAAAATGTCTTAACAGTTTCTCTATGCTTCGAAGCTCATTGCTCCGAAGCAATAGAGGCTTTAAGATTAAAATACATTGACTTAAAACCACATTTTTAATATAAGTAACGAACGATATAGTTGATGCTTTTATCAATAAAATATTAAAAAAACGACGTACTTTGTGTAAAAAGTTAGGCTTACTAAGAGCTTTTTCAGTCTTACTTTAACTATGGTAAGTTTCACCGCTTAGCATGAGGATTATGCAAACTACAGCTTGATGTCGAAAAGCTGCTATAAAAGTGCGATAATGACTTTTACAACCACTAATATTATTGTTTCATAGATTACAGTAATCGTTTTTATTAAGAATGGTTTGCATTTTGATAATATTATATTAATTTTTATAACCATGAAATTTGTAGGGCTCTTACAAGAGCAAATATAGGAGTATTATGGTTAATTTACTCATCTTTGCTCTCCGATAATATGTCTAATAGTAATTATATATATATATACATATATATATATATCTCATATTTTTAGAATAACGTATAAAAATTTGATCACAGCGGTGTTTGAAACCGTCCAAGCGCTCTGACCACTAATTCATACGGTATAAATTAATAGTTTCCTAAGTGTGTATAGAACACTTTAAAAAACGTATACAAAAACTAGCTCTCTTATTAATAATATTGAATTAAATAAAAATATGAAGTATTTACTAGTAAATTATTATATTTGAATTATTACGCCTAGCATTGACATTGTAGCCTTGCAGGTCCTAGAGTACAATGCCAAGTCTGTCAAAGAATTATGTGTCAGTTCCTTGACGAAATACTAATCTGTACGATAAATCTAGTTTCAAGTCAATGTTTATATTAAAAGTATCAGGCTTCTGCTTGGAGTGCTTAAAGCTATAAGTCTTCTGTCTTTCCTCTATAATCTAAACTAGCATGACTTTGAACCCACAACTATCCTATTATGGCAGACAACGCCCAATTATGTACAAGGACCAGTGACTTACATACTAATCGTGCACGATTTTCTTCTATAACCAAAGTTATAAAACTCTCAAAAAAAATATTTAATAAGTCAATGTTTAAGAAACACTCACTTCATTACCGTTTCATTAGATTTGGCTGCGTAATGAGATCAAATAATGATTAGAGTGACGGGTTTTGGACTTCATAAGTTCAATTGAACGGAAAAAATCACCGGGACTAATCACGAGACGACGTTGTTTGGATAATTCTATGTAAAAGTGCACAATTGCATTGTATTCTTTCTTTAATATAAATATGCATAAATTTTGTCTATACGCCAAAGCTCTTTGATTTATCCTAATTTATTAAAATAATGACATCAGTACAGGATATAATTGAAACTGATAAAAAAGGAAATAGAAAGTAAACAATGATACATTGATTAATGATTAGATATTAATAATTTGTTTGTTTTAAATGTAGGAATATTACCAAATTAGTAAATAAATCTGAATGCAATTTTTACCATTACATGGCTCGAGTTATTATACAAATTTCATTATGACATCTCGTCACCCAGATACCAATATTATTAATCATTCTACTTACAATACCAATCGAATTTGGATATAAATTGACAAAAATTGCAAAACAGCAGTAGCCTATATTGCAATGCCCCGATTTGTCGCTACTTAACATAATAACATTGTAAAAAAAAAAATATTTGCGAAGAAATTAATAAATATTTCAAAATCTATCCATACATATAATAAAAATGCAACTGACCACTGTCGGTACACGGAAAATATATGAAAATAAATAATATTTGGGGAATTTATCAATAAAACCAAATTTATATAATATCTATACCAAAATTATAATTTTTAATTTTCGTTTCTGTTTGTGTGTGCGGTTGTGCACGCTAATATCAGAAACAGCTTAACCGATTTAAATGCCTTTTTGACTATTGTATTTTGGTAAGCTTCCCTTAAAATTTAGTGTTTATTTCTTGACGATATGATCGGCTCGTAAATATAAAACTTACAACCATTATTGTTATATTATTAAGCAAAGTTTATGATTTAAGTGAGGACGTGGGCAGTCGAAAAATGGAAGTAGTTTTTTAGTCGTGTAGTCTATGCAGGCGGAGGCCCCGAGTGGGTCGCTAGTATATTAAAAAATATTAAAAAACTACAACAAACAAAGGTTAATAATAAGCTAGTAAGTTCTTGGTTCTTTACGATAACACCATCCTGGCTAACAATTAAGGTTGAATTAAAAAAGGAAGTTTTTTGTTCAAGAAAGAGGAACGTTTCGTTGGAGATCGGTAATTTGTTCAAATTTTCTTTAAAAATTTTCGCGATGTCCGTTTAATGGAGTATCTCCAATGATCCTTACATTTATTCTGAATTGTTAAAACTTAAATTAGATTATATTAATTCTCTTAACATAATCAATTTGAAATTTTATAAATTAAAAAAAACTTACTTTTATGGAATGATGGGTTATCTTATGTATAGGACGTAGCCTGTAACAGCCTGTTTAGGCACAACTCATTACTACTAATAGACGCTAATACAGGTCTTCTTCTACCTGGCGTTAATACCGGCTTTTTTGCTGCCTACTTAAACTTTTCAACTTTGCACGGTCTCATCGGTTTCATATCCTGCTCCACGTCATCCAGTCATCGCTTCCTCTAGTGTCCGGGAGAGAATCTCGTGACATTCCCTTGACCATATACCATATATATTCATAAACTATGAATTAAATTGTATGTTTCGTTAAAACAAGATGAAATGTGCCTTAAAGTTAAAAAATACTTAAACATACATATAGAAATCACCTGCTATAAGAAAAATCGTGAGGGGTTACTATCAGTTCTCATTAGATAAGCGCGGCGACATCCCGGACGCGCGGTGTATGTACAAACATACTTATCAAGGGATGCCGCCATTATACCTACGTTAGATTTTATTTAGGTAAGGTATGTATTTATTAAGATTCATATAGTAATTTTGTATGTTTTTCATCTTTCTCCTTTTATCTAGCTATCAATGTAAGAACATTTCGCAACGCTGCGTTAACCCACTTCTTGTCGTTCGACACATTGTACATGTGTCTGAACAGTGCAATAATTTTATAATAAGAATCCGATGATCTTTGATATTGCCAGGACGACCAGAATAACGAAAAGTTGTTTTAACCATTTTTATTTTTAGCTTTTTTTTAAGCTAATTTAGTAATATATATATTTAGAAAACGTATAAAAATTTGAACGCAGCAGGATTTGAACCCGCGCCTCTTGAAAACCGTTCAAGCGCTCTGAACGCTAAGCCATGTGTTCTACATCCAGCTACGTTCAAATTCTTATACGCTTATTACAACTTATATTTGTTGTTAGCATCTCTGTAGGCAGATTTTTACAAATTTCTGCTACCCAAAGATTATTCTACGAACAATCGTCTGGCAAGAGAGAATGCTATTTATTAAGTATAATATAGTAATAATGTAATATAAGCTAACAACATATATATATATAATAGTTAATTGTGAAGAAATTGTAGATAAGTTGTATTTCATTTCTTGTTCTAGAATTTGCTTTTTTAAACCTCGTCACACACTATAAGCAATTGTGATCTCTTTCCACAGTATAGTTTTGGAAAATTACATCGAAAGGTAAAAGGTAAGGTTAGGTATAACCTACTTAATCGGGAAAATTCAAAAACGCAATATTTAAAGAGTTAGTTATAAGCTATTATATTATTATAGTTCTTTTTTTTATTATAGTTATATATTATTATAGTTATATTATATTATTATAGTTCTAAGCAAGCTAACAAGGTTACTTTTACTTTATATATTATATACTATAGCTATATATGTTTTTTTTATTACATACGTATAGCTTATTAACCTTGATTTATACCTAAAGTTATATAGATATAAGTACACTATGTGTTATATGAAACACGTAGCATTGCTGAGTTCAGGCCTCATCGTAAGGCGTTCCGCGTCATTGCTTACCGCCATCTTATACTTTTTCGTACCGTCTACATAAAAAAACAAATAGAATCTGTCAAATATTTGAATCAATTATACACTACTAAGTTAAAAATGATAAACTGTTTTGATTTCTCTGCTCAAAGATATACTAATTTTCCACATTAAGGCCAACATGACACAGTGACGCTCAAACTTATTCTCCACTCGGGAGAATAAACACAAGTATAAGTTATTTTATGTGTAATACAATGTTCAGTCACTAAATACGCAATGTTTCGAATTCAAGCAGAAAGTAGAGAGTGGAGTATGTTGCCACTAAGTTCATTTTGACTATCTTGTTAAGAGAAAAGTGATGAAGCTGTAAAAATATATAAGTATACGATATTAATTATAAGAAAATTGATGGCATCATGTAATTTTAACGATGAAAAAGATCGTTTATAATAATAAAAAATAAATTTTTACCGACAGCATACAGATGAAATAAACCTGATTTATTAATGGAATGATTGTTTATTCATTATAATTTGACAATCGCAAAAATATTGCATTCAGGATATAATTTATTGACAATATTTAATAAACCTGCCATTTTAACGCAGCAGAAGTGTGACTGTACAGTGTACACGATGATTGGCGATTCGATTATCACTTGAATATTTATATTTTATTGTATTAATCCTCCATTTGGATTAGAGAACAAATTCGTTTTTTTTTCTGTTTATTATTCCACAAGAAAAATTAAAATCAAAATACTCCACGTAGGATAAAAATCTATAACAAAAATTGTACAAATAATTGCATATTTTTAGGTGCAGATAAAGCATGCTCTTAAAGTTGTGTATTATAAACATATCGCCTATTGTAACAATGACAAACAATAAGTAAATATGTTAATTTAATATTTTAACTTTTGCTTAGAATCACTAAAAATGGAAACTGCACATTAAACTAAGCACTAACTACTTTTAGTTTTAAAAAAGAAACCAAAAGTATTATGCTTAAAAAAAATTCTCTCTATCCAGGTTGTCTTAACAAGAATATCAGATTAGAGCTATGAAAATATTGTGATGTCAATAGATCCGGACATATGTTCAAATTTTCAACAAATTCATGTAAGTATATAAATGTTTAAAAATTCTCCAAATCTCTATAATTTTCTTTCTATTTCACAGTGAAATAAAAATTAATATGCCATCAGTACAACGTTTATCAGGCCAAATATTTTCGAAATCGTCCACGAGCCGGTTTGGGAGTTTTTTCGTTCCGTTTGCCATCTCAGTTGAGTAAACAAAGGCAAGTGTACGCTTCAAGGAAACGCCAATTGAGAAAATGGCGTTCATATAACCTGGCATTTACAGAATTTATATGATATAGTGTTTATTCAGTTATAATTAAAATTATAAGCGACACATTTGGATGATATTAATCATCTTTTTTTTTAAATAATCTATATAGTTTTGGGATAGAGTGAAGTACACCTGTATTTAATATAATTATGTTAATATAACTACATATGTATAGGTATATACATAGAAAATGTACCCAATTTTCATAATATGATTTCGCCGTGATATCATAAAAAAAGTATTGCAAAGAAAGTATTATATTCTTTAGAAAGAGCTGCAAGGGTCGCGGGTTGAAATCATAACACTGATATACAAATGTCTGTAAGGGGTTATTATATAAAAAGTAGATATAGAATTCAATATAGAACATCTACACAGCCAAAATGGTTAGATGCATATATAAAATTAATCAATATTGTTTGAGATACGAGATGCAATTTCAATATTTTTTTATATTACTTTTAGAAATGTTACTACAGAGATTTGAAGGTAATTTGTTAATTAGTCTTGGAATAAGGTAAGCTGGTGTGCGTTCGCCGTAGCTATTATTGGCTCGTATCGAGTACAACTTACATACATATATATTTTATTTTTTTTAAATCAATAAATCATTATGATTAATCTATGAAACGTGCATTTTACAATTATAAGTAGGCGAAACATAATTTCCAGACATTAAAGTACAGTGTAAATATACGAGATGGCAAATCGATAAGTTTGATAAGACTGACGAAGTGCAGTCCACCTTGATAGTAAACTTGATAGCGGGTTCGATGCCTGATAACCACGAGTGACACTGAAAGCTTAGCGTTTTATATCTAACGTTTCAAGACTTGTAAACAAATATATCTGATTTAAAACTTATTCATAATTTCTAGAATATTAAGTGTGAAATAATCTTAGTATTCTTGGAGATCAGTCGTGGTGCAGTGGGATAGCGAATGACTACGAGTACAAGCGCGATTGGTTGTGGGTTCGAGTCCCACTCGGGTGAATGACAATATTAAAATATTTTTATTTCTGGTATTTTTATTTCTGGTAATTAAGACAAAACGCGGTGTTGAGTTCCGCTATTCCACACGCAATGCCTGGATTATGGACGGAAAGTGGAGAACGAAGTGTCTTGGTACAAGGTTCTCTATGACTGCCCTACTATGGGCGAAAAAGTGTGAAGCAGAAAGAAATATTCTTAGTATTAATATAGATTTATTCTTTAAAGCAATGCTTTCGGATATATGAGTTTTAGATAAGTGAAGTGATTACAGTAGATTATAGTTCAAAAGTCAATATAAGGCTTTAAAATAATTATAATATACGCTGTGAATCACTATTATATTCTTTAGCTTCACTTAGCCTTAGCGTCAAGGCTGGCGTTTTCAGTGGCGGAACTCAACTCCGTACTCTGTTTTCACCAGAGTGGAAAATAATTTAAATATCCCCCCGAGTGGGAATCAAACTCGCAACCATCGCGTAAGCAGTCAGCCGCTGTCACACCGAACAACGATGCAAAGGCGTCATCGCTACTGAAATTTTATAATAGTGGAAAATTATTTTTCGTTCGTTTTTAATGAATTATATATTTGTCGTGGACGACTAGTGACTATACCATACTGGTGAATACAATCAATGTATTTTATAAGTATATGTTGAGAAGTATTGAATATTTGTGTAGTTATAGGTTTTGAACTAAAAGCTAACTTATTACTACGTCAAATTCCTTAATTATTAGTACAAAAATCTTAATTTATTAATAAAGATTAAATTATAAAGATTAAATTATAATAAAGATTAAATTTGGAGTTTAAGAGCTATTGACGCCTAATGAAGCTCTACCACCATTTATTTTAGAACATAGTAACATTTTGTTAGAAGATTTTCTTGAAGATAATGCTTGAACTTAAGTATTATTAGTATTTACATACGTTGCGAGTAAAGTGGTGGTCTTAATTTAAAACATATGATGACTACTTATAACTACGTATAGAACTAACCGTATTGTTTCAGCTTCTTTCGTGCCTTATTGTGTATTAATAAAAAAACAGTGCTTTTTTTATTTTGCAAAGTAATTAAAATAACAATATTATAACATATTTTAAGATCTTATTTAAATCATTTTTTTAAGATCTTATTTAAATCATTTTTTTAAGATCTTATTTAAATCGATTATTTTTCGATGAATCGATTAGCGTCACACTTTTTTCCGGAGAATATAATAGCTACAGACAACTTAGTGTCAAGATACGCCATTCTCCACATTCAGTCCGAATCTGAGATATTTCGTGTGTGCACGGAACTCAACTTCACGCTTTGACTTTGATATATTAGAGCGAGAAAAATAAAATATGATAATTTCTCCGAGTGGGGCTCGAACCCACAACCGTCGCATGGCGTTACGATAGTCTCAAGACAAGAACGTACAATGCAATAAAGTTCAATAAAACTTCGGCAAAATTTATATATCGTAACATATCTTTTCCTTACCTATTTTCGGCTTCAATACTAAGATATGTACACGAAAGCAAGCGATAGCGTCAAATAAAGCTGATGGATACATTAGGAGCGAGTAAAATTAAATGGTAAAATACGCTTGCCTTAGCAACGTGTATTTATGTTTGTATACAAAAGTGTAAACTGAAACTGATAAACTAAAAATAAAACATAGCAGTGTGTGTTAAATTTATTTAATTACTTTATCAAAAATATATATTCCATCAACGACTATGGTTATTCCGTTATTACAAATTTATACTCAAATCTATAAACTAGAATTATTGATTGATTAATAAATTCTTGGTTAATATGTTCTACAAAATCAAAACATGCAGAACATATATAAAATAAAATAATGTCAAGAAAACCTAACCTAGATCAATATTAAGATTCGAAGTTACAAGTTGGTAGCTATTTGTTTTCCTCCATAAACCATTTTATATGAATTTAGTGCAATGGTCATATTTTCTATTGTTTTCAATAATAACAAATTGACTTTTCATAAGAAAGATTTACAAAAATCTATTTGATTCATTCAAAATGAACTTAACTTCCAACTTATGAAATATCCAGATGGGAGAATTAAGCCGCTTTTACACACACTGTGGCTCAAGCCAGTGCACCTAGTAAGAAACTAGGGTCGAGACAGAAGGAATACTAAATGAGTCAATCCACCATAATCTGTGATGCAGTCGTTTGAAGTGAAGAATTAGCGGCCTTGCTGCAAGATTGGCTCTCTTTGGAGCCGGATGGTTAACGGGGTTGTGGTAATTAATCTTTACCGTGCAAGCTCTAGCCCTTTGTCGTTACAAATGAACTTTGTAAATATAGAAAATGTTTTTAATATTGGAGTCGTTATGTCTTTTATTTGTAGTATAATTAACAAAGGTTTGTTAAAGAGAATTATTTAGCTTTCTTTCCATTTTTGCCTTTTTTGAGTTATCGGGTATAGTAGAAGTTATTTAAAGTATCGTTCAGCCTTCTTATTTTATAACCAATTTTTCATTTAGGCCTTACTGGGTCGGTATAGTGAAACAAATCCTTTATTGTTCATCTCGTATAATAACGTAACTCAACGACATATATCTTCAATAAAATCGGAAATCGGAAAATATGTATTTATAATAATCCAAGTTAAATTTCAACCATTATTTACAGTTTGTTTTATTTTAAGCGCGCTTTAATAGTGTCTATTATTATTGTACATACATACGTAGTTGTTTGTCACGCCTCTCCCACACATTTTGTAGACGAAAGTTATGAGACCATCACTGTGTTATTTCTAACCATTAGACAGTGGGATATTAATATTTTGAGATAGACAAGGTATGAAGAATATCAGTGTCAGAATAAAAGTACAATATTAAAAAAAAACCTTTGTATTATAGTTGTCGAAACAAATATAATTTTAAAGTTATAATATATCAAAATACGAAGTAAGGCCATGGGATCGAATTGCATTCGAAGTATTGTTTAAATTTAAAATATTTTCACTATTCTACAGGCACAGATTTAGGCGGCTATTAGAATGTAAAACTCCTTATTGTTAGGCTCTATCATGATCAACTAAGGATAAAAATATATAGGCCATCATGGTGTTGTGGGACAGCGTCTGACTGTATACACGATTGGTGGTGGGTTATCATTCCCACGCGAGGGAATGGTTTTATTAAAATATTTTTATTTGAGGGCTTGGCACCTAAGGCAAAGCGCGACTTGGAGTTCCACTCCTGAAGGACAACGGAGTGTCTTGTTACTAGGTTCTCTCTGGCAACCCAGCTATGCGTGAAGCTGGAAAAAGGATACAAAATTTAAATGCGGAGAACGAAGTGATATGTCAATAGGAGCTCTCTGTTTATGTGGCTATGCGTGATAAAGCGTGCGTAAAAAAAAAAAATATTCTCAATAATATAGTCTGTGCAATGATACTCTGAACGCTTCTAAACTGTGAATAAGCTTGGAATTTTGAGTAATACAATGTTGTCACAAGTCGGTCATTTCGCATGTAGACGCTAACGATATGGTATTTCTAGGGATCTTAAGCCAAGTTATGGTGTTCAAGCAGTGTTTAACCATGCTTGTTTGCTATATGACGCTTAGAAAAGTCATACAGAAAAAAATTGTATATATTTATGATATATATTTCAAATATATACAATCACAAGCTTTCTTGTTTAAATTTTAACTCGTTTTAAGTGAAAATATTAGAAAATTCTTATATATCCAAGGGATGCTTTTTACATAATTTGCCAATATCACAATTGAACTTGAACCGTTTTCAAGAGGCGCGGGTTCAAATCCCGCTGCGTTCAAATTTTTATACGTCTTCTAAATATGTCTTTTTCAATTTCCTAAGTGTGCGATTAAATAAATAAAATAAAATAAACACTTTAAAAAATGTTAAACATATTTAATTAATAGCTGGATGTAGAACGCATGGCTTAGCGGTCAGAGCGCTTGAACAGTTTTCAAGAGGCGCGGGTTCAAAACCCGTTCAAATTTTTATGCGTTTTCTAAATATGTCTTTTTCAATTACTAAGTGTGTGTGTGTGTCACAATTGTCCTCACATGACGCTATATGACAAGGAAGAACAAAAAAAAAAATTTAATTATTTTAAGAACAATACTAAATGTATTTTAAGTTATTATTATTTCATATGGCGTATAGGCATAAAAGATAAAATCATAAAACAGTGTATTACAAGAGAAGGTTTTGAACCTTCTCCCGCTGTGCTCAAATTTATATACGTTTTCTAAAAAGTTAAAAAATGTTTTACAGTTCAATAGCAAATGATTAAATATATGCACCAAGTGAATATTATATAAGCATTATTGTACATCTTGTTTTATAAATCTTCAAGTCAGTCAAAACGGAACAGGCAAACTCAGTAACAGTCAGTAGCACACTAATTTAATAAAAGGATATAGGCTGAGTACGGCGCCCGAGTAATATTATAAATACATAACACCTGTAACTACAGCCAAATTCAATTTATTGACCTAGCATTGCATTAGCAAGTATTTTTGATTGATTAATTTGATGAAAAACCTTCTTAGCTTATCGTATTATATTAGTATATATCGTTTTTATAGAAGGGGAAAAATACGGCATACTGTTGTTACTCATATGTTGTAATGAAAATATTTTCTCTAACCAATAAGAAATGCCAGATTAAAATAAAACAGTAATTATTGCTGCTCTTTAGTTTGTATTTTCTCTGCAATATTCGCCCATTTAGAGAAATCACGTAAAGCCAGCCTCGAAAAGTGTTTTTAAAATAAATATTCCATTTTCTTAGAATTTGAACTTGCTTCTGTCATGTACAGTCCCAAAATTACGCAAGTTCCAACTGAATCACAAGGGCTTCCCAAGTAATATTATAAATACATAACACCTGTAACTCCATTAAGGTTTACCCAAGTCATTAAAAGCTCTCAAATTGTCTATTTTCCTTTTATCTTATATTTATTTTATTATAAGAAACAAAAGAATAATTTCCAGTTCGTCATTTTCATGTGGATGGTATCCCTAGATTGACAGTTTAGCAGTGTGCCTTTTACCAAACCAAGCAAACTTTACAATGACTAATGCAAACAGGAACGTAGTATGAAAATCAAATCTGCGACCCCTCTGCCACGGGCACACTAGCCGTAGACTTATTTTTTCTTTTCTATATGCGTTATTCATGGCAGTGTACATGCAATTTTTTACTCTATGGAATGAACTAGTAATACTATGGGAAACAAATGCGATGTTGTGTTCTTTAAGCTATCACGACCATCAAGCCTATTTTGAAATAGAAAAAGGTAAAGTACAGTCATCTACACGCTTTGTTTCTCATAAATTGAAACTTATAATGGTAGTTTAGTTTTGTAAACAATGCTTAGTCATACATACGTATGACTAAGCATTGTTTACAAAACTAAATGATACCATCATTATTATCATAATTACGTGTAATCCTTATAATCAATCAATTTTATTTCAATATATTTAACACTGATAAAAAACATAAAAAATTGAACGAAGCGGGACTCGAAGCCACACCTACTAGAAACTGTCCAACCGCGTTTCTAAAAATATGTTTCATAAGTTCTTATACTTAAATACTTTAAAAGTTTAAAAGCTGAAAGTTTAAATAATATAAAAATTCACAAGTATCCTTAATTCCTTTATTTTCTTGAAAGACAGATATGTTTTAAAATAAAACGATAACTTAAGATATTTTAGATAAAGATATTTGCTTCAGTAAAAAAAACAAATATATATTAAAAAATATATTTAAAATGTCCCGCTGGAGCGTACTTGCCAATAACTGGTCAGTACAAATATTGGTGTAAGCAAGACAATGTTTTTGAGAATTCCAATGAAGGTCCGAGCTTTATTTGTGTTCCCGCTTGTCGCGTGTAATCTTTGTTTGTTGCCTTTGTTTGTTACCTATGAATGTTACCTTCAACACTACAGTTTCTTATGTGTAGATAAAATATTAATAACTAACGTATTATATACCTAAGACGTTAGCTATTTGTATTTAATTATGATTTGTCACATATATCTAATACATCATTCTTGCCATTATGTTTTCGGAAATGATGGTGCCTAATACTTTTTTATGTACATGTCGTGGTCATAAAGTAAAATTGACAATTTCATGAAATCATCGACGATATCATGAAATGACCGCGTTTCATGAAATTACCAACTGAATTTGACCATATCGTTGAAACGTCGACGTTTAATGATTTCGTTATCGACCCTAGATCATATCGTAAAACAAACACCTTAGTTAATATAAATACAGAATATGAGCGTAAAACGTACTCATTATACATAGTGACGACATTTTTGGCTTCAAATACTTTCAAACTCTAGAGAGTTCGTTGAATAAAAAAAGTTTAACTTAACCTAACAAACGTAGAACGACAATATGGTGAAGGAGCCACGCGTTTAGTCAATCATATTGTTAAAAGATAGGTTATCAATCTGGTTAACTGACTTCATGAACTGGCCAACTCCAACTGGCCAACTGCAACTGGCCAACTGGATCAGCATATACACATGGTGTTATTCTACCAACTTCGTAAATAAGGCAATGGCACTGTTCAACGTTCGCCAACATCTTGTTTTCGGATAAAGCTCATTTTCATCTTAATGGACACGTAAATGAACAGAATTGCAGCCACTAATCCTAAACGCAAGCATCAGAAAACCCCTCATACTTCAAAGTGACCGTATGGGCTGCGATGTCTGCGTGAGGAATTATCGGCCCTTACTTTTTTAAAGACAAAAGGGGGCGTGCAGTTACAGTGAATTCAAAGCGTTATGTGGAGATTAACTGAACTGCAAAACTTTCCTGGCTATAACCAAAGAACATGTATCAGCAGGACGGAACAACGTCACACTCGTCCAATACGTCTCTGCCACGGATTCGTAAATTTTTTTTCAGGCAAGTTGATCTCCACGAGAGGTAACATAAATTGGCCTCTAAGTCCTGATTTATGCCCCTCTGAACCTTTTCCTATGCGTTTATCTCAAATGAAAACTTTACGCCAATAAACCGACTTCCCTGGCGCATTTGAAAGAAATTTTGAATTTGAATTTGAATGAATACTCTAGAAGTAATCATACTGATGATATGTTGAATTTTCTCTCGTCAACAAGGTATGCCAAACTAAAACAAAATTATAATTTATGGCTGCACTTCAGTTTATTTGTTATCTACATTCTTCGTCTATTCAGAGGCGCAGAAGAACGCATGGCTAGTAATTATATTTTTCTTTTAAATACAAATATTTAATTTTCTTAGAAATTGAACTCACTACTGTCTGTCGAGTTCCAAAATTACGCAAGTCCCGACTGAACCTCAATGGCATCCAGCTTATTTTTAAGCTTTTCTGAAAACATTTAGAAATCTTCAGATTTACATAAACTAAAGATTTTAAACTTTTCAAAATATAATATTCACCTCCTTGACATAGTTCCTCTTGAGCTGATGACGTGCTCACGTTTTTCCAATAAGTGGCAGCAACGAGGTGCTAATCCACTCGCCGTAATGAGGATGCTAATCATTCAAAGGAACTCCTTCAGCCGTTGGTCACGGCGTAGTGCTCTAAGACATTTTATATAAATATTTTCTTATTTAATTATAACGTAACAAGTTTTGATATATAGTCGTAATCGTAATAAGATATAAATAAATATGTCTCAGGTATAGTACATTGCATTCTTTTTTAGCTTCATGCTTTTTATAGGATAGCAGATAGTGTCGAATACTCCGCTCTCCACTTACCGCCCAAATCCGAGACATTTAGTGGCGGAACTCAACACCTTTTTTATATTCAATTAACCTTACATACATTTAGGTCTTATATATATTTTTAAAGCATATAAACGCTATACCCCACACTTTACAAACACACAACCAAATTTCTTTATTCAATATCACGGCTTTAACGCATTACATTTTTTGACTTTTCTTGGACTCCCACATTAATTTGTAACATTTGGTCAACCTCAACCTATCAATGAAGCCCAAATTCACATATTCTATCCAGCTAGTCGTAAAATTTTAACTTGCCAGTTTTGTCCATACGAGTATATCTTTAATATCCTCATCAACATATCAAGGGTTGAATCTGTGCATCAATCAATATTCTCTCTGTGCGGCACCTGTAGAGGCACAGGCAAACAGCGGCGGCCTTTGATGTGCTCAGACAACGTAAAGGCTGCCTGCGGCTTTGACGAAATTGTCTACATGTGCTGATTTTACAAACGCGATTGCAATGTTTTATTCATAGTTACTTCAAACGCCTAGTTGTTATAAGTATCGATGGTTTTAAGTACATTACTAGTATGCACTTCGAGTCTGATAATAAATAAAAATAATAATCAGTCATTAAAGTATATGTAATTGCTATATACTACAGCTTAACAATATAATTGAAACATAAAAGTGTTTATTTCGCAAAACGCTAAGAAATATGCTGAAAACGGAATAATATATTATATTCAGTTTTGAGGCCATCGGGACGCAGACGGTCAATGTCTACTAAATTATTACATTCAAATCATTCAATCAATATTACATTTAAATTAATCATGAAATTATTACATTTAAATTATTTTCATATTCTCGCTTTAGTAAAAAAATCTGCTGCGTTCATTTTCACCACTCAGCACAGTATCTGTATTTCAGGCGGAAAGTGACGTTCTGACTAACCTGCTATTTTTATATTTCAGTCTAAAAATATAACAAAGTATTATTTAAAATAAAAAAAACAAAATTTAGAGCGTGATTTCGTTTAAAAATAGATACCACCTACGCGGTAGCCGTCGTACTGAAATAACAAAAAATACGCAGATATAAATGGCGAGTTATTCGGGCATTTATTAAAAAGCACACAATGCTGATCCACTACACTGAAATCGCCTCTTTTATATTTTATTTTTAATATTAAACCCCCTGGCGATAGCGCGTTACAGAGCAACTTGTCTGTAGATCATTGACAGTTATAGAAAAATTTAAACATATATAGGTCGGTTTATCTAATAAATAATATTTTTAGTTTTCCATTTCTTTCTATATACAGGTTTTAATCTACTATATGGAAAAATATACATTTTTAATTTTACTGTAAGAAAAAAAAATGTGCCTTCTTTTCGATTTGCATTATTCGAGTGTTATGTGCCAGCTAAATTCTTTAAATTGACAGAATAATAAAAGAATACACTATAAACCATATCTATTTTATATATACATATCATGATATTATTTATGTAATGTAAAATAGCTATATATAACTATTTGTAATTAATTTAGAAGAATCTGTGCAATCATTAATCTGTGCGTCAGCAGTAGCGCAGTCTGCTGAAGAGCCCTTTACAGCGTTATTGAGATTCAGACGAACCCCTCTTCATCATTTCTTTAAATCCAGGAAGATGGCTGAAACAATAATAATGAATTACTACTATTATATACATTCGTACATAAGTCTATACAATTGTAAAGCATTTTTAAGAAAACGTATAAAAATTTGAACACAGCGGGATTCAAACCGACCGCCCGCCCGCCCGTCTTGGAAACTGTTCAAACGCTCCGCTCCAAGCGTTCTAGATCCGGCTAAGTCGAAATTGTTATACGCTTATTACAACTTATTTTTGTTGTTAACATCTCTATAGAGAGACTTGTACAAATTTCTATTACACATATTCTTCTAACAATCATTTGGCAAGAGAGAGTTATATATATTAATTAAATATTTCTTACTTTCTTTATAAATTATATTAAAGTAGTTTTTGAATGTACTATAGGTACTTGATAATATTTCTATAAGCGCTAATAATTTCATGACACGGCTAAGCTTTACAAATTATCATCATGGCCAGCAATACATGAGGATAAGTTACACATAATTTGAACAGTTTTAATTCATTATCCATAAAGCCTAACCGCACTTCACAAATATTCGATGTAAGCTATAACTACATATGCGGTATAAATGACCCTTTACAAGCTTTCCATGTGTCCCGATCCTTATCTGGCTTATGTCGGCAATTTCGTATCGCGTGCGGCCTCTTTGGGCTAGAGTATGAGCATTAAATGAATAGCGTTTTGCATAAATTACCTAGAAATGTCAATTAGGGCTAAACTGACATTAAATTGGTCACAAATGTATGTATATGAATTGTACAAATATTATATAGGTGCATTAGTAACAAAGTAAATATATTTTTGGCAATAATAACTCGAATTCGAGACTGTATGACTGACAAATTATAATTTCTCGTTATATTTAGGTATATTATAAAATTCTTATAATTTTAAATTTTAATACTCATAAATTGCCATGTTTGTTAATTTAGCATTATTCAAATTATTCGTAACGGCTTTGCAAATCCTGCTTTTTGGAAAAAAATTATAGCAGATGAAGATGAAGAGAGAATACAAGTGTTCATGTAAAATAAACTTCAAATGAAAATTTGAGAGATCAAACTACTCTCTTTCTCAAAATATGAGACATGTAACGAAAAATAAAAAACATCTAAATCGACTTTTTTGCATTTATTATTCAAATAACCTCTTGTAACATGTGCCTATTAGCAACCCTGTCTAATGGACAGTGGATAGCGTAGGCAATTATAAAGGTTGTGTAAAGTTTAATAGAAGCTAATGTCGTGTCACGTTGATTTGTGTAACGGATAATTTTAATTGTTAACTATTTCGCTTCATTATTGGAACATTTAGAGTAACAATACATGGAAAATATGAAATATTATTTGACATTTTTTTCCCATATAGCAGGGTAATCAAAGAGTCTAACCTAGTGTCCAGAGACACCATTCTCCACTTTCCGCCGGAAATCGATAGATTGCGATTTGAGTCGCGGAACTTAACGCCGCCCTTAAGACATTATGTAATAACATAGTTTTATTTTTATGCTTATTATTTTATAAAGGGTAAGAAGGCAAATACATAACATTTATATCTTTTTTTTATTTTCACCTATTTCGCAAAAAATATGCTATTTAGATAATGAAATTTGGCAAACTTAAAGCTTATGTGGAGAAGGAGTGCAGTACACTAGTATAAATTATGCATAAGACACACATTAAATAAAAAAAATATTACACGCACTCAGTGCAGCGTGTGTAACATTTGTTCGACATACATTCCTGTATACATTACACATTGTATAGGTAACGTGTCCACATCAATAATGCAATTCTATCATTTATAGTATTTTTAATACATTGTTTTTATTCCCGTTACTTGAAGATTTTGCCAGTATTTGGAAAATTTTACGACCCATTCTGCCAAAAGAATATCAGCTTCACGCTTTTCCGCATAGCAAGGTACTCAAGAGAACCTAGTGTCAAGACACTCTGTGGTCACCTTCCGCCCAGCCGAGAAATGGCTTGGCGGAACTCAACTAATCAAATATTAGATATATTCGCTGTTTATCATCGACATATGCTGTAATTAAAAAAAAATTATAAATTGTTAATTTTTTTGATTTTATTTAGTATTAATTTATTCAATTAAATGTTAGACGGAATTACATATAAATAAATTGAATTAACCCATAAGCTCATAAACAACTAAGCAATAAGTGCGACAGGTGCTCTGTGGGGTGGCCGCGACGCTAATAGTTCAAAATTCAAAGTTGCACTCAAACAGGTCGAGCAAACACTACGCCATCTGGCGACGTTTGTTCAATGTTCAATACTCGCAAAACTAGTGTATACTGCGACCAAATACTAACAAAAAGTTTTATATTACAATTTTTTTTTACAGCTTCTGCACTTTCTGTTTCAATCCGAGACATTGAGGGTTGAGTGGTGGAACTCCACGCTGCGCTTTGTCACCAGAGCGGAGAAATTATAGATAATTCAAACATAATAATATTTATCTCATTTTATTTTCAAGTATTTAAGCAATATCTCGAATTAATATTACTTTTATAATATATTTGAATTTACCTTAAAAATGCCGTATATTTGATTTGTGATTGTGTAATTTGATAAGTGAATATTTCCGTTTAACTAGAACCTTCATACCTATGTATGAAATGCCTATGTTTTTACTACGCCGAATTTAATCTTATTTTTATAATATATTTTAATTTACACACAATCACTGCGTGCGATCAAAACAGTCACATCTGCATTACGAAATATTATTTAATTGTTAAAAAAAAATACAAAGTACAAAAAAATATTTTTATTTTAATAAAATACCTTATAAACTAAATTACCAACGATCACAAGTACGCCAGTTGCAGTAGAACAAAATTTGCGTGCTGTCTTGGGGCGGATTTGTTATTGACAGCCTCAAGGAGCGCCTGGTGCAAAAACATGGCGAATTTTTATTGCTGTCAATCTACTTGTACGTTATTGATATCCCCGAGTGGGCACTGAACGGTCTGCGTGTTTTAATATAATTAAAAAAAGTTTTTTATTTTAGCTGTTAAGCAGAAGAAAAATAATACTATATATATAATGTTTTTAATGACTTTCCAGCTTCTCGCTTTTTCCCGCATAGCAGGGTAGTCAGAGAAAACCTAGTGTCAAGACATTCCGTTCTCCACTATCCGCCCAAAATCGAGACATTGTATGTTGAGTGGCGGCACTCAACGCTGCGAATTGTCTAAAGTCCTAGGAAGGAAAATTATTTTCTCCCAGTGGGAATTAAGCCCACAACCAATCGCGCTTACAGTTACAGACGCTGTCCCACTGCACCACGGCTTCAGTTAATGAAGAGTAATAATTTTGGGAAGATAATGAAAATTTTACATAGTTCAGGTTAATATGGAGAATATTAATGGATTAGAAACATATTAAATTATTGAAATTAAAATTACACACATGTGCTTGATATACATGTTTGTATAAAGTTTCATATCATTGCTAAGAAAACGTATTTTACTCGTATATACAATAATGCGTGAAGCTATATTCATAAATAGAGAATTTGATGATTACATAACGATATACTTTTTTAGTTTTACTCTTTTTCCTGCATAGCTGGGTGGTTAGGGAAAACCTAATGTCAAGACACTCCGTTATTCACTCTCCGCCTGAATTCAAGACATTGTGTGTTAAGTGGAGGACCTCATGGATAGACTCAGTACATAAGAAAATATTTAGTAAGGCGTAATGATCAAAATAACTTGCCACTAGTAAAAAGGCCAATCAACCTCAGACTGAATACAGCTTCCGAAACCTTTAATATTTTTTAACTAGGTAACATTTCTTATATATATATAACTTCGCCAACAATCAACGTCCCAAATTCGGGTGGAAAAAACGACAACATTGTGTTAGTTTTTGTATATTTGTATCAAGCAAAAAAAGCCAGTGCTATTTTATTTTACTTTTATTAATTAAGTAATATATATATATTTATTTATAAATTATAAATAATATATATTTTTCATCGTCAGAACGTGTTTGTCGTATTTTGCAGTAAAGTAAACTTTACTAAAAATATTCCAGGTAAAAAGATTATATTTAAATGGTAAAGGATTATATTCAAATTATTTTAATATTTCCGCTCTAGTAAGATGAAGTGGCATTGAGTTCAGTCACTTAACCCACAATATCTCGAAATTAGGCAGAAAGTGGCGAACGGAAAATGCCTTAACGCTTGATTTTTCATATCTACGGAAAATAGGTAAACTCTGCCTACACTCTGATACAACTCCGGCCTTCACACCGGGAGGTTCCTTTCATACGGAGAAACTCACCGGAATTTATGTAATACCAGTATAGCAGAATATTCCATTCAAATTTTAATATAGCGTGACCCATTAGGGCCTACGTCGTCTAATATTGATAAAGTCGGTAATAAAGACAAGGCGAGTGGAGCATTATAAATAATTAGTGGCAAAACAAATACGTTTGAAGTGGCCACCGCGGAGTCGCGTGAGTCCCGCGCTGTGCGTAACTCCTTTGAGAATAACGTTTATTGCTATTCCCTTATGTAAAGAAACCAACAACCCTTTTAAATATATTGTTGATTTTAACTACGAAACTGTTATTAAAAAAGTAATTAATTTTTATTTATTACGTTTTTCCGTTGATAGGAATCTAGCGTTAAGGCACTTCATTCTCCAATTTCTGCCCAATTTTGAGATATTGTGGGTTAAGCGTCGGAACTCAATGCCACTTTGTCTTACTAGAGCGGGAACATTTAAATAATTTGAATATAATCACTTTATCATACCTGGAATATATATACTTATGTCGTAAATATAATTTTAATAATAGCTAAATAATTTTTCACCTAGGTCCCTAAGATTACAATGTATTTAAACTTCTTGTAGAAAATATAAAGGAAAACATGGTTTATACTCTTGTTATGTAATGACGATGCCATAACAGTACCTTTATATTTCAGAATGAAAAAAAATCTATAAATATAAATTATTTACGCCAACTATGGCAGTTAGCAAGTGTCTCACACAATTCTCGATGGTTTTTGGTTCAATTCTTACTAAGAAGATAATATATTTCAAGCATTTTCATTTCAAGGGTAGGTTATAAAAAGATCAGCTCCGTCTATCTACAACCAACTACTACTAAAAAAATTAAGGTTTAATAAAATATAACTACCCCAAAAATAATAATAAGAACTTTCTTAACAACCGTTTCAATAATAACAAGTATTTCAATTTTCATGTAATAGTGCAAAGCAATAAAAGCATAATATATATACAGTATAAAGGGTGACAACATATGGGCAATATCACGACTTTATTAACTGTCTGTCAGTCAATTCGGCGTATTAGTAGCGAGCGTGGCTAGCTCTGTCGAATACAGGATGATTGAATTTTATTATTACTTTGCCTTGAAAATATGTAAACATAATAAAATTGTAGTTTTTAAGGCAATACATCACATGTTTCAACATTTAATTAACGTTGAATTAATAATAAACAACACTTTATAGTTTGTATCTATGACAATAAAGTAATTTCATTTCAATTCTCAAAAGTTTTACATCGACTTTACAGTATAAAATAGAAATAATCTTTGTAGGAGAAATAAGTAATAAAATAAAAAAAATATTATCTTACTTAACTTTCAACTGATTTACCCCATAATCTAAGTAGATTCGTGAACATAAATTATTAAAAATAAAACATTTATATTTACAATCATACTGTATAATTAAAGCATTGCCACAGGCGTTTAGCTGACAAGTATTGTCCTGCCCCCCTGATTTGTTCAACTCCCGCGCATGTTGTGGAACATAGCATAATTGGTTTAGTTGTGCATGAAATTCCGCGGTACACGTACATTATAGTCACTCCCGCTCTAATGCATTTTGATAATGATATCTTGGATGATTACCGGTACATTTTACGGTATTTAGGTGGAGGTATGATTTTTGATTTATAATAATAATATGGGGTTCATATTTGTTGAGGTTAGAGTTTGTTTTTTTTTTGTATATTTTCGTAGGATATTTTGTAAACATATTTCTTTTTGAAAACAAAGTTTAATTGAAATTTTATAGGATTTTTATTATAAATGTATTATAAAACAATTATAATATTTTTAAGTCGACTAATCATTTTAGCAATTCATTTTCTATTTCCATTTCAGTATGCCGTGAATGTGAGTTATCCACGATACGAAGAGATTCTATAGTATAAGATAAATTTGCAAACGCTCTGACCACTAAGCCATGCGTTCTGTACCCGGCTACGTCGACATTCTTATACGCTTCGTACAACTTATTGTCAAAGCACTTGGACGGTTTCCAACAGGGGCTAGTTCGAATCCAGTTCGGTTTTCTAAAAATAACTTTCAATTTCCGAAGTGTGTGAAAAACAATTTAAAAATATTGCTAAAGCTTTTTTAATCTACAGCTACATGTTAATATTTAAATATCTTTCAATATTAAAAAAGGCCAAAAACTATCCTAGGATATTGTAAAAAAACAGTAGAGAATAGGTTTTTTTTTATACGAAATCCTATTGCGTATTATTTTAACAGATGCCCTTATTTTGTCACAATATAATTGAATCAACAATTATCTTCAGCGTTTTCCCGCTAGTGCCCCTCGTGCTTCGCCCTAATAAAACTGTGATAATTTATTCTCGTCCCAGTAATCCGGCGAGCCGTGATCCGCGATCACATGTGAACAATAAAAATCTCTGCACTCCGCCCTAGGTTGAATTGTGAGGGTGTGTAAAGGCCCTTTTAGATGAGAATGAGCTAGGTTACATTGAAATATCGGTTTTATTTCGTACCAATAATTAAACAATAGATTATATAGTTTGGAACCGAACTGTATGAATAACCTAAAAAGCTATACAGGAACATGATTTCAAACAATATAAATTCAGAATATCCTATATTCAAATAGACATTTGCAAGCACTTTTGGATCGTCAAATGAACATAAAGCTGCCAGTAGCTCGGAAGGCAGTTCTGCTTCCTGCTTCTTGCTCTGCTGAGAATAAACGACGGGAAACTCAACAGTTGCTCTTTTCAAATATAAAAGTTACAATTTTATTATTTAATATACAGTACATATTACTCCAACACATTTATATTTTATATTTTTAAATATTCTTCTACATAGGAATATGCTTTAATTATTAATTTTGTTCTATATTCTTTCTTTAAATTTCTGTAGTGGCAAATCTACCATAGGTTGTGGGATATTATAGATGCTTACTAATATAGGTTCTGTAATAGGTAAAAATTTTAGGCATATCGTCTATATTACAATGAATAGGGGGTCACATCACACGTCACAGGAAGGGTCCATGCGACGGGGTGTAACCGAAGACAACAGGATTTGTATTTATATCTAAACCGTTGCTTTTGTCGAGCGATTAGCAGCACTGCAGGGCGCGAGAGTGGAAGGGGCTTACAAGAATAAGCCGCGATAAATGCTATTGCCGAATCTTAACTGACGTATATTAGGCTATTAAATTTTTCATAATTTATTGCTGCTATTTTGCTTTGGTTAGGATTCGAACCCACGAATTCAGTATAATGCATTTGTCTATGTGACATATACGTCTGTATGAACTCATAAATTGTTTTGATGAAAGCAATTCTAACGTTTGTTTGATTTAAATGAGATATAAAAAAAGTTCAGCTTATGACACTGATATAGACGAAAATATAGTTTAATATACGAGAAGATGAAATTATATATGTGCTCACGAAATTAATGAATGAATGAATAAATATTATAAGGTTGTAAAAAAATTGTTTATACAACATATACAAATATATAAAATAACAGTTCTTTTTATTTTTTTAATAATATCCTACACATTCGCAAACCATTTACAATAAAACTTTTGCTTTTGTTTAGCGATTAAGAGGGAGTGGGTAGCTGGCACAAGTGTACAGCGATTACCGTAAGCTGTGTATTAGTTGCTTCGAAGCTCACTTTAATTACACATTTTATATAATAATACAGAGTAAGCTAAATTTTGTGAACTATTTATATATAAATGTTGTAAAACGCAGCTTCGATTCCATAGACTAAGTATTTAGTGTAAAATCCGTTTTTAGTAAAATTATAAACATTTGAACGCAGTGGGATTCGAACCCGCGCCTAATGGAAACCGTCAAAGTCCAACCGTCGGCGCGGCGCTTACATTCCAAAATTCAGCTTTCTACGCCCACTAGTTTCGTCTGTGTGTTGTCTGCCACTCAGTAAGGCAAAAGTTTTTTTATATGGATTTTACGCCATAGTTGTGCATTGGAATAATTTCAGCATGTGTACGTATGCCTTAAAACGAGGTTTTTTTAATTGTTATTTAATTTAATTAAATTTTGTTGTGATTAATTTAATGATATTTAATTTAATTTAAAATTCTTGAATATCTAATTTTTCAATACCTACATATTTGTGTGACTTCAAATGACGTTTGTGTGAAAAATATATATTTTAAACATGTAAAAGCAATAAGCGTATTATATTTTTAGCAATAAGCATATTTTAGCAAGTTAGGCAGCGAAACTAGTATCAAGACACTCCATTCTCTGCTTTCCTTCCGAATTATTGTGTGCTTAGTGGCAGAATTCAATGCCGCGTTTGGCTTACCAGAGAGCCACATTGATAATAATTTTTCATTTCCCCAAGTGAGGATCGAGTCCACGACCATCCCGTTTACGACGATGTCACGATCGCCTCTAATTTATTGAAATTAAATGTAATTAGACTTTTATAATAGCCAAGGACTGTGAATATTGTAATAAAATATAAATAAAGTAATATCTATAAACAATACAATCAGCAAATTGAATTAATCCTTAGACCAACTTACTTATTTAACAATACTAATATATTAAGTATTATTATCTTGATTACAAAATATAATAATTTTTTACGCAATTTATTTTATCTAAACCAAAGCATGGATCGAAACCCCCTCCAGTCACGTCCCGTCTGCTAATAGAAGATAATCCCCCCTGTTTCGCGACATAGTGATTCTATAGCATTGCGTTGAATTAATACAACGCGAGGGACGTTTAATAGTTAATTGTTTTATTTGTGTCGTATTGAGAATTAAGCCTAATATGTAGCAATATATAATATCACATAAGCATGTTGAAAAAGCTTTATTTAAAGATATGCTAAAAATATCATATTTATACATGTATATATATACATATAATAAAAATGTAACTGATCGCTGTCTGTACATGAAAGATCTCGAAACTCGAAACAATTATTTTAAATTTTCTTTTCTGTTTGTTTGTGCGACTGTGCACGCTAATTTCAGAAACGGTTTAGCCGATGTGAATGCAGTTTTGACTATTGTATTTTGGTACACTTTCCTTAACATTAAGTGTTTACTTCATTTCAATCGGGTTGTAAATTTAAAAAAAAAACAACTATTTAAATTACATATTATGGCAAAGTTGGTGATTTAGGTTAGAAAGCGGGAAAACTGAAATAAAAATGCACAATCATGCCCTACATTTATTTACTTAACTACCATCTAATAATAAGCCATCATGGTGTAGTGGGAAAGCATTTAACTATTAATGCGAAGGTTATAGGTTCGATCAAACTCGAAGATATATTTGTCGAGTGATTTTGTTTAAAAAAACATTTACCCGCAAAAGAGCGCCTTTGAATTCTTACCCCTCAACATATAATGTCTTAAAGTCAAGAGATTAGATACTAAATTCTATTTTTGCTTATAAAAAAGTTATTGAGGCCATCGTGGCACAGTGTGACAGCGTTTGACTGTTCACGCGATTGGTAGCGGGTTCGATTCCCACTCGGGGGAATGATTATATTTTGAATATTTTCATATTTTCGCCTTTGTACCTAAAACGAGCTTTGTTGAGTTCCACCCCTCAACCCGCAATTTCCAAATTGAAAAGCAAAGAACGGAATGCTTTGCGGGAGAAAACGTGAAGCTAAAAAAATATATATATCATAAATAAATATATGTCATAGATTTTATTACACAAATATTTCCACTCATGTGGAGATTGCTTTCCAAAAATATAGACGTATTTTAAAAATCTAGAAGCTATTTATTATAACTAAGTTCATATTATTATACAATTATTAATTAATAATCTAAGCATTTTGTAAAACAAAAGTATATGTACGTAAAAAAATATTTGGCCTTTTCTTGAAATTCGCCTTGGCTATCTTTATCACAAAGCGGATTTAATATTTGAAACTTAATTTCGTGAGATGAGACGAAGGCATCTTATAAAGGATCTTGCTTCACGATATGCTATCAAGTTTAATGAAAAAAGTCTACTACGCCGATGTTAGGGGATGTCTAGACTGAAACAAAAAAATAACTGCAGCTTGAATACATATATATATTTGTAGATATTCATAATCATATTCTTATTATAAGGGTAACTTAAATAATGTAATCGAGTGTAGTATAATAATATAGAAAACCTTTCACAAATATGGCTAGCCATTAATTAGAAAAAGAAAAACATAAAGAGCTCTTATATATAAATATTTCCTTCATCCTGTATGTCGTCTTGGCACTGACATTCGAGTTGATTCTATAAAAATATTGTATTGTCATTGGATTCGGATACATTTAATTTTATAGTATAAGATATTCATATAATTTTTTGATCATGATACAAGTGTTATTTAAACACTTGGGAAATGGAAAAGCATTTTTATAAAACGTATAAAAATTTGAACGCATCGGGGTTCGAACCCGCGAACGCATGGCTTGGACGTTTTGCAAGAGGTGCGAGTTCGAAATGTTCCAGCATTTTGAGAGTTTCGGAGCAAGTCGGGTAGCCTAATACTATATCTTCAATTCTTCAATTGCTTTCCACTTTTAGTCCAAAACTTTGCTTGTTAACTTCTTTCTTTTTCTTCGGCCCTTGACTACATATGATTTGAGAATAAAAGAAACATTTAAAATAATATTTTGGCTAAATCTTCATATTGGAGTACCTGAATAATCATATTATCAAATATATTTATGTGTAAACACCGAGCACAATCATTAACGAAACATTAGAAACACATTAGTAAGAGCGTTCACAAAGATATGGAAGTTACAGGGTAAATATGACCTGTAATCATTAACGGGATATAAAAATGATTTCATTCAGCACTATCTACTGATAGATAGCGTGAATTTGTGATATCGATAAATAATTGAAGCTATATAAATTAGATCTAAATTGAAAAAGACGGTTTTCAAGAGGTTCAAATCCCGCTGCGTTCATTTTTTGACGTTATCTAAATATGTCGTTTTCAATTTCCTAAGTGTGCCAATAACACTTTAAAAAATGTTAAAAATAGATCTAGATTGTATGGTGAATAACAAAAATCTTAAACATGCAAGAAAGTGTATCTCTCACTCATTATCTCATTTTGAGACGTAAGCAGAACTTATTCGAAAAAAATATTTCACATTTGTTCTATAATTGTAAAATGGGAAGAATTTGAGTTAAATTTTCAAAAATTAACTCGATATATGTATCATCTTAGTAAGTATATACCCTATTACATCTCGACAATATAACTATTGATATATTGGTTCTTTTGGTTTCCTAAAACACTAACGATGAAGTAGTTCTTTACGCTTTTTCCCGCTCAGAGAACTTAGTGACAAGACACTCCGTTCTCCACTTTCCGCCCGAATCAAACACATTGCGTTTGAAGTAGTGATACTCGACATTGGGCTTTGTCTTATGACCAGAGCGGGAAATTGAAAATAGTTTAAATATCATCATTCGCCTGAGTACGAATCGCGCCCACAACCTTCGTATATACCGCCTACCACCGCCACTGTACCAAACTACTTTAAATTTATTTCAATTTTGACTTAGCACATTGGGAACTAGGACAAGTAGATCATCAGTCTGTATTTATGTATCGAAAGCGCATGTTTGCTTCAGCGTGTGCCCGACAGTCGCGAGCAAACACGGGCGCGGGTCGCTAGCGTGCCATGCATATCGACAGGCCTTAATACATTTCACTGTTACACTAGTACGTAGCTAGTATAAAGTTAAAAGCAAGTTTGTATAAATAAAAATGGCAAATCAATATACTGTAAACATTTTTATTATTGACTAGTTTTGGCCATACTATTTCAATTTGTCACACGTGGTCAGGAAATTGGGCCCAATGTAACAATTATTTCAAAAATTATGTTCATCATAATTGTAATAAATTGTTTACAAAAATATGAATAAAATTAGTGTTTGTTTCTAATAATAAAATAACCACTTTTTACTAAATGTATAAGTTATGTATACACGGTATATATATACGAAAATATAATTTTTTACTATTTTTGTCTATCTATCTGTCCGTCTGTTTGTTCCGGCTAATCTCTAGAATGGCTGGACTGATTTTGTCGGGATTTTCACTTGCAATTGATGGGCGGATGGCAATAAGGAGTAACTAAAAACGCGGACGAAGTCGCGGGTACAGCAGGTTATAATATCGTAATAGTAACTAGGTGTGTTGATTACAGACAACTTAAAAGCGTTCAATACAGCGAAAGTAGCTTAAAATTCATAATAAAGTTTTTTTTCACGATTTCTTAGTAAACAGATTGCACTAGTTTTAAAGTTTAATGGATTTCGTAGTTTGCTTAGTTGTCTAGCAAGTAAATATGATCGCGGGTCGAACGCATGCGGAAGAGATGCGACTTGTCATGTCAATAACACGGGCACATTTTAACTAGTCTAGATACTTAAATTTGCATAAACTTATTGAAACAAATAAGTTAATAATATTTCTTTACTATACGTAATAGATAAATGTTATACGTAAAGAAAATATTTAAAAAAATGTATAAACAATTTGAACGCAGCGGGATTGGGGAACCCGCGCCACTGAGACACCGTCCAAGCGCCCAGACCGCTAAGCCATGCGTTGTCTGGTAAATCGAAATTCTTATACGTTTATTATAACTTATTTTTGGCGTTATCATCTCTGTAGAGACATTTTTACAAATTAAAACTACAAACAATCGTTTGGCAAGAGATAATCCTACGTATAATTCTTATATGTTTTCTAAAAATGTTTTACATACCCTAAGTATGTGATAAGAACTTTAAAAATGTTAAATAATTAAATTAAATTCAGGCGTACAGTGGAGAACGGAGTGTCCTGACTCAAGATTCTCTCTGACTACATTGGTACTGGTTAATGCGTTGAGCTTTAAAGCAGGTTTCATTCATAGCAGGTTTCATTCTCTCAGTTATTGTTTAAATATTGTGACACGCAATGTCTAAAGCAAATGAAATGAACGTGAAGAAAACAAACAATGTGAAGAGACAAAAGTTAAACTTAAGTCTCAGTAATGAAATTATTAGTTCTACTGACTCCGCGGTATTTTTAGGAATAAGTCTGGATTCGACACTTCAATCCACCGTCTTCCCTTAGTAAATTAGGCAGCTTACAGATGTTAATATGGCCCGACTTGTTTAAGTTGAATAAAACGGGTATCCATCACAATATATCCACAATATTATTTGTCCGCCGAGTAAGTCATTTGTGACATCAGGCATATTTGTAATAAAATTCCGCAGATAATTTCAGACTTGTAACTTGAACAATAACTAAGACATATTATTGAGGAAAGTATATTATTCTGTCTATGAAAACTATTTTGATGTTATTATGTGAAATTAAATGCTATTGATGCTCACTCGGGAGGCTAATGATGACTATGAAGTTATTGTAAAATTATATTTGAAAAGAGCAACTGTTGAGTTGCTCGTCGGTTCTTCTCAGCAGAACTGTCTTCCTAACCGGTGGTAGCTTCCGGTAGGACTGACAATACTGACATTTTATGTCAATTGATAATTCGAAAGCGCTTGTAACAATCCCATTTGAATAAAGAATATTTTTATTTTGATAATGGAAAAAGAAGAGTCCCTACAATAGGTTTTCTCTGTCTACTCTCTATTTGAGGGAAAAGTGTGAAGCTAGCAACACTAAACCTTTTTTATACAACTTTCAACCGGAAATGCATATCCATATAAGGGTTATACATTTTTAAATTAATATAGTGCAGAGCTTCATTAAAGTGTTACAACTGGAACTGAAAACGTATCTGATGAATAAAAACTTCAATAAAGGATTGAGGATTATTTTGTATTGTTAATCGTAAGACTATATAAATTTGCATCGAATTCTAAGAATATTTAAATCATACAGAATGAATGAAACAAAATGTAGCGTTGTTGATTAGACACAGGACCTATAGTATCTAACCTCAGCAATGTGCATACATATTTTTTTAAGGATTTTATTTTATTTACTACAGACTCATGACAGTTCTATTCTTTTTGGTAACTATTACGTAAATTAGAACTAGCCTAGCCTTATAAGACAGCCATGCATAGATAATTTCTATGAGTACCTAAAAAGTTTCAGTATTTTGTCCGTATATAATTATAGGTTCCTTTTTATAAACATAATGCACTTCCACGTAGACCTCACTACCGTCTCACAATTCGGTATTTGGGGCAGGCGACACCTGCGTAAACACGTCCTAGAGAATAATTAACAAAATGTCTGATACGTATTATAATGGTGATGGTGACAAAATTGTGATAACGAGCCAAGACATGAAATAATGGTACCTATTGTTTGCTTTAAATAAATAACTAAGTATTTTTTAAAGAGGCTCCGTTGAAATTTATACAATGCAATATATCTATTTGAGATTTTAATCCAGTAAGAATATATGAATTAACTTATCTAAAAATAAACCAATTTTAACGAAAATCATGGAACGTATGAATGGCGTACTGACAGTTTATATGGTGAAGGAAAGCTAGCTCGGAAATACATTTAATAAAATAAAAATAAAACATATTTTATACAAATGCTTGTTACACACACACACTTTTGTAGAAAGTGACAATCATGTTGCTAAGGCAATGCGTATTTTACTCATCGACGAGGCCATTAGTGAAAAATATTATATTTTAATAAATTTAAACCATTATATATAAATATATCTTACATAACAACTATCTTTAGTTAATACACTGGCACGCACTAAGTCGGTAAATGTCTTCTGAATCAAAAAAACACCCTAAATCTTTGGTCTCCAAGGAATAGGAGGGTATCCTTATGTTTACACCGCATCTCATTAAACAGCCCTCACATAGGAATTTGTTGGACCATAAAAAATAAATAAACCGCCCCCAACTATGCACTTGATTGCTGAGATTTCGCAGGGAAATAACGGTACAGTGATTGTATGAAGTGTAAGGGCTCAAGCATAGCCCGAAAGGCGGATGGATACATTTGACGTCGATACAGAGCTTTTAGAAATGTCTAACTATTAACATTTGTATACAATGTCTAATTATAATGTCTAATGATGTTCATTTTATAACAAAAGATTGTTGGGACTACATTCTTTTTGTATTTTCCTATTGATAATTTTAACGATCTTCAATCGCAGTCACAAATGTATCATACCTACAATTTTTTAGTATAATTTTGAATGATTTATGTTCACCTCTTTAGTGTACATTTGTGACTGGTGATATTTTTCGCGACGACTTACATAACTATATATATATATTAATAGATAGGTATATTAAACACTTAATGTACACATTTATTTGAGGCCATCGTAGCGCAGTGCTAGACAGCGTTTGACTGCAAAAGCGATTAGTTGCAGTTCAAACCCCACTTGGAGGAATGATTAGATTTAAATTATTTATCTCGTTCCGGTACAAGACAAAGGACAGCGTTGACTTCCAACACTCAACACGCAATGTCTAAAATTGATTGGGAAATGAAGAACGAAATATCTTGACACTCGGTTCTTTCTGACTGAGGAAAAAGCATGAATATTACTTTTAGTTTCCTAAATAAACACTACGGTGGTATTGTTATGTACTACAGGATTATCTCGCTGTCATACAGACAAAGTATAGGTTCCAATACCTTTAACAGATCAACGATAAAAAAAAAACAAAAAAAGCGAGCCCAAAGCTCAAATAAGTTCGTCATAATTGTTTTTATAATGTATATATTGATCCTTAAAATATCATAGCTACTAAAACAAAAATAAAAAATTAACAGAAGTAAATAACAAATATAAAATTGTGTAAACGGTTATTATAATTTTCATTTACAGAACATTTTGTGTAACATATAAAGAAAAAAATATTGCTGAAATGATAATTATGCAGCAAAATGCTTGTAAAAATAAATCATTTGAAATCTCGTGCGACGAATGATCTAGCGAAATTTGAAAGCTCGCACAAATATAATACCCCTTAATAAAGATTAACCGTTAACGTGGGGGAGGTTTTATCGACTGGTAATTGTAAGTGTTAGTTACGGGTTTCTGTCGTTATAATCGCAGTTCAGAGAATCAATGATTAGATCAAAACATAGAAAGTATGTATGTTAAAAATAATTCTATCGAAATCTAAATATGTTGAATAGCAAAAAAATATATAAAACAGAATATAGCGTTGTCCATTATAATAAATGATAAAAAAAAATTTTTTCCTTATATTATTCCTGAAATATCACCCTGTATTCAGTTCACTATTGTACATATTTTTAGGTGATTATTTCGTTTATTAATTACATTAAAAATAATACAATATTGTATACCTACATTTTAAACATACTAATATGATAATTCGCATTTTTAATAGGGGCCCCTTTTAAGCCTTCACTTGGGTTGTAAGTCCCAGGCACACATCCCAACCAGTCTCTCTGCTCTTGCTTGGGTGCACACGGTCAATCCATGGTATGCTAAGGAGTTTCATCTCTTGTGCTTCTTGGATGGCACAATTCGTATTTGTTTACAATAGACAGTAGTGCGTAGTATCTTTTTATCTATCTGTTACCTTTATTTTGCACTTTATATACTTAAATCTTTTCAATTTTATTTTATAATACCTCGAAAACTTGACATTATAGCTTAAAATCAAATCATTGTAGCCTTGAGTTTTAACAGTATAACAAATTTAACAATGAATCCCTATCTATATCAATAATAGAAATAAATTAACAACAATAACTTTTCGCCAAATAGTAATTTGCAGTTAACCATTTGACATGTGTTGGAAAGCCCCATTCAATAAGGTCTATAAACTATGTGTCAAATTAAATCGTTCACATATTGTACGGGGTCAAAAAGAACATTTCAATTTTGTGTTTATTGCCCCTAATGTGTTGGTTGTAGGTCAAGAATAGTAGAAAATATATTAAAATTGTACAAAGTTTATTTTGTCTCAGTGACGCAGTGGTACATCGTCTGACTTTAAACGCGATTGGTTGTTGTTTCGATGTCCACTCGGGGGCATGATTATATTTAAAAATATTCTTATATTTCTCCATTCTAGTACGACAAAGCGCGGCTTTGAGTTCGGCCACTCAACAGACAACTGATAGGTATCTCTATCTCTATATATCTCTATCACTACCCTGCTATGCGGGAAAATCGTGAAGCTGTAAATACGCTAGAAATTATTTTCTTGTCAACGACATCAAGTTTTATGAAAATATTGTATAAAAAAGAAATCGAACGAAAAAAGCTGATCAAAGTCACATTGTCAGATTTTATTACATCGATTAATTGATACTCGTAGATTTAGTAGATTTGGATAGGTGCAAGATGCATGTAAAACATGTTATTGAAGTGTTCCAGATAAAATAATTACAATGACATTAAATCACAATTAACAAGACTAGACTATTCATAAATAAACGATATTATACTACATCTACAATGTAATTAGGAACAGCGCCGTAGGAAACGTAATACTGAAGTTAATTAATTGGAAACGTCGGCACCGCTCCTTGTCTCACATTATAATTATTAAATTGAAGTATGTACTGAGGCATATACACAGATCACTAAATTATATAAGGGCTTTTATAGCTTATTGTATTATTATTAGTATTATTAGGCTATAGTACCTACTATCCATACTAATGTTATAAATACGAAAGCCACTCGGTCTGCCTGTCTGTGACGTCATCTCGGCCAAACGTGAGATACGTGCGGGTCTTGAAATTAAAATATTCTTATTTTTCTCCCATTGCTTTAGTTTTCTAAGTTTTTCATTGTTTCACGAAAAGGCCGCTGAAAATACGAAAAAGCTATAATTCACGCGGGCGAAGCCTCGCGCGAGTCTCTAGTTGGCATATAAAAATGAATGATTTCATATTTCTTTTATTTTTATACATTTTAAGTATTAAGAAAACTTTTTGACAACGGAAACCTATGATACAAATACGATACAAGCAATACGAAAATAGCTAAGCATTGTATTTCGTCCGCGTACAGGTCAAACATTCTATACATATTATATACAATTTTTAACCAATTTTATTATATACTTATAGTGAAAATGTCAGTCAGGCAAACAAAGTTGTGATGTAAATTTCAACAAAGACCAACAATCATTATTTCCTTAAAATGCTTAAACCTAAACCATTCAGATACCTAAAATATCTATATATAGATAAGCAAGGGTGTACAGAACCATTTCCGGAGGCCCATCCCTTTTAATTATTTATGTATCCCCCCCAACGCAGTAAAAACGGGTTAATTTGTGTAATAAAACAGCCCGAGTGAAATTAAACGCTATCTCCGCGATGTCGCTAGAGCACCCGCTTCATAATTGCGAGATTCTAAGCAAATACTTGAACTTTAATGAATTTTTCCTTTTGTTAATTCCTGTTTTTTGTATGATTAATATGAGCCACGTTTTGGATACAAGTTACATAACTTTTGAGAAAAATATGTATTAAGCAACAAATAGGTTTCGACGGACGAATTGTCAACTCTAATTTATCATGCGTGAACTTTTTGATAGTTGCCATACTACATATATTTCCACTTCTATCTGCGTAACTTAAATTATAAAATAAATAAGCCTGTATTTTTACGTTCTTGTGGGATTCACGAGAAATCCAATGATTTCTACGATGTTTGATGATTTGATGCAATGCATCAAAACATCTCTTCAGTCAAGTTTCAGGTGTTTACGGCTAGTAGCTTTGTCTAAGCTTTGTTTGTCATTTTCCCAATGAATAAAAAAAGAGTTTTATAGCATTACTGACGGCCATCGTAGGCTTCAAACCCATTCGAAAGACCAATCATATTTATACTAGCGCTATTACTTCGCGTGAACTACAACTGTTTCGTATTTTCGGCGGCCTATTCATAAAAAAATGAAACTCCTGGAAAAACTAAATTAGTGAGATAAAGCCTATGTTCATCCCAATACTCTCAAAAGTAACTATTTATAAAATTTCATCACAATCAGCTCAGCGGCTTAACCGTGATGACGTCACAAACAGACAGACAGAGTTACTTTTGCATTTATAACATTAATATTATAGTATGCATTATACCTCATAATAATACATTTATGTATTTATAGGGATATAATTGTTCAAGTTTGTTAAAAAAACAGTGTTATGAAAACTCTACGTATAGGTGTAGTAGTATTGTATATAGCATATAAATAAATCTATATTTTAAAGTAATGCGAAGACGTGGCGTCTGTCGGCTTGCGATAGCGTGCCCGTGCCGTCCCTTTTCACGTCGGGATTAGAACGGGCGACGACCCTAAACTTACCAAGAAACCAACTTTATAATACAAAACCAAATATAACGATTCTAAGGATTGATAAATTCAAAATCCTTACAAAGGCGATTATAGAGTTTAAAGTAGGTATTCTATATTTCTCTAAGTGGTATTTGAACCCACAATAATCGCAAAAAAGTACATAGATGCATTGTCATATTTGTTATGTACTTACTAGCTTATGTATATGTCGTGTATGTAGCTTATTAATACTTATGTATGAGAGACAGCGTCTAGACTGTAAACGCGGCTGGTGTTGGGTTTGATTCTCACTAAAAAACGAAGGAATAATTATATTTAAATAATTTTAATTTCTCCACTCTGGTAAGCCGAAACACGTGGATTTCTGCCACTCAACACGCAATTGCCCAAATTTCGACGGATCACTTACCAAGAACGGAGTGTCTCGACACTAGGTTCTCTCCGAATACCGTGCTATGCGAAATAAGGTGTAACACTAAGCAGCACAATGAAATTTCTAAACCGCATCGCAAATCTAAACAATACGTCACTTATTTTGTAATAAAACAAACTTTTGTATCAGTGACATTAAGTGGTTGAATCTGGCGCGAGCCTCAATAACCACGTACTGGGCACGTGACCCAATATATTTCCATATTCTTTTAATATCGCAGTGCGCACGCGCCGGTGTTTGTGCCACGCGATCGCCACGCGGGCCTTCGAGGGCCACACCTACTTACTAATTTTCATTGCTATAATGAGGGTGGGTTTAGAATTCACTTGCTCATTTTGCTTTTTTTTTATTCTTTATTTTATGTGTCTCGATAACAATTATAATTCTCCTTCGTGCATTCTCCGTACAACGTGACTTTAGCGAAGTGATAAGTGCTCAATTTGCACATTCGAAGGGCCATAACTAAAGAACTGAACTGAGGAATTATAAATTATTATAACTTAACATAATTTACTGAAAATTTACAGAAATAAATAGTTTTCTCAAATCTTCCATATTTTGGCAGAAATATTTCATATCTAACGTGTTATAATATATAAATCTAAATGACTTTAAATTATAGAGTTACATGTGGCTCAGATATTTTTTTATCACACACGACTTTTATAAGAAATTGTAAGTTGTTGAAATTTGACTAAAAAGAAGTTCATTAAGAAAATAACTTCAAATGCGTAAACCCAAAGTCAATATTACAAATACTTTGACAAATTTTCCAAATTAACACTCACAAGACAGAACAGACAGGGTTTAATAAAGATAATTCAGGGTCCCTCACCCCTGTTTGCCAAAACTATCGCCCTGATTGATACGGGCCGCAACAATGCGTGTTTGTTTTCAATTACAGCGCAGCTTCAAACGGAGGTGGAAAAATCGCCATCAGAGGTTCCCAAACGCCTTTCTTTTATATAAATCGTTTTGACGATTCAACCATTCATAATTTATATAATAGTGGCCGCTAGGGGCTTCACCCGCGTGAACTATAACTGTTTCGTATTTTCTGCGGCCTAATCATAAAACAATGAAATACCTATGTTCATCCCTAAGTATATGTTTATAAAATGTCATTGCAATCGGTTCAGCGGTTTCATGCAGACCGACGGACAGAGTTACTTTCGCATATATAATATTAGAATGTTTAGTATGGATGAATAGCATTCACATTCGTGAACTCTAATGAACTTTGGTGTAAGAACAAAGGCTTTTACAGCTAATGCAAAAAACCTATAATATTGGTTACCAATTAATAAGGTATCCGAACTTAAGAAACCTATACTATATTTATGCTTTACTCCATATCTTCTTCATTCTTAGTGACATGTTAAATTTGTTTACATTATTATATGTAGTCCAATTCTATTACACTTACATTATTAAAAAATATTTTAGCAAATTTAAATTTATGTATCTCTTTTATACGAGTGCGATTCGATCTTTATATTTATTGGGAAAATCTTCGAACTGGGGCTCTTTGTACATACGAGTACACGTTGTTAAGGCAACAATAATTGTACGCGTCGAAGATCGAGATTAGTAGATATAAAAAGTAGAACAAAGTGACCGCTCACCAAGTCTCATTGTCTAAATATATAAGATGAATAAAAATAAAACTTATTATGCCTTATTACTTCAGCTCCTCTCATCGTACCGTTTTTAGCAAATGCAAAATTCCATTCAGCACACCGTTACTCCTTAAGGATTTCCAATACACATATAGACATATAGTTATATAAAATACCAATATAATATTTCTTGCTTACATTACATCACAGTTCAGTAATGTGTCGAATAGGTTTTACTTGTAAAAAACTATAACAATCGTTTCGAAAACGTTGTGAGGGAATTTTACCAAGTTGGGCTTTTCTATTTGATTTGTTTTCGCCGGCGGGCCTTTGCCAACCGTCTACAAACTATTTTAATATTTCATTACACTAGGCACTCGCTTTTAATAGCTTCCAATGTTAGGTTTTTATTGTAGTTAGTCGGTTTTACCACTCTGAGATTTGAGTTTGTGGTTTACAACCATTACAATCTATTTGGAATATGTAAAGGTTTTCTAATGTATTGTCTGACTTTACTCGTATGTGGCTATAACAAATGTTTAGATATAGGTATTTTGTTAAGTATAAATTACATTAAGTAGAGTAGAGTTATTATATTCGTATGTAAAATAATAAATACGTTAAATATTCAAGATAAAAAATCGTAACTTTTGAAAATATGAAAAATTCAAAAGTGAATTTGAAAATTAGTGAAAATGTTAACAGGGAAATGAAAATGTTAACTACCAATCAATCTGTCAATAATTTTTACAACGCAATTTTTACACTATACAGTCTGATTTGCTTAAAATTTTACAGATGTGTCCGGATCTGATATTAGCACAATATTTTTATAGCATGAATCTAATCTATAGTTCTTGCCAGGACGACCAGCCGAAGAAATTATTTAAAAAATATTTCTTTAAATTTCATTTCCAAGCCAATTTGTTATTACGAAAAAGATAATTGTTAATTAATTATTGTTACTTTAATAGTATCTTATTCTATGCTGCAATAAACTCGATTAAGGATATGATATTATTTTTAACTATTTGTGGCGTGGGTCGTATCAAACATGACTTAGTTTAACATTTAACATAGATTTTATGATACGTATATTTATTTCTAACATTCTTAAAATGTAATTCGTATTCTGGGAATACGAAAAACATTCTAGAAAAAGTATAAAAATTTGAACGCAGTGGGATTCGAAACCGTTACTCTTGGAAACCGTCCTTGATCTTGAAAAGTCTCTGACTGCTAAGCCATGCGTTCTACATGTTTTAAAAAATGTTACAAATATTTAATAAATAGCATTCTCACTTGCCAAACGATTGTTCGTAGATTAATCTTTGGGTAGCAGAAACTTGGAATAGTCTCTCTACAGAGATGCTAACAACAAACATGAGTTGTAAATAGCGTATAAGAATTTCGACATTCAGAGTTTCTGACCATTATTTTATCGTTTATCCTCTCGACGTGCCCATACCATCTCAGCATATTCTACTTCATTCTTTTCATTTTGAGTATCTCTTAATTCCGGATTCGATCAGCTAATCTAACTCCGCGTATAACATATTTATAATAATAAAATTGAATGTCTTAAGCGCGGCAATATCTAGTATTCCAATGAAAAGTAAAGAGGGTATAGTCTTGACATTAGGTTATTTTTATCTTCCCGTATTGTCCGTATACGGAAACAGCGTGAAGCTAAAAAGGGTCTCACCCACCCTGGGTTCGAATCCAAGTAAGTAACCCCACCGTATCGCAGCGCGCCTTATTTAAAACACAAATATTTGCTACAGATGAAACTTTTCCGTCTCCGGGCCTTTATTAATATTTTATTATTTTGTCTTGTACCTCCATTTCAGAAAATTTCAACTTCCCCGGCTCGAAACTCTCTCTAAAGCGATTATATTTTAAATTATTTTAATTAAAACACTGTGTAAACGTCTAAGACTCGAAGCTGTTTAGTTTGTTTTCTGAAATGTTTGAATTGTTTTATTAATAAATAGATTATAAAAGGGAATTTGTATATAAAATATAAAGTCTAAAATCAAGTTTTAATGAAATATTATTATATACTAACTTTTTTGTACATTTTTTATAGCACTTTATAATTGTATACTTAAAATTAAACGTAAATATCTTCCTTATTACATAGTTAAACATTTTTTCAACGATTGATTTAATCGAAGCTATCATCAGCTGCAAACAATTTGACATTCTAAAGAACGCTCAAGAAAATATTGACTCATTGTGTCTTGTTGTCTTAACAAATTTCTCGTGTAGACAGTTTTTATTCGAGGTTTAAGTAACCGACACCGTTTGTACAGTCGATTAAAAATTGTTTACATCAGTGGTGGAGGTGTCGCTATTAAACCACTCATACAAATAATTATAAAACAAAGCAAGCTGTGATTTACATCTTTATCTTTATACATTTCTCGTATTTTGGATAGTGAACATTCTATAAAAAGATATTTTCGGGTGAAATAGCTTGTCGAATACTGAAACCATATGCCAAATTTTATTTACATAAATGAATTCACGCCCGTAACTGTCAACTATTCAAACCTGTAGAATCAAATGTTCAAAAGATATAAGATCATGGGATTTCTAAAAAGAGCCTAGGCGTAAGTAAGCTTGACTCACTAAGCATATATTACTTATACCTAATAGTTTTTACTTTAGATTTTTTCAAGGTATTCTATGGATTTTACTTAATTTTTGTAATTATTAAAAATTTAATTCTCTAAGCTCATTTTGCAGCAGCTACCTTCTCCGATGTGGCTTAGTTTTACTATAATAATAAGTTCTAAGATTAAGGGAAATTTTCCGAACACCAATACAACTAACTTTCTTGTTCCTAATTAATTTAATTTTACATCGAGATTTTCACTTTAAAATGGATACATATTTCATACATTAGCAGTCTTATTACTATACAATATGCTAAGTTAAGAAAAGAAATGCGAGAACAAAATATACATAAGTACGGGTGTACTTAAGCATTAACGTTTCGAATTATTGATAAATCTTATATAGTAAATGTATAGCTTTTCCCGCATAGCAGAAAGAAGCTAGCCTCGAGAGACTCCGTTCTGTGGAGAACGGAAAGTAGTGACCTCCCGAATCTGAGTCATTGCGTGTTGAGTAGCGGAAATCAACGCTGCGTTTTATATATCCAGAATAAGACAACTATTTTAATACTATCATTGTCCTGAGTAGGTATAGAACCTACAATCGTTGAATTTATAGTCTGCAGCCGTCCCGCTGCGCCAATATAGCTTTATAACAGTAATCTACCTACATATAATTACAGTTCTAAGCACCACCTTGTCACCAGAGCGGGGAAATGAGAAGAATTTAAAAATAATCATTACTCCGGAACTAACCCACACACACTGCGCCACGACGCACAGTTTAGAGTGTTTTAGAAAAATTTTAAATCTTATAATAAATAATATATACTCATATTTCCGCACATAGCAATACATAAATAGAGAACCTTAAAATGTTTAAACATTCCGTTCTCCGCTTTCTGCCTAATTTTGTGATTTTGCGTGAATAGGTCGCCCAACGTCGCAAAAGCCCAACGCCGCTTTTATCGGAGGAAAGGAAAACGTATAATTTCCTTTTACGGCACGGATTTACAACCACGTGTTGAGTTAAACGCTGTCCCACTCCATTTTTCATATAAACACATTAATAATAATAATAGTAATATTCTTACAATAATGTGTTTCTATTGCTTCATTATGTCAGCGATAATCCGAAATAAAGCTTTACAAAATATATTGTACAAAGATTAATGTCACACATAATCCCTTTCGAGAGGCCAAAAATCCATAGCGCTTGGACTATCGCATTGATTGTTACATGACGTAAATGTAGTATGGGCCGTAGCGACAATAACGCATACGATTGACTATAAATAGAACTTATTGTGTCAATAAATTAAAAAAGCTAAATTAATATATTTAAAACAAAGTAATTGTCGGATATATATTTTGTATGTATAAGATACTAGCGACCCGCTCGCGACTTTGCCTACACGAACGTACACTACACGAATATAACTATTTCGGTTTTTTGCTCGCCTTTGTTCTCACTTCACAAGCTTTCCATTCATAATAATGGGTTTTACAATATTGATAAATATAAAAAAACGATTACATTATATTTTTACGGATATATTCATATACAGACAGCGATCAGTTACATTTTCATTATATATAATAATATAATATAATAATATTAATAGATAATTTATTATGGCGTATCAGTAAATATATATAGATTTTCAATTGAATTTTTTCGTATATTTGCGAAAAAAGAGTATGATAAAAAAGAAAAATAGAGTTAGAAAAAAGTTTAGTAAACGGGCAGTAGCGTAGCTTCTTTGCTTGACTTAACTTTTGGAAAAAAGTCTTTAAATTTTAAGCTTAGAAATTAAAATGACCAATATTGTGCTGTTTATTTTTCTTATTAATATTAATAATAAGACCCGAAATATTTATTCTTATATGATGATGAGCTTATTATAACATATATTTAAAATATTACTGGCTACTGCTTCGAAATTATTTCATTATTGAATAAAGTTGACACAGTGTGAAAAGTTTTTATGTAACAATGCTGATTATTTTTTTTCTATGGCCAAGTGCGTGCTGTCAGTTTACGCGCCATTTTTAAGGGCCCTTAATGTTGCCAACATACGACACGCGGGACTACAAGTGGTTCCGAGATGCGAAAATGTGTCTTTGTAGTTATTATATTTTGTGAGTGCTGTTTTTGACACTTTTGTTACATTCCCATCACTTTTGTATCAAAATAAATAATCTGCTAAGTCATTTGGCCTTATTCTTGTTAGATAATAACCTTTAAATATAACCTTTACGCTATATATTTTTGGTGCACACTGCCGTATTGTCGTAGCGCGAATCACAATAATGCTGGATATTTTTTGGTGACGTTATATTTATTGTATAAAATAAATAAAAATGAACATTAATATTTAATGTAAGAAACATTTTTACTACAAATACAGAATTAAAAATAGATTGATATTCAATATAGAGTGTAAACTTTTCAAAACTTAAACCTGCATACCACATATCGCTAAGTCGAAATTTTTGTAAGGTTTTTACAATTTATTTTTGTTAATTGTCTAGAATATTCGTATATTACCTAAGAAGCGCTATTTTAAACCTTATTACAAAACGTTTTAGCTTAAAGTTAAAACAATTTAAATACAAAAAAACAAGCCTATACGAAAAATATTTTACATACAAAATAAGTACTTCTATGAAAAGCATTTAAACTCATTACTATACAAGGAGTCATACTGATAACATTCTAATCCTACAATAAATCACATTAGCAAATTTATGAGCCCGCATAACACATGCGGAGAATCGCCCGGTGTGCGTAAAAGTAAAAAATAACACATCCTATAATTTATTACACGTGATAAGCGATGTGTTAAATTATGTATCTAAATACCTTAACAATTTTCGTAAGCCTTATGGCTTTTTTGATTTATTGGAGAAAAGAGAAGAGCTCTAAACATAATGTATGTATGTATATACATATACAAATATACTTAAATAATAATAAAATATATTTCACTCACGTACGTTCTCCGCTTTCCACAATTATTTAAGCTATCAAAATATTAACTGTCAAATTAAGTTTTTTAGTTTTACGCGAATTCAAATGTGACTTGGAGAGTATTTCAAAGAATCAGTCAATTAGATCAATTTTCATCACCTGTAAAGTGAGATTTTTTGCAAGTTCTCGCTTTGGCACGTGAGTGGAGGAACCGACCGCTACGCTTATTTGAGAGATTTATTGATGAATATAGCATTGGATTTTTTGAAATCTATCTTGAAAAAAATATGCATCTCTTTGGATATTTCATGATTCTTATTGTTATATAATTGAAATTTTTATATTCCGTAGTGTCGATTATAAATCGTATAATTTAGTTTTTATCTTAATTGCTTAGGAATGTATAATATATTGACTATTCATAAATTGGAGTTTAACTAGGTTCTATTTGCCAGTCTCACACGATTCGTAATTCGTAATTCGTTGCATTATACGAACAGAAATATATGATTATACGTTTTCTTTAATATTGAAAAATAATACTGTAGTATGAAAAAAAGGCTTTTTTATAGTATTTTTAATTAAAAGAAAATACAAATAAAAGCAATTCTATTAATCAAACTTATACTACTAATGGCAGCGGCCTATACCAAACACGTTGATTAATAAAGAAGAGAAATTTGTTAATATTTTAGATTCTAGAAAAAACCTCACAATAGGAGGCTCGTAGTCCGTTTCTATTGTGACGACAACACGTGGCAGTGTTGTCATATCAATAAACATTTTTTCGTTTTTATTCCCAATTCTTCATACCGGCCAGACATATGTTATTATTATTCTTCCATTCATCTTTTGTAGCACAAAGCAATGTGAGGAACTATAGTTCGTATTATAAGTGACAAGTCCAAAGCAAAAACGCACCGTGGAAAGAAATATGCCTCCATTGAATGTGTTTCGGATGTAAAACAAACTGACATCGAATGTAAATACTTTTGTAAGATGGGAAGAAAATAAATTCTAAATAGATATTTAACGAGTGTCTGAATGAATGATAAGGACAGTAGCAACTTCCGTGATCGGTTCGACCTTTGTATTCAGTTAATATTCCTATATAAAATTAAAGTTTGGCTTTTGTTATAATTATAGTTAATTAAACAAAACTCTAGATAATAGTATATTGTGATAAACGAAACCAGTGGTATCTACTATTATGTTATGTTTTAGTTCTATTAGAAATATTAAAATTCTTGTAAGATGGGGTTATAAAAATATGTTTTAATTTAAGATGGTGATTATTAAAAATATTCAGAATAAATTACATATATTCTGGTTTGAGATCATCTTGGTGCATCTGACTACAAACGGCATTTGTTGTTCTTCATCATAATTTAATAATTTTCATTTCTTTGCACTGATGACAAGACACGCGACAAGCGTAGCGTTGATTTATACCACTCAATATGCAATGTCTCCGATTCGGGCAGAAAGTGGAGAACGGAATGTTTGACACTAAAAAAAATAAAGCCATTTTTAAATGAATAATTACCAAATAACAATAAGTAAAAATAAGTACAGTGATGCAAGTGGTGCTGTATCTTACAAATTTAACATTATTACTTCATCTTCATAAAAACAGTTTTTGAGACTTTTATTAGTTTGATAATATTTGGTTTCATAATAATAATAATAATGAAAAATCTTCAGTGTCGTGGCTCGGATTAGATGTGACCGATTGCACATTGTGGCTCTAGAGCCAGGTTTGAGCCATATCTAGGGTAATGTTAAATATAATACATTATTCGCTGATAAAAGTACGGAATTGAACGCTTCACCATGCACGCTATCCTTAAACTACCGTTAAAGCAAGGTCGCGAAATACAGTATAGTTTCTTTATATGTAATTTGAGAAATGTAGAAAATGGGCCATATTAATAAATACATCAATAAATCTCAACGTCATTTATTACAAGTAAATTTTAACCATAGCGTATAAGTATTTTAAATCTGCATACTTAATATATTTTCTATACAACGAAAACAAATCATTTCCGTATTGTTCCAAATAATGGTTTGTAATGTAAATACATTCTTTTGTTCCGAAATTCGAATCCGATGAGTGGTTTATTATACTGTATATATATGCAACCGTCTGTGTGTCCGTTTATCCACGGTGGCACAAACGTGTCACGGTTCTTGAAGACTTAGTTTATATTACCCAATTACAAATGAAATGTCGCTTTAAAACCAACTGTATTACCTTATAATATGAGCTGTACCTAAAGTGTATGGTGTTAACTGAACGCAGAATATCTTTGTTATCATCTAAAAGCGGATCTCAAGTTTTGGTTACGTAATAAGCACCCTGCGCGTGAGTTGAAACCGAAAACATTTCATGACCACTTATGCTAATATTACTTTAATACACGAAAGCAATGCGGTGACATTTTAAAATAAACTTTACTCATCAACTAAGTCGTTTTATAGGTACGTTAATGTTTCATGAATTTTTCGTTGAAAATTGCAAACACACTGAGTCACTTGAAACAATTTTTAATATATATTCTGTTTAAACTAAAAGCAACATTACCGTTAAGGTTATTTAAGATTAAAAAAAGTTAAGAATTTAAATAGAGAGTTGAATATTGAAGTAAATTATAATGGACTATTTATTAAAGCATAATAAATGATTTGTAACTACAGAAATAAATGTATAGGAGTTTTTGATATGCGTAACGCTAATACAAGTGTAACAAACTCTTTGCATTCCTAAATTGCACTTACAATATACCTGCTACAAGTAATACTTCCTGTACCGACAAAGCTTAGATTCGACACGCCCAAATCAAAATATATTATCGATCTATAAATCTAGGGAAAAAAATTGGATGGTGAAAAAAAATTGCGCGGCTGTTCGCACAATCAATCAAGCGCTAAGCCAATAAACCTCAACGATGCGCTTTTGAATCGAGATTCGATTTTTGGTAAGCTATTGTCGGGATAGCCGTCGGCGGCGTGAAGCTGCCTTGTCGAATTACACAATGAAAGGGCCAGCGGAAGTGAATGCCAGTGTCTCTTACTGAATAGCGGGCTCGGCTAGATGCGTTCAGGAACTATTGAGGTCGATGTGGAAACGTCAACGGACGTACAGACAGCATATGCCTTCATGACTAATATAATATTTATTCATGTAAAACAATATATATAAATATATACCTACTTAAATGTATAAATATAACCTACTTAAATGTATAAATATAACCTACATTACGGTCGCTTTAACTTTTTAAAATGTTTTACAGTAACTATAACTATGATCTATCATTAAAGTAATAAAAGATAGTCTTTTCAAATGGAAGCTCCATTTTTTATATATGATTTTATAGATTTAGATATTTTCAATTTGTTTCATATTAAACCATAAATAAAACAAGAGCAATACTAGAGATGTATCCTGACCGTACTCAGCATAAAAAGGTTTGTATAATATTGTACAACAATACAACGCCCCCTATTCAATAGAAAAACTGCTATTGTAGCAATGAAAAAAATCGGGGTTGCTATAAAATTAAACATACCATAAAGGTAATAATAAAATATGTATTACATGGATATAATGTTGTCAGCCCCCGTTTAGAATGAATAGCCTTTTCGGATATTTTTGACTCGTCCTTTGTGAAAAATTACTCGTGTAATCGGTCGAGATGAGATTGATTTATTGTCTTTTATCTCTTTGTATGGGTTTTGATGGTTTTACTAATTGCAGAGGAGGGTTCGTAATGTGTTAAATTATATTTAAATACCACGTTATAAATTAATAAATTTACACTTTAGCTTAATTCATAGTAATAAAAACAATTTGTTTATTAGTTCTTTTTCAGCTTCTCGCTTTTTCCCACATAGCATTCTAGTCAGAGAGAACTTAGTATCAAGAGTTCGTTCTACACTTTCCGTCCGAAATCGAGACATTGCATGTTGAGTGGCGGAACTCAACACCTTGCTTTGTCTTACGTATCTCCAGAAGTGGGAATTTTTAAATAATTTTAATTTCACTCTCCCGGGTGGGAATTGATCCCACAACCGCTACACCACGATGGCGCAATTAATTAAGTCCTCATAATTTTATAAACATAATTTGTTTATTATATACTTATATTATATTAGAATTATTAGTGGGCACTTTGGCCTTAAATAGTCAAAAATATGTTCAATCTAACGCATTTATAGCTTGAGCTAAACAAAGAAATGTAAAACATGATCAAAGCAATCTTAAATAATTATTATATAATTGTATAATTATAATTTTTGACAAAAGTTAGATGTATTGAGAAAGCGCCTGCTTTCACCATTCATCCCAAATTGGATTTACGCAATTAGAAAAGATTTCTGCTGTTAGAATCTTAAAATTATACAATTTTAAACTCTATGATTATCAATATACGGTTTTTTCAATGCCAGTATTTGTTAATTTAAAGTCGTAAAGTAAGGTTTTCTTAGCAACTCCAAAATGTTCTCTAATTAGTGTTAATCAAATAATGTCCCCTTTGCTTCAAAACTAGCCGCTTCCGGGCCTAATGGAATCGGAGAAGAGTTATGGAAAAATTATTATGAAACTTAGTTTTTAACATTCCTACGAGATTTTTGTCCATCTACTTTTTATTTAATATATCATTTTGCTTGACTAATAAAGTTTTAAGCTTGTTTCGAAATTAGCAAGAAAATTGAGCATAATTCTGTCATATATTTAATGAACAACGTTCGTTCACAAAAAATGTAACATATTTCCATAGATATTTTGTATTTATAAATTTTCTGAAATATTTATTTAATATTACAGCTTCTAGAATTTTATTTATAATTAACAAACAGGAAATCACGACTTAATTACTTAAAACTGACGTTATAAGATAGAGCAGGTGTCCTAGGTGTCACCATTCGCGAATAATGTCAAGATAAATACTAAATGTTATCTCTTATCGAGGTAAGTGGCGTCTTGGAAAATTCCATCTTAAAATTACCCAGACTTAAAAACAACGCAAAAATGTTCTTTGTTTCAATATAAGTATACCCTTTGATATGACTTGGATTTGAAATCCCGTCATTGTTATTTATGAATGTAATTATATATTATATTTTTAAGAATTCCATATGATTTTTTGGCTATATTAACTGTAAACGCGAAAGGTGTGGGTTCAATACCCATTTCGGGGAATGATTATATTTAAGCTATATTCATTTTCTCGCTGTGGTAAGACCAAACGGCTTTCAGTTCACTCATCATGCAATGTTACTTAGTTGGGCGGAAGGTGACGATTGTAGTGTCCTTGCTATAAGGAGAGCAAAAGTGCGAAGAAGAAAAAATAAACTTACATTAATTAGCATTATGAATAAAACTTAAACACGATTGGAAGTACGACACGACTGTAGTTGGGTACTGCATCACCTAATAAGTCTGCTTATCACAATATGTATAAAGTAGGAAGGCAATATGGAAATAGAAATAAATAGAAAACGAAGTAATGTTTCACCAGGTTCTAAACACCTAACCTATTACAATGCGAAAAATAAAATCTATAGAACCGATGCACTATCGTGTTGATAATTTAAACATATCAAATAATCCCGATTTCTTTTCAAATAGCAATCAAATGAGTCTTTTGAAGCTGATGACCGATTAAACAAAAATATTTAAATTTAAATTCCTCAGTTGCCTACTGCAAGACGTGGTTTAAAAATTACGCAAAAGGAAAATTTAAAAAAAAATTGATTCAGCACATTAATACGCGAAGGTAAAACCTTAGACTTCTTTTTGCGAAAATTGTGCGAATAATATGATAAGTATAAAATTTGTCATACTTAAATATTATGTGGAGAAAGTGTACATAAAGCTGTTTTATTTTATAAAACGTGTAATTAATAAACCAAATTTTACAAATATATAAAATTACATATGGTCTGGTAGCTAAGTATTGCCAAGACAACGTGTATTTTACCCATCAGGTATGTTGTATACTGGTAATCATTAATAGTAAAAAAAGTCTACTTTGTTTAAAATAAAATTATTAATGTTAGTCACTTACGCTTTTATTAAATACTAACGAGCCACTCGCGGCTTTGCCTTTGGAATTACACGACGAATGTTATTTTGTGTTTTCTCCGGCCCACGTTCTCGCTTAACTCACAAACATAACTCAAATTTAGAATTTTATCCAATTATATATTTTATAGAATTATTTAATGTTAATGAGTCTATCGATAAGGGAAAGGGATGTTCAAATGTTGGTCACTTTTCTGACGATTTCAGAATCTTACTACGAGTACAGAACAATATAGTTAAGACCTAGATACTCCGATTAGCTTATTCTAAGAAAGTCACCGTTAGGAAATAAGAAATTTGATACGCCATAGTTTGAATATAACTTTAATTCGTTTTTCTGTTTAATTTAATATTTATAGTGACTCTAGGACTGGCAAGGTCTTTTTTAGTTCCCGGCTTCCTGCTCTCCGGCCGCTGCCATTCGCGACGTATAGGTTTGTCCTTTTTCTTTGTCCCTTTATTTTAAGAATCTGATATCTTTTAGTTATTAATTTTAATGATATTGTGTTAAGATAATGATCTTACCTTAAGAATATATAATTCCGTGGAACATTGTTCTCATATAACTCCAAAGGTTTAAGCGCAAGCGCAAAAATTAGGTTTTAACGGAAACTCCTTATATATCGTTAATAGTTTTCGCGTTACGTGCAGAATAATGACTTTTAAAGGAAATATTTTGGTACATTGGGTTACCAAAATGAAACAATATTGTTAAAATTTAGGTAGCGGTCTTTAACGTTATTTTAAATATAATATAGAATGAGTATTCTATTAGAAAATAAGTATACCATTAGAAAGCTTATAATGCTACAGCTTTCTAATGGTATAAGATTTTATAAAATTGGCTGAGTAGTATTTGATAACACCTTGTACTTGTAAGCATTATGGTGTTTTTAATTTGAATTTCACAGAAGCCAGAAACCGCACATTGCAACGCGACCGCCGTACTGAATGGCTACCGCGTGCGTCACTATTTTCTATCGTAAATATTTTGATTTTACGATATCTTTTAAGATATTTGCTTAAACTATATAGATTTAAGGGCACAAATATTACATATTAAATTTCCGTTTTAACAAACACTTTTATTAGGATATACATTAATACTATATGAATTAAATATAAGCTTCGCAAGAATTTTGTTTTCTGTTTTTTATCCATCGCAGACAGGCATTTGTTATTGCGGATTTTTTATATATGTTCATTAATATTGTAGTATATTGCTTTGTTCTATCATCAATAGTTTCCGCAGCGCATACGATGAAAGACATTTTATGATACATTTTTAACATTTTGAGTTATATTATTTTAGTGTTAGTAAGTATTTCTAATTATTTCTCGAGTTAAAAATAACCTATGTTATTCGGCGAAGATGTAAGTTTATAATGGTGAACGAATTTTCAAAAATTGATCTTTTGTTTTTGGAGTTAAATCAAAACAAACAGATTTGGAATGTATTTGCAATACAAGTGATAAATCTTTAAAATTCTCGGCTTTGTTCGGTCATACGATTATTACAATATAGAATTATAATAAACTATTTTAAGCGAACAAATTGTTTTAATTTTTTTTTATTATTCCATTGACAATGCAAACGAGCGTTCGGGTCACCTGATGGTAAGTGACGACTGCCGCCCACGACCCCGTGCAACACCACCCTCGCGGGTCACCCTATATATATCTGTTATATATCGGGGATATATCTGTTATATATCGGGGATAAAAAAAAAAAATATATCTGTTATATATCGGGGATATATCTGTTATATATCGGGGATATATCTGTTATATATCGGGGATATATCTGTTATATATCGGGGATATATCTGTTAGCAAGGATATGAGGTGTATCAAACCTTATGTACTGGTTGGGTTTATCCGTTGTATACTCACACAACAGCTAATTTCAACACATACCTAGTATTAACATCATAGATGTGTTCCTTTAGCTTTCTAATGGTGAATTATTTTGTAATCAGTCAAGTAGTTTTTGAGTTAAATCATTACAAACAAGCAAATCTCTCCTCGTTATAATATTAGCTTAGATAAACACAAGTTCTTATACAAGTATGTATTCAAAATATTTACAGCTAAACAACGTAAAGTCAATATTAAATAATAGTATTAACGAACGCTTAATAAACAATATTTTTCGTTGCAATTCAGAGTATAGTCCAATTAAACATTAAATATTTGCTTCAATAAACGCTAGAGCTGTTTGCTTGTAAAATAATATCTAAGACTCTACAAATTAATTTAGAATGTTGCTTCAAGTGACTCAATAAACAACGATGAAAGTCAGTTATATATTTTTGCGTTTTAACATTAAGTATTAAGTGTTTTTTATCTATTGTTTTTTTTTGGGGGGAGTTAGGAATATATAGTCATTTCGTCTTGAATTTTTGTCCTTGAGAAAAATTGCTTGATGGGTGCTCCAAAGTCATGTTTTCAATCATTTCCACATTTTGAATCTACATTTTAATGTATGGTGGATTTCTCATTTGATATTGACCAGTGTGTCATGGAAGATATCGGTGTCAGGTATAATTAATCAGTGAACATTTTCCAAAATTACTTTTTAGAATTATCAGGTTAGAAGCTGTTTTTGACGGGTTACGACGAGGTACTACTTTGTTGATGCGTTGACAATAAGTCGAGGGAATCTAATTTACTGTGTTAAATTTTATATTGAGTAAATCATCTAAATAAAACGTCTTAAATTTTTGAGTGATTGTACTCATACATGAGTGAATGGCTCAAACATTGTTTATAGTTAGCTCTAAATGGAGAAGAATTGTCTTTAAAAGCTAGGTAAATCTTGTTAAAGTGCTGATATAATACCCGTAGACATAATATGTAGTTACTGTAAAAAAATATAATAAATTAATATTATAAAAATCATATCTGACAGACAATTATTCATCATATTTTTAGAAAACTTATAAAAAATTAACGCAGAATTGAACTCGTGGGCTACTCTTGAAACCTTCCAAGAACCTTGGACGGTTTCCAAGAGGGGCGAGTTCTGAGCCCGCTGCATTCAATTTTTATACGTTTTCTAAATATGTTTTTCAATTTCCTAAATGTGTGATTAACGCTTTAAAAAGTTTTAAAAATATATATATATATATATATACACTATCATGTTTGTGATGGTAGATGTTATCAAACTTATACAAGAGTGTACTAGTAGGATGACTTCGAGCAAGGATAGATAGATGGCGGACTGGTACGCGAGCTATACCTGCCCCCCTCCGATTTAAACACCATGGTGTTGACCACGACATTTATAAGTACGCGCCATAAAGGCTATTATTATTTTTATGGCAGCGAATGAGTACGATTTCGAATGAACGGTATGTAATTGTGATCATAGGGAAAGCATGAAATTTGACTTATTCATCTATTTCAACCTATAGATGTAGGTTCCCTTTTAAATGTATTTTACACTGCCTGTATACAAACCAGCTTCATGAAATTACCAGGAATATTTCTCACAATAAGACTTTTTTTAACTTAATTCTAATTGTACTAGTTTCTAAAATTATAAAACTTTGTTATGATATAGCATCAGCTTTTCTTTTTACCACAGAGCAACAGTTAAATGAAGCTAAACTATTATTACAGTTTCTTTGTACACGTTCTAAGCTGCATAAATAATATTTATTTTTCAACAGAATGTTAGTGTTTGTAGGGTTCTTATTTATTTTCTAGACTCTAGACTTGATAAGCTTTGATGGAACTCTGAGTGATACTGAGTACATTTTGCTAAAAATTATAGCTTAAGCGTATCTCTTCTAAGTTCAAACGTAAAATATCTTTTGGCCTAATTTTCTGTTATGGTTGCAGCTTATTCATTTTAAAGTAAATATTTTAATTTAATTAGAAGAGTTGGCTGGCATTTTTATATTTAGCTTATCTGTTCCCGCATGGCAGGGACCTAGTCAGAGAGAACCTAATTTCAAGACATTCCGTTTTCCACTTTCCGCCCAAATTCAGGACAAGCTTTTTCTTAGGTACCAAAGAGGAGAAATAAAAATAATCCTCTGAGTGGGAACGCACCAGTCAGATGCCTCGATGCCCCACGATAGCCTCATAGTAAATTTCTACCACCTGGCCTTACTCCTGAAATTTCAAAGTCCCAAAACCACTATGCCAAAGTACTACACGAAGCAACTAAAAAACAATAGCTATAGTTTTATATAATAATTATATCAACTGACGGACGCCTGCAACCCTCCAATTTACCTTCGACCATGGCTTACTGAAAAGTGTTTGAAACGTTAAGGTTAAAAATATATTTTCGAATATTAAAATAAATGCGGTTATAAATTTGATTTCATTTAAAATGTGTAAAAACCGCGAAAGTCACAAATAGATTATCCTTTTGAAATTTTCCATAACATTTGTCCGAGGCCATACAAGATGGCCGTCAGTGCTAACAATCTCAACAAACATTATTATTATTGAAAGTCGCACGTCCGTGTGTTTGATCTGCCTTATTGATCATGGATTATGACATTTTGAAGTGAAACATACCAAACTTAGTTTTGTAAAACAAACTAAATGGATATTCTTATTATATTTTCTATATGATAAAAGAATGAAAATGTACTCTATTCTTTTATTTATCAGAAAACTCACATCTTGATACTACACACTATACACACTACGTAGATACCAAATCGATTCCCTCTTGTTTCCATACAATAAATTTTGGAATTATAGAAAAAAAATTAAGAATATATTATAAAGCACATTCGTGTAATCACCTAACTGTTGTACCGACATATTACATCCCAATTTACACATTAAAATACACATTACATTTATCGTTATCTTCCAGACGTAAAACTAATGATTATTATTAGCTTATAAATATATCGTCACTTCATATTCGTCTTCTAACAAAGCACGCAACTCCAAAGCCTGGCTCCAACTTAATGATAATGAAAGGACACTTTTCTCATCTGAATATAGAAGCCAAAATCATTGCCTTCTGTCAATCGGGTCCCATTTCAGGTATATAATATTTTCCTACTCTATAAATAAGTGGGCACGTCGACAGACAACTGTATATATTTTGCTAAAAAACAAAAAATATGTATTGGTGTGTTGTAGATTCAGCGCTAAGTACAATTTGTAGGGCAAACACTGATATTTTAGATACACTCGATTACTAACAGGTCGAGTAGCGAAATCATTGCTTGTTAACTGCTAATAAAATTATATAATTGCTTAGGCATATTTATACAGGATTTACGCATAAACTCACAAAAAAATTAAAGTATCAATATCAACATCTTTGTGGCGCAGTAGAAAATATATAGGAAACTTATTAGATAATTGAGTTTGAGTGGCGGAACTCAACGCCGCGTTTTGTCTTACGTACCAGAGCGGAAATTTAAATATTTTGAATATAATCAATTCCCCGAGTGGAAATCGAACCTGCAACCAATTTCACGTTTACAGTCAGTCTCTGTTCCACTGCGCGACGAGAACTTCACATGTGTATTATTTGTTAATTTTATTTTAAAATTCATGCGATAATTTAGCTGTATATATCAGTATAGATACATTAAATTAAAAAGTTACGCATAAAATATTACCACAAATGTATTAAGTAGCCAATTATTTAGATGTTTAACAAAAGCGACTAATTTTGTTTTATTGTACAAATGTAAAGTTATAATGTACTTGACCATCTCCACAATTTTTTACAACCTTATACGCACTAAACATTAAATGTATTTAGCTAAATATTTTGCCTACTCGTAACAACTTATTAAAACTAGAAAACTATAATAATAAAATACCCCGTCAACAGTTTTCTTTTTTATAGTAAATAACCACGTTTGTATATACACTAGGCCCGTACTCCGTAGATTATCAATTTCAGTGACAAATTACACAAGTGGCGTTGTGAGCGAACCGAAAGTGCCTCAAATATAAATATTATGTTTATATATTGATAGAGTAAAGCGTTCATCAAACAGTACAGTATACGGTGCCAATATTAACACTAGCTATCGCGCCCGAACCTGCTCACAAGATCACGGTCAGGGTTAACAATGAACAATTTGCTTAGTCAATATTGAAAATGTTTTCCAAATGTTGTAGTTACTCAGATATGAATGGATTTACTAATAAATTGTAATATAATGTGCTATTGTTATATTGATAGTAATGTTATATAGATGACTGGATTATTTGTTTGTTTTTTCCGGTTCATTAATATATTATTAACTGATGATAGATAATAGATTATTTTTAGTTATGCTTGAAGGCAGGCCGCGCTTTGACCAGACGCGCTTTGGCTTTCGCCAGGGCGAAGAAAGTATAATAATTAAAATATGACCATCCCTCCGAGTGGGGATCAAATCCACAACCAATCGCATTTACAGTCAGACGCTGTCACACTGCGCCACCATAGCCTGAATATGTATTAATTTTAGTTCTTAATTTCAAGTTATAATATAAATATATTTTTGTATGAGATTACTCACTTATAAAAATATAAAGTTAAAATATTTATTGCTTTGTTTTGTTCGCTCTAGATATGATATGTCTGTTTCTTTGAGACATTTCCATTAAATGTTTCTATTCTTAAAGTTACTGTAGTATTACTTTATAATTTAAAAAAGTAAACAAAATAATACTTTTTATAATTTAAATAATAATAGAATTTAGATTGTGTAATTTCAATATGATTGTTCAATGTGTTTTCTTATGTTCGCCAAAAAGGCACCCATAGCAGTAAAGGAAAGAATTTGAAGAAATCCTGTTCGAAAGCAAAAGATTTTATCTGGGAGATAGCACCTACAAACATGTCGCGCAATTTAAAATATAACTTAGGACTTGAAGCCTATAAGAGACGCACTGGTCTTTTTTAACTGATAATTTAAAAAGAATAGGGTGGTAAAATCATCAAATTGTTTACAAAAGAGATTTTTTTTACAATTGAGCTAAATGTTACAAACAAAATGACCCTACTTATACTGAAAGCTCTAAAGAAGCTTCAAAATTAGTCAATGTAGTACAATGTGTGCATAATCCAACTTCAGTGATGATTTCCAACACCCCGCGTGTTAGCTGTGAAGGAGTGAAGGAGCCAATTTTTTGTGTAAAAGGTATTAAAACATCGGTACAATAATATGAAGATACCATTATTGAAAAGATAGTAAAGACCCTTAACAACACCATGTTCAATAACCAAGAATGGTTCTTTTTGCAAGGCTTGGCGCCGGGTCATAAAGCACGACTCACCCAATCTTGGTTAGAAACGAACGTTCCGGTATTCATCCATACATCCGGAACAATCCATAAAAATACATACAAATCCAACATGCCAATTGGCAGTGAAGAATTTTGCCATAGAAAGAGTGCGTGCTATAAATAACTGGCCTCAACGCTAAAAGGACTGAATTTTGAATGGTTTATGTGTGGAGAAATGATATTAGAATAGTCGTAGGCTCCTTTTGGTTAAGTTAATAACAAAAATATTGAAATTATCTATTAATTTAGAAATTTTATATAAAATGAGCCAATACCGTTAAGTTAGATGTATCATTTTACTATGATGTGACATCTTCAAATTATTATTATATACACCCCAATGTTCATGAATAAATGTTGATACAACAGGTAACATTACATATAAACGAATTATAAGAGAATCATAAATCATCTTACAGTTCAGTATTTATCTATATGTATTTAAATTTAAGAAATTCCGACTTGTACATTGGATTATTACAATAATTAAAAACCTTGAACACGTAAAACTAAAGACCATGTGAACAAATAATATAATTTATATTATTATATTTTGATAGTTTTATATGTTGGTATATTATTATAAAGTTTCATTAACTAAGATTACAATTTTGTCACGAAATCAGGTAAAGAGAACCAAATTCGAAAATACTTACAAAAATTAGTTTAACAATATCCATATATATATTTTGTAAATTTATTTTAAAGTGATGTTTACACACTTAGGACATTAAAAACATATTTACTAAAAGCGTAAAATTTTTTTAACGCAACGGGATTCGGACCCGCGCCGGGTCTTGGACGGTTTCCAAGAGGCGCGGGTTCGAATCCCACTGGGTTCAAATTTTTATACGCTTTTAAAAAATGTATTATTCATATATATCATAGACAAGGCCGTCGTGGCGCAGTGGACCAGCGTCTGCTGCAATTATGATTGGTTGCAGGCTCGATTCCCACTCAGGATGAATGATCATAATTTAATTATTTTCACTTCTCCGCTCTGGTGAACAATACAAAGCGCGGCGTTGAGCTCCGCCACTAAATTATACCTATTAAAAAGAATTTTTATCACATAAATATTGCATTTTTACGTACCAAATTGCATGACAATTGAATATTCTTAGGAATCCATATGTTTTATTTTATGTTTAAGATTTACTAATGCAATGTGCGGCAAAGGACTTTCCACTCACCACGCAAGGATTATTTATATATTAGTGAATTGACGATTTTCTTTTCTATCGAAATGCGGGAGATGCGTAGAGGATATACGCTGATTTATTTACATATCGTTAAAATAAGCTCCTTGGCTTACTTTGGTGGTGTTACCAAATATTTTCCATGTAATGCTATGGTTGCGCAGTTTGTGTGGTCTGTATAATATTTATTTAGCCCACTCCTTCAGTATTTAAATGAAGCAATCGCTTACAAAAGTCATTATTAACGAGGCATTATTTCATTTTTTTTGTGTTACACAACGACTTCTTAAATTGAGGCCATTTAGATGCATGTGTTCGACTAAATGAAGGTTTGAGGGTATTCATAATTCATACTTACTCTATTGGTATTATCTTCATCATAAATTTGTGACTAGCAGTAAAGATTTCTAGTTTCGCTTAGCTAAAGAAATTTAATTTTTATAAAATATATACTTCCAAAGATTATGCTGAACTTATTGTAAGCAGCTTCACGCTTTTCCCTTTAAGTAGTAGTCGTAGGGTAGTCACAGAGAAACTAGTGTCAAGACACATTGTAAGATTTCATTTTGTTCAATTTTATGATTAGTATAATATTCAACATCAGATTTGCATTCAAAGATTAATGTATTTGAAAATTCCGCCTTTAGTGACATGGGAATGTACCAAACGCTACCAATGTTATTTATTATTTATTTAATAAGCAATTTAGGTATCTTTAAGTCAAAAAATTATACGAAAACGTTAATTATGCTTTAAATAAAAATTAAATTTGTTTCTGAAAATCCATTATAAACAAAAACAAATATAGTGACGTATAATAATTACTAGAATTTTAAACTAAATATAATTAATAGTGTACGTCTTTAATAAACATCTCAGAAGTACAAAGGCGATATGATAAGTAAGTACGTGTGTTAACAATGAATCACATTAGCAACAAGCAACCAACAAAAGAGATAAATACCACTCTTAATTACGCAAGCAATATAATCCTAAAGTCCTCATTTACATAGTAGGCAGATTGTGTTCATACCTTGCTCATTTCAGATAAATGTTTTAAACTAGCCAGAATTATACTTATATACCTAATAATAAATGAAATGGCCATTGACACCGTCGTCGCGCAATTGGTGCGATTGTGGGTTCTAATTTCACTATGGGTAAATTTTATAATATTTAGTAGACATGCGTCCTGATATTGCTAGACAGTGTGCCAGTCAGCGCTTCTTATATCCAAATAGACGAAAAGAATAGTGTTTTCATTAAGTTCTAGACACTGCCTTTTCCATGAAATATGGAGTTTATCAAGATAAACTCGGATTCAAAAAACTAAATTATCATATTTGGTCACGAACTGTCAATTTTTCTGTTGACATATACAGTGGATTGAGAATTACTTTATTTTAATTTAAAGGTAGTCTTTACATACAAAGAAAATAATTAATGGGCTTTATAACAATTATATTTATAGATAACTACATCAGGAAGGGTAGAACCCACTACGACTTCGTAGTTCGTAGGATATTTCTTGTAGGTATGTGTGAGTTACGTTTACCAGTGAGCGGGAATGCCAAATGTCATATATAGGAAGTTTCTACCTAAATCTTTAATCGATTATTTAAAAAGACATTTAATGTCAAGGCTCAATGTACTAATCATTTACTCTCTTCATGCCAAAAAAACTGATTTCTTAAAACGATTAAAATAAAAATATATTTATGTTATATGCTTTATGATTTACAAATCTGCAAAAGACCTTAATGTATTTGCGTTATATTATGAAAGATGGTCCAAAGTCACATGATAAGGTCTCGGTTCCAGAAAACAAACTCTTGCGCAGTTCACTCTTCAAACATGGCAAGCGATAAGCCGCCATCTTGTGCTCAGATCGAGGTTACGACGTCTCATGGCAAATTTAAATTATGATTGCATTTTATACTGCCTACGTTATATACCTACAAGCAAATGAAACATTCATATAATTTTCTTACATATTTACAATAAAATTAAATCTTTGAAAAAAAAAATACGTTGACGTCGAGAAATTGTCTCGTTTTACAAACATATAAAAGTTTTACTGTTTTTCTCGCAAAGCAGAATAGTTAGAGGGAACCAAGTGCCAAGACACTCCGTTCTCCACTTTCACCCGAACACAACACAACATTGCGTGTTGAGTGGAGGAGCGGTTTGTTTTGTCACCAGAGCGAAGAAGTGAAAATTTGAAGAAAGTGAAGTGAAGTGAGTGAAGAAGTGAGAATTTCATTATCATTCCCCGTGTGGGGATCAAACGAAACACTATCGCAAATACAGTCAGACGCTGTCACACTGCGCTATGATGGCCTCAAAATATGTTCGTATCATACAATATAATACAGAATGTTAAAAGAATATGCAATTATAAAAATTATAAATCTGTTAAGAGTTGTTTTTGAGGACACAATGAGTAAGACCTTCATGAAAAACAACTGTAAACTAAATATTTTCAGGTATTCGTAATCAAAATCCCGTGACTCATAAAAACTTATTACTTTCGTAATGATTTTGCAAATGCAGAAATAGATAATTAATATAAAATAACAAGATACAGTATTGTCTTTGAAAAAACAGGCTAATCCTGTCGCAGTGAGACGAAGAACAAATTTGCTGTATCAACAATCAACTAGCACCTAACATCGGTACGTATGACTAAAGGACCGTGTACACTTAACAAATAAAAAAACCGCTATAAAAATTCTTTTTACACAGGTATTTTTGTTTCCGTTTAAAAGTGTAATAAAATTACGTCAAATTTTGTCTAATAAAACTCGAAGTTTGATCATTATTGGCGTATAATAAAATAATGAAAAGAGGGTAAGAACGTACCGATAATAACAACAGAACGTAAATATTGATATATATATTTTTTTTATATTTCAGAATTATATATCTTATAACAATTATTGGAAAACAATTTTTATTTGTATATCTTTCTTTTTCACTTTGGTTTTTCGCAACTAGATGTAAATACCAGTTGGTTGTGGGCTGTAAAACACATATTTACAGCCCTCAACCAACAATATCCATATAAAATCTTAGAAAATGAGTATTGAAAAAAATGTATATGTTCATGCATGCGTTGGATAAGAAACCCGTTTATTCTAACAGAACAGTTTGCAGTTATTTTTTCTGTTACACCTAAAGTGTGTGCAAGGCTTAACGTATAGTCACCGCTTCCACTGCAAATATTTCAACAAAGATACAGGGGCGCTCAACTCCAACTTTAACTAACCCGTACACAGGCTTATGAAAGCGAATACTTTACTAATACTTATTTAATTGCATATATGATTTACTTTATAGCACTGGATTAAGAAGACAACACTCTTAGAATACCTGTAATGTATGTCACAGCGCTTTATTAGTACTAAACTAAATTGTTATTGAGGCTAGTAATCAAACATTCTTTTCAAAATCATATATTTAGAAAACGTATAAAAATTTGAACACAGCGGGAGCGAGATATACGTTTTCTAAATATATGTTTTTCAATGTCCTAAATGTGTTAATAACACTTTAAAAACATTGGTAAAACACATTCTTTTGTTATTATAATATTATCTTAACTTAATATATGTACTCAACAATTAGAAGTGAATGGGGAGACGAAACTCCCTAGTATTTCATGGATTCACAGTGCGGGTGCCATTCGCATTGCCGAAAGAGGAGCTCGGAGGAGTGCCTGGGACTTGCGACCAAAGTGTAGGCTTATGGGGTCTTTAAAATACACTCACTCACCTTCACTATTCAAGCAGGAATTTGGATAGAGAAAGTACTATGCTTAATCAAATTTGAAAGATCCTTTAAATGCCGCTTTCGGAATACGCGTTCTAGACAGGCAGAGTTCTTTTAGTAGATAATAGAGAGATTTCGCTGTTATACCTCTCGTGCCTATTTCTACCGCGTATAATACATTTCCTAGTATAATTCGTATTATTTTATCTATATCTTGTATTATTATTATATTTCAAGGTAGGCGATGAAAAATTTAGCAACCAACGAATACAGTCATGCTCGTATAGATATAGAAGTTTCTTCAAAGTACATTCAGTACACACCCTGGCCGGCGGCGTTCTGAGTTCCGGCTTCAACTTCACAAATATATCCGTCAGTTTGCATTTGGATATTTTCTGTAAATGAATGCTTTATTATATTTATGCATTTTGCAAGTGAGCACAGAAAACCTTATGTTCTTTCTTGGTTATATATCATTTTCGTCCAACGTGTCGTTTTATAGTTTTCACAAATTAGGAACGTCACTGAAAATGGAAATCTGCCTATAATAATGTAAATTTTAATAACTTTTTCCTATTATTCAATTAAGTTTCCTCTATAGAGTTCAATAATTCTGGATACCCCATATTAACGAACTCAGTAAACGCATGCATTTCTCTTTTCATTCTCTTAGGACACGCTTAGTCTCGAATAAGTCCACCGTTGCTAATTTAATTTGTGTAATGTAAAATGTGTTATTTTTTTTAAGTGCAATAACGAATATATATAATAATTCGATAATGAATTGCATCATAGAAATGGATATTTGTGGTCGTGAACTGGCAGCAACGGTAGACACTAACTGTACAAGAACTGAACACTCAACTGTTCAGACACTGGACTGCATACAGACACTGAAAATATTAATAAATATATCACTCTTTCTTTGTATTTAGTTCGGGATAGTAGGTATTCATATATTTAGGCATGATACAATTATGTAAGTGTATATATATATATATATATATATATATATAGGATGGAGTGTTTCTACATGTTAATTCTTCAAAATCCATAAAATATAGAAAATGCTTACCAATAAACAGAAATTTATAATAGTACAAAAGCATAGTAAAAACAATAAACTGTTAATTATTGAACAAGAACATCTCAAATAGTCTAACCCACCCAGCAAACATATAAAGTCGTATTCACACTCACAAAATCGTCCTCTAATACGCGAGGCTTTCAAATATTAGTATTTGTCAAAGAAGCGGGGCCGCATGTTTGTCTGTTTGTGCGACCCCGATCAACTGTAAGTCACTGTGTTAGTTAGTCATTCCGTTATTGGCTGTTTTATTTATAAAATAAACTTTATTAATTAATTGTTTATGTAAATGTTTGAGAAATCAGTGGTTATAATGGTTTTTCTAGATTGAGGTCGATATTACTATTCAAGTGAAGGTCTAACCATGTTATAATATGTAAAATAACATAAAAATGTTGGTGACAGCGTTTGACGATGAACGAATGATTATATTTGAAATATTTTCATTATCGATTTCGAGCGGATGGTTTCGAGGACGGAGTGTTTTGGCACTAGGTTCGCTCTGACTACCCTGATATGCGGGAGAAAGTGTCAAGCTGTATAAATAAAAATGTTTATTATTATTATAAATAAACAGTTTTATACTTTTCTATGTAGAGCAGAGCTAGAATTATTGTAGGTATATTGTAGGTATAAATACGGATCATTAATACGAGAGATTTTGTACCTAAATTGAAATATATATATATATATATATATATATATACATATACATATATGAAAGACAATTGTAAAATTTAAAAAATTGTCATTATTTCGCAACACAACATTTTATTAAGTTTTATTTAGATAATAATATATACTATTCGAGAATATCGTGTCGGAGTGGGACCGCGTCTGACTGTAATCGCGATTCTTTGTGGGCTCAAATCCCAGTCGGGGAATGATTATATTTAAATGTTTTCATTTCTTCACTCTGGTCCCTGAGACATAGCGCGGCATCGAGTTTTACCACTCTACTGTCAAATTTTTGATTTCTGGCGGAGAGTGGATAACCGAGTATCATGAGACTAGGTTCTTTCTGATTACCCTGCTATGCGGAAAAAAATGTGAAGCTGTAAATAAATACATTTGTTATGTATACATTATTTTCTACTTTTCGACGCTGTTTTGTTTTATTTTAATCTAAATATTAAATTAGGATAAAGCATATTAGGAAAAAGTAAACTAGGATTTTATGTAATTAATTAATTTAGATAATACATGGATCGAAGTTTAAGCATTACAATTATACTTAAAGCAATAATATTCTAGCATATAAATATTCTAAGGATATTTTGATTTGTTATAAAGGATAGATCCTAGTGTGTTTTCTTTAAAATCTCCTAAAGATGAAGTAGTTACTACAAGTTTTAGTTTTCAATGAACGAAAAAATATTTATACTTTGTAAAATTATTACAGAATACACACACATCAATAATTGTTAGATTATCTACGCATTTACTAAATTGAAATTTACATCATATATCTGTTTGTCGCCTATTTTCTGCATCAAATTTCATTTAAATTAATGTTAATGTGTAACAGAACGCCGTAACTTATCTAATATAATCTAAAAAGATCATAAAAACATTTCAATGTAATAATATTTAAGTGAATTCCCCGAAATGAGATTTGAACCTCCAATCATCCAGTACTACTACTGGTACAAGTATACAAGTATATCATTAAAATAATATACTTGTCATACTAAGTGAAACAAAAGTAGCATTTTAGTTTATTTTTCTAACATCTATACCTAGCTATAGATTTAATTTAAGTAATAAACTGAAATCTTTGTTAAAGCTGAATATCCGTACGCAAAAAGTGGTTACTCGTCCCCAATTAATCCGTTTGACGGCAAGTTAAAAATCGTTTAAACGGTACCTGAGCGAATAACCAATTGAATTATTAATGCAGCCTCCAACGTCGGGTACATATTTACTTGTCGCGTAAATAGATGCGCACACAGCGAACACGCGTTTCGTACAGTGTATGGTAACGAGTTAGATGAAACTGAATTTCACAATTTATTGTATGAGTAGGTATGTATGGTTAGTTATTTGTATGGAATGTTTTACTAAGTAAATAGACAGGTATGTATTTATGAATATACAAATATTATATTTGTATGTTTTGTTTTTTTTTTTATTTCATGAGAAATTTAGGTAATAACAAATAAGGTATCTATTTCGTAATATTCATAGCTACAATATCGTTGATGATGTTAAATGGATTACTTATTTTCACTATTCAATATTGATATATACATTGTACAATTAAAACAAAATTATATGTAAACATAACAAATTAATATAAAGATGTATCTTGTTCTAATATTTTCGTGATACACAATCGCGTTCTCATGCACAATACGAACGTAAAAGCCGTAGTTTTACCGGTTGCGCGCGCCTCCCCCGCGTGTGTGCGTGCGTGCGCGAGTGTGCCCCAGGGTTGGCCTTTTGAGGGGGAGGGTGGGGGCCTTAGGAACCGTTTCTCTCTCGTATTTGCCGACTTGTGCAATTAGCAGTTCTTTATGAATATTCAACAAGATACGGGTTTTTATATTAATTGACGTGTGACTTACATGTAAATGGACGCGGACGGAGACGTGGGTGTGTTAAGTGCTTTTACGTTGGAGCGGTAACTTAACCTTTCTTTAGAAACTCGTTTCAAATAGTTCACTTTATATCTATAATGTGTTATATGGTTCATTGATTCATATTTGTGTATATGCATATGTATTATATAAACCTCATAGTAGAGCTGTTACAGAATTAACTTGAACATTTCCTGAAATATATTCAACACTGCAAGACTGTCCGGAAAATACAGTTAGAAAGGGACGACATTGTGTATAAAGAGAAGGCAACAGCGGGGATGAGTCTTGGCGAACTCGCCTATACAATGATGTAAGCGTCATATTGCTGCTTAGCGAATTTTCACTTTACTGTGCAATTTTAGGATATATTTCAACTTTGAATCTTCTATACGTGGATATTGTGCGTGTTGTATTAAGGCAGAAGAGTGCGGACAACAAATATTGATTCGGAGCCTGGTGTAGGAGGGGTGGGGGGCACATAATTTGGACTAATTCCTCCGATGTTGACACAGGCTTGTCTGCCGGTGCAGCCGATCAACTTATCTTTTCTTATACGACTTTAAATGGTTATTGAAGTTTTGTAGATTCACTTTGTAATTGTTTGGAAACGGAATATGTAATTTATATAAGTAATTTTTGTAAATTAATTATAACTTAAAATGTATATACGTAAGGAAAATGGTATATGTTACTACTGTTTATCTTATTTTAAATAAAATGATAATATAACACTCATATTTAGTAATAAGATTTTTATGTGAGCCTGTATCACTACTAACGGTAACCCATAATAAACTAATATATAAATAACTTGCAACTATACTTTGTAAAAGAATATATTTACTAACGAAAAAAAGATCAATTAAATTATATTTCGCTGTTACATATGCTCTTTTTATTTTTACTACTAAAAACTAAGTAAGAAGTACTCCAAAAAAAGGTATTAAGGTTATTATTTTTCTTGTTGCATGTATATTTTTTTTAATATTTACTGCTTTGTTTACATTTATGCGCATAATTCCGCGAAACGTTACATAAATATTGAATGTACTGCCACGCCCCATGGGAAGGGAAAAACAGTGGCACTTAGTGTGTGCTTACGAACAGCATACATAATTCATTTACTTATATCGAAGACTTTCGTAATTTTACAATTCAATACTAATAATATACACATACATACATACATACATATGTTTACTCGTATTTATTATAAACTGCCGTTACTGCGATACTGACAGACAACCCACAGTCAAAACTATTGCGATTAGAAAGTCGACATTTGGCATGTAGAGAATGGAATTGGAGATAATGAGAGCTCTAAGGGAGAGTTTCTAAAAAAGTCCTAGGGGGATGAAAGAAAGCGATCTTTCATTTTATAGTCCACGTAAACGAAATTTACAACTAGTAAAGGAATGATTATTTTATTGTATTTTATTTTATATATACTTTTAATTGCCCGCATTTCTTAACTTGTTTTTAATTGCTGTTACTACTTGTTACTTTACGTATACTACTTGTTTTTAATAAATTCTACGAGTTTAACGCCGCACTTTTCCTAATCTGATATATTGAAGAGAAGACTAAGGAAATATTCTAAATATGAACCTACACCTTTACGAGAATCAGATCTCAAATTAATACTTGAAATAACACTATGTAGAAACAGTCTCAATAAAATTTTGTGCCGCTATTTCTGGAATACTATTGTGCGTAACTTATTTCTACTAAATTAAAAATCTTGTTGTAAATTACAATAGCTGTTGCCAGTTTTAATAATAATAAATGGTCTATAAAATATTTTTTAACTTCTTTAGATCAATGAAGAAAACCTCTTGAAGGTTGGCGTCAAATTTTTTTACCTGTAAGACAAAGAAAAATAACATTGTTCTGATCATAAAACCGAGGTATATACAGCTAATATGTACATGTATGGTATAAGTAAACAACGGGCATCCGCTACGTTGCTTATCTCCCTGAACAAACTTCGGCGCTATCTTAAAATATTCCATATACAACGTCTTGGGCAAGAAATTCTTAGAAAACGATAACTCTGCCTATAACGTTTTAATATTAACGGAAATGCTGTTAAGGAAATTTTAAAATAAGCCTAAATATTCAAATTATTTCACTGTTATAATGAAATAATACATGAAAAAATATATTTTTTTCAGTTTCACTTTTTCTGCTAACACGGGTGGTCAGAGAGAACCTAGTATCGAGATTTCTCGTCCGAAATCTAGACATTGCGTGCTTAGTGGCGGCAGTCAATGGCGCTCTTTGTCTTAGGTACCAGAGCAGATAAATAAAAATATTTTAAATATAAATCATTCCCCCAAGAATGAATCGGACCAATGACCTATAACGCTTACAGTCAGATGCTGAAACACGCCACGATAGATATTTTTAAGTAAAATGGTGGTATATGTATATGTTAAAAAATATGTTTATTGAACTAAGATTTATCTCGACGTGATCGTCAGGTAGTTGAGACGTGCTTGTAAACTGAATACACGCAATAGTTACGGGTTCAAAATATGACACTGGCACAAGTTTATGTTCATTTCAACGGCTTAGCTAACTGCAGAATGATTTAAATTATCAAGCTTAATTAAATTTAATTAAAAAAACATACCTATGTATATTATCTCTTAATGGGCAAAAGAGGTAGTAAGATGTAACTTATTTCTAGGTTGTCCAATAAGATATCTTAATTAAAGTAATTTACGAAATGAATTTAAGAACAGTGACATACAAATTGTTGCGAGACAATAAAAGGGACCTGTAAAAATATTATAAGACAAACTTAAGCAGGTATATACATTATATTATTTTATTATTCCATCTATTCACAGAAAGAAATACCTTTATTAAATATCTACAAACTAAACAACAAACACAGAGCAAACGCGCTATTAAATCTAAAACAATTATAATACAAAAAAAATCAAGGCTTTGCAAACATGCCGGTTAATAAACGTCAAATGTACGAAACGGTGCATAAAAGCCCCGGGCCTTTTGGACCCTAAACACGGGATGATCCGCATCTTACCGATATTAGCACCGCGGGCAATTCAGCCTCATAAATAAAAAATACTTATTACTAGGGTGAATATAAATATGTAATAGACTTTTGTAAAGCGCACATTTGAGCTATTCAAAGTTTTAATTGTTTGGGCGTAGGTTTGTTTGTTTGTTTGCTTTTTGTAAGCGGAAACTCGAAATGGCAACATTCTTTGAACATTTATTTTGAACATTGTACTCACTTCTTACTATACAAGTTATCTTATTAATATGATAAATTGATTTTCGCTTCACATTAGTATTATCATAAATTTACAAAAACGATTTATATATTTTTATAATTCACAAAGTTGTGGGTATCTGGCAAACAAAATTAAATTTAATTAGATTGTTTTTATCGTTAGCAGAGCAGTCAGAGAAGACGGAGCCCCAAATGCCCTAACCCCAGACTATGACCCCTGTATACTTCTTTCTTCATCAACGTCTTCATACACGCCCTTTGACGGGTCCGCATGGTTTTTACGTGACTTTCCTCCAGTATCGATACTATGTTCTCGAAGGTCAACCGAGCTTTTAATTTAATGAGTTAATCAGTATAATATTGTTACACAACTTGTCTACCAATTTTATATTAAAAACAAGTACTTAAAAAAATTCAATGAACGACTTATAACTTTTAAATTGTATGCAACACACTGGACGTTGCATACAATTGCATAATACCAAGTTGCAATAATTAAAAAGTACTTTTAAAAACATATTACACCTTAAAAGGCATAAAATAATACTGAAAACATTTTGAACATTTACTGTTTTAAATTACAAAAATCTCGTATTATTGCACAATATATGTTAAAATATACCAAAATTATTAATTTGTTTATTGTTAAACATTTCTTTAACAATAAACCAGTTTATTGTTATTGAGATGGGTAGTCTCTGGGTAGTAACGTATTTTATACCATACCAACCAACACGTAATCTTGAATTATTTTAGCATATCGTTACATATACGCAATATGGTACTTAAAATACAAGTTAAGATAGATTTTATGCAATTTGTAAATCATAATAGTTGAAGTCATCATATATCATACAAATAACATTTACTTTCAACCTAAAGTTTGTCTGGAAGAGATGGCAACTTAGCCATAAGACCGCCTTTTGTACATTTGTTGGTTTTTGTATTATGTCATTATTCTTGTTCAATGTGGTGTACGAATAAAGTTATAATAATAATTCTAAAAAATCGTCTATGAATTGAGGCAAAAATGAATTCCGACAATTCTTAACATATCTTTATTGCCTATAACATTCGAATGCGCTCGGTTTTGTTTACTTTAATCACTAGTATAGGCAAACAGCTCGGATATCGACGTATCCGACAAGCGGGCGCTGTTTACTGGGTCGTTATTATATATACCGTGCTACCTACATGCAAAAACATAAACGTATTGGCTTATATTTAAAAACTAATACATATTCCAATTGGTTCTAATTTAAATATAAATAAAATTTTCTCCGAGTTCTATGTGAACCACACGACAGGTATTATGTGCATTCAACGACTAACCAATACCTTGAAATAGAAATTAATTGTACAAAAATACGCTAGTGATAGTAAAAAGGATATTGTGATTTAACTTTAGATTTTACAACTAGAGTATTTGATAAAAGTAACTACATATTGTCGGACTTATATATCATCAGTTTGCCAATATACTCGTACACTTGTAACAGAACTTATTTTATGTATTAATAACTATAGAATATTTATTTATTTTAGAAAAACCTTACATTACCTACGTTATTACCATATTGAGACGGCATATCCCGCTTGTGCAACTAAAATGAAGGATAAAATATCCTATATTTTTATATTTTTAATTCATAAAGATTTTTTCAAGGCTGAGCGCTTGGTTCTGTTTTAAACAGTTTTTGTACGAGTATTTGCAATAGTATTTGTATTCATTAAGTCACTTGTAAACTCCTGAACTGTCACGAATAAGTTGATGCCAGTTCAATACAAAATTAATGGTTTATTACGTACATATATAGATAGTATTAAGTAATTAAAACTTCAAAATTCTAACCTATAGGTATACAATCAACAAACATTAGTCACAACCAAGATGGCGTCGGCCACGTGACCGCGATGCGTTTTTAATTGCAATCATTCCGTGTTTTATGGTGTTTGCGCACTTTGTTTGCCGGCTTTATTTATGGGCTTTATCGCCACGCCGGTGGGAACGATCGGCCAGGGTGAGGGCGGAAATTTAATGATGAAGCATCGTTTCATTGATACCTGCCTTCCTATATGCCTACACTGTCCTCTATTAATTGTCCACTGTCCGGATATCCGAATAAGATTGCCAACTTACAGTTTTAGAAAGACTTGGTAATCTGAATTTTTCTGTTTTTTTTTTATCTTGTGGAACACCATTATATTAGCACCATTTAATTCACAAAAACGTAGAATCCTTTCTTAGTTTTACTGTATTGTTTCAATTTTTCTAACAAAAACAATATTAACTTCTTTCTTATAATGCTGTGTTATAAAATGTTCTTACAAATTCTACTAACTTGATGGTAAAACGTCTAATATTAAAATAAAAACAACAACAAATTGGAACTCTCTACATATTTTTACCTAAAATATGGGTAATGCTTGTACATTAAGAATTTTATTCTGCTCATTTGAATCACATTACATTATCACAGATAAGTATGCAATGCTTATAATAATAAGTCTATCAGGATATTGATACGCCATTAATATCTAACAAAGGCTACTTAACGTCATTACATAAACTTTTTTCGTACGTAAACTAAAACTATATAATACAAATTATTATTTTTCGGCTTTTCACTTTTGCCACATAGCAGGGTATGAAGATAGAACCTGGTGTCACGACACTCTGTTCTCCACTTGCCGCCTGAATGAGACATTGCGTGTTGAATGGTGTAGCCAGCCCCGCGCTTTGTCTTACCAAAACAGAGAAATACGTCGAGGTAATTTTACTCCCGCACATGCAAGATAATGGAATTATCTTCCTCCTGTACTTTTTCCTGATCGCTACGACCTGGAGGCTTTCAAGCGTCGAGCATACAGACACTCCTCTGATGTTGTAAATGACCATGGGCGAAGATAACCACGTACGATCAGGCCTTCTGCTCGTTTGCCCCCTATTTGAAATTTAAAAAAAAGAACTTAACTTACATATATCGATTTCTCTAAGTGGGAACCGAACCCACAACTTACTGCATTTATAGACGCTGACCTAGCGCCACGACGGTTTATAACACTATACCTATGTGTCTCTCTCTCTGTCTTTTGCACATAGTAAACGCTTCAATATCCTAATATAAGTAAGTTAGTATCATTATAGTAGTGTGCTTAATCTACTTAGTGAGCACAGTTACCAAGTATTAGCGAGCGGTGTTTGCACACCGTCGGCTTGTTTTACATAAATTCTACATTCGCCCGCTTAAACTTCAGCTACGTATTGCGTGAGCTTAGGAAGTTTGGATGTAGTTAAAACTAACACTATTACCTGTTCCGATAATAAATTATGTTTCTAGATCAGCAGAAACGGGGCAAATGCGGTGGTTAAATGGAATTTAAATATAGAACTACTGTCGTGACATGCAAGATATTGGCGTTACTTTATCTACGAGTAATAGTAGTTCTTCAATTGTCGTAAAATAAGGAAAGTACGAATACATGTACCGCTTAGCTCTCTCTGAGCTATGAATTATCACAATATTCATTCGATTATATAATGGTTTATAAAACCAGCACTGTGTTATATATCCGTACCTTATATTTTACCTATTCAGATTTTACTAATTCAGCGGCAGTACAAAATATAGTAAGTTAGGAAAGTATATAAAAATTTACAGAGTTTCAACTAAAGAAATATCTCAACAAATCAACAAACATCTTAGTATTCCCACCGTCTCACCTTATAGTACATCTACTGTTAAACATTAAACATGAAAAAAAGTTTTTTTTTAAATATTTAACCTATACAATAAGTATCAAGTTATCAAGCGTCCCCCAGACGTGCATGCGATAAAATGGGACGCCTAAGTAAATATGCGACGACGCATCTGCCGTGCGCCCCACCTCGATAAGCGTATCGGGTCGCAGTATGCTTTATAAATATACTAGTATGAATCGCGGAATTGGCCATGAAATAATAATTTAATATAATATGCATGTGTTGCCAAATCACAGAATGGGGAATGTATTTTTAAAATTTATATTGAAAACACACTTCTCTTTCAATTTGTTTAGTTACTAGCTTCACACTTTTTGTAACACAGTGGGGTTGGCAGAAAGACCGTAGTGTCAAGACACTCAGTTCTCCACTTTCGGCCTGAATTTCATTGCGTGTTTTTTTTTATTGAATTCAATGCCGCGCTTTGTCTTGTTCACCAGGGCGAAGAAATGAATATAATTAAATTATGATTTTTTCAGTTCAGTTTCAGGGTAGCAGTGGCCCCACTGGGCCACAATGGCCTATTATTTTCATTATAATGAAAACATTGTTGACGTCGCGTTATTAGGGCCATGTAAGAGTTAAGACGTCAGAGTACATTCGACGTTACTAGGTTCGAATATTAATAAGAAAGATGCTTATATTTAAAATTTCCAACTTATATGTACTTATAAACTAAAAATAGTAGAAGAGAAGCAGTCCTCATTACAGAATAATTATCTTAATATTGTAATATAAAAGCATACAGTATTTGGGTGGATTTAATCAAGATTCATCAAGAAATCATCAATCATCAAGATTAGAATAGATCTAAGTCGGACCGAGTAATTATACTTAAACGTTCAACTTATATAATTTGTAAATTGTCTTTTATATAATTTATTTAAAAAACCTTAACATTTTTCTCATCCAAATAAGTTTTGTTAAAACAATATTTTATTTCTTGTTTGAGACAAAAATAACATGCTTAACATACTCGTATATCAACTGCATATTTACCAATCTCAAAAAATTGCTCATCTCATTTCAACAAAACCCCGGGCAACATTTACACAAATTCTTTCATTTTCTTTCTTTTAGAAAGACTTAAGACAATGACTAGTCAAAAATGCACCCATGAACGTTATCAAGTCCATTTAATTCAATTTCAAGTCGCGCCACAATGGCGTCATGAAATTTTATTATTATATACATTTAATTATACAATGGAAACATACTCACCGTAACAGTACGTCTGACTTCTATTAAATTCCGAGCGAGTCGGACCCGCATGTAACAAGATATCCTCCCCGTCCGTGTAGCCAATCGCGGGATTATCTTCCTTGAGCGCGGGAAATTTACCAAGATGGCGGCGGAACATATTATATAAAGTGTTATTATTATTATTATTATATACATAAGAATCAATGTGTACATTTTTGTGTGACTTTTGCAGGTATTAAAGAATATACAGTAGAAACACACAAATGTTATATTGTAGGTATCGTTTGCAATGAGCCTAAACGCTTGATTTTTCTAAGCTAGGTAGTTTATAAAAACACTATTTATTTGATTATTAAAATAAGCTTAAAATTTTTGTGTTTTAAAAAATAGTTTAATGTAGTTAAAATAAAATACAATAATACTGTAATTATATTATTCAGTAACAAAAGCGTGTAGCTTGTACCTTATAAAATATTTTAGTCTAGTTTTAAGGTAAAAGAAAACATCTTATTGTAGTCTAATTGGATGACTAAGGAGAACTTAAATCAGAGCTTTTCTTATAAACACCTGCGTTACCTTATACCTTACTATTAATATAATTTGTGTGCCCATAATCATTACTGTTCAATACAAATATGTGTCAATAATCTAAAATTTATAAGACAAAAAAACTAAGCAAATAATGAACTCAAGTGCTCCCATAGTACTCCTATGTTATGAAATATGCAATAGCGGCAAGTACTAACGCCATCTATCAAAAAACAAATACAATAATCATAACAAAGAAAACATTAAAATTAATAATCGCAACACACTCCGTGTAATGATACAAATGATATAACACTGTCACTTATTATACCAATAAAATGCTCATTACAGAATGAAGAGACGAGAAAACTTCATTACACATTCACGCGGACTCGTCCACAATTCTATTTGCGGAAGCAATTTCGCGAAATGCCACAATTTATTTAAAAATTACGCCCTTGTTTGTGTGGGCAAATATTGACATGTTTGGTTTATGATAATGGCAACACTGAGCGGCAGGTAGGCTCCGCGCACCGGCTAGCGACAGTATTATTTACCTGTACACATATTATTTAATATTTACTATCGCAATGTAAAGTTTACAATATAATATTTGTCAAGTATGCTCCTCTTTGAAAGTTTGTGTTTACACCTCATATAGTGGTTTTTAATAAAAGGTAAATTTGGAGATCAAACACTGACTTGAGCACTTGATTTGTTTTACATTAAAACATCATTGAAACAATAATAAATATGTTCACACTGGCTTTTATTTACTTATAAATTCTATCTTAGTTATGTACAGTGGGTAAATATTGCGTCAGACACATGAAATGATTTGTACGATAGCTTGTCTGAACGAGGATTCGTTCGAGTTGTAAAAATGGCTTACGATTGCTTCGAAAAGAGAGTCGATCGTCTTAATACTCTTAATCAATTTACGAGTGTTGACTCGCTACATCGAACGCTGCCCTGCCAGCCGAACAAACTCCTCGATTGAACGCAAAGTCGAACCGCAAACAATATCATCATTGTATTTGTACTGAAACAACAAATTTGTAGCTAGCTTTAAATGCAAGCCCGACACGCTGGCACACACTCACCGTGTGTACTGAGACAATATGTAGGAAACACTACTACGATCTTAAGCAAGGCGACAAAATGAATCTCCGCTCGCGACTGATACGGCCCAATTCAAACATAGTCAGCGCCATTTTGTTTTGACAAGCGGCTGTGTCGCCCGTCGGTCAGCACACAAATTTAGACCTAGAACCAATATATTAGAAACGCTATTGGAATCGAGTCGGACCGGTGTAGAAACATCGGAAATTAAGGGAGGACCAGACACGATTCTATTTGCCGTCTAACGTGGTCCCAGGACGAAGTTACAAATATTTGACGTGTCAATTTTGTGAATGTTGACCGAGAATTGCGGTTAATATTCCCGACCCGGCTAACCTGGAGCGCGGTCACCCTTTAATTAAATGACTAAAACAGTCCGATTGTCGATTTATTAAGTTGGACTTACATCTGTTTTCGAGGAAGGAACGCGATTGGGACTTTTTGTTATAAACTCCAACAAAATAGTAACTTTCATAAGCTGTCTCGAAAATTTTTAACTTTTACACAGTACCGCTATATAGATAGCATATAACTACCTTCTATCTTGAGATACATATATGTATATAGATTACGTAATTTATAACACGAATTCTGTTTAAAATAATCAATTTTAAATTATTTTTATATTTTTTTGATACTTTCGCGTGCATTTCCTTCACAAATAATCAATTAGCATAAGACAAAACCCCACCAATTAGCCGAAGCTAAAACAATAACAAACAATAAAGGCCAGTGGATAGTGAAAAGCAGCATTTTGTAGCAGCTTGTTAGGGCGTATTGCTCGTTACCGCTATTTGTTTTCGAGTGGCAACATCGAAGAGTCCATAAACAAAAAAACACTTGAGCGACTATTTTCATTGACAACAATAGCACCGCGTTAAGAGCGAAGCTTGGAGTAGGCACTTACTTTTCGCGACATAGGTATCAGAGTAGGGGCTTTCGTACAGTATTTTCATTGTGTGCTTTTAATTTTGAGTGCGCGAACTAGCTCGCTCTCCCGGGACGAATGTTTGCGAGGGTAATATTTGCTTCCGCTATAATTCAGCGGCCCGCCATATTTGCCGAAGAGCAATCATTTTAATATCGTCAGGCATCACATTAGGACCAAGTGGGATACTTACTTTGCTGAATGGATTAATCTTTAAGTAAGAAGGAAAAAAAGATTACGGTTCATTTCAAATCATTATTCATTTTGAAATCTCTCTAGGTGTTGGTAGAGGTGCTGTTTAATATTAGATTTTTTATTTATAACTGATATTTGACTCACAGAAATCGTCCAGCAGTCTTGTGGTTGGTTATTTGTTGTTACTAAGTCTTTCAAGAGCTTTACATATTGAACAATTAGGAAATACTAACTTTATCACAACCTACTTATTAGATACTAGTGACCCGCCCGTGGCTTCGCCTGCGTAAATTAAACGCCTATGACTAGTTATTTCATTTTATTTTATAAATAAAATGCCACCTCAGTCTACCTGAGACCACGGACTACTGTGAAGTGTTAGAATCGTCGGGTTCTAAAATGTATTTTCGAATACCAAATTTATACGCCATTAATACGGTTAAAAATAGTTTCATTTCAAAATGTGTAATAATCGTGAAAATCAAAGAAAATGCGTGCTAATGCAGTTACAATTTAAACAACTATTCACACACTTAGGTTAAGAAAAATGTATAAAACGTATAAGACCTTATAACGAACATAGATTGATCGGTTATTACTCTTCGATTTATTTCAATGGGCGCGGGTTTATGGCCTTCTTTATTATGTACAATTTTTTGTCGTTTTTCATATAATTTTCTAAAGCAACCTTCTTCGTAAAACTATTCTCCTATAAATTATTAGCTATAATTACAATTGTAAGTCTTACGAGTACCTATATCATTTTAAGGATTCAATGGAACCTAAGGCCGTCCCATCGTTCGACTGTTGTACCATAAGAATTTTTTCAAGGTCAAGTTTTCTGTGTGTTGATTCAAATAAACTAATACGTATACATAGCATCATGCAAGTGAAACTTAGATTCCAGATTTTTTACAATAATATTTTTTTATTAGCGTCAAGCTAATACCTCAATCAATGTAAGCAACTTGTGCAATGCCATTTTCACCTATAACTTGCCGTTCGTTTTGCCTGAAAATTAGCACACGTGTCCGGAGCCGATGATAATAACTACACGTATAATAAAAATGTAACTGATCGCTCTGTCTGTACATGGAAGATATACGAAAAATGGAAGACATGGGGGCATTTATCAACGTAATAGAATCCAAAACAATGATTTTTATTGAATTTTTGTTTGTTTGTTTTATTGTATTTCGGTAAACTTTTCTTAACATTTATAGTTTATTTTATATCAATCGGTTCATAATTTAATAAATTACAACATTTGCTATAAAATAAATGTATTATCAAATAGGCTGAATCTTTAATTAGTCATAGCCATGTAGTTTACACGGCGAAGGCTACAATATCTTCATAGCATGAATTTCATAATCTGGCCTGGAAGACCAGAATGACTGACCAGGTAATCCTTTAAAGCATATTTTTAGATTTAAAAATATATTATAATGTATAAGGTTAAAATAAAAAAAAACCTAAAACAAACTCAAAAATAGTCGTACATTTTGTTTTCTTAATCCAAATTAAAATTTGTACATTGTGCACATGCAATGAACGATACGAGGGTCGATTTCAACACGAAATAATATTTTTATTTCAAATATTTTATTTTCACATATCTTAGGAGACAAAGTAAAGCATAAGTTTCGCCACCGTTAAAGTGTCACTTAATCGATTTACATCACTGACCAGCGTCCGACTGAAAACGCAGTGGTTGTGGGAACCCACCCGGAAATTATATACAAATGTCATGTAAAATTATATTTAAATGAGTTCAGACGGGAAACGGAGAACGTGTCTCGACAGTAGATGCTCTTGCCTACCCTGCTATGCGAAAAAAAACCTTTATATTTGCCAAAAATAAAATTCTTTCATTCAGCGTTCTTGTATGTGGCTCAGTTTCATTTTGTGTCCAAATTATAGTTGTGCTCAAATTATATATACTTGATAATTGACTTTAAAAAATGTGAAAAAATATTTATACGGTCCGTATAACATTTCTGTTACTATGCTATATAAATACTTATTATTATAGACAGCCTAACCAACCATATCTAATATTTAAGGTAAGACGGAGTTTTTATTAGCTTTTGTTAATCTTTTCAGAAAGAGAAAACCTCGATTCTTTGTTATTTAATAAGATGTACATTCCTTATTTATTTATCAGGTATACTTTATTATAAATTTAATTTTTATGTGCTCGATGTAGAGGCCTTTGTGGCGCAGTGGGACACCGTCTGACAGTAAATGGGGTTGTGTGAATCCACCGAGTGGGTATCGACCCACAACCAGTTTAAACCCCAACGTTTGTGGGTTCGATATCCCCATTTCGGGGAATGATTATACTTATATTATTTTTTTCAGTACTATACAGTATAATGTCTCAATTTTAGGCAAAAACTGGAGAACGGTTGTTTTGACGGTAGAGAAGTAGTGTCTTGTCACTAGGCAACTCTCTGAATTCCCTGCCATGCGGGAAAAACGTGAATTCTTATGTATTTATGGATACGATTTCGTATGTAAATATTTTAAATTTACTATAGACACACACAGTGAGAAATGCACAACGGTACGCTTTAGTTGGTTGCTTGATTCAAGCTGGAAAACATGTTTATAGTTGACATTATTTTCTTTTCATAGCTGTTGTTAAGCAAACGCTTAAAGTTTTGTAATATTTGTAAATAGTACTATTGACTATTTTTTTTATTCCATATAAGAGCAATCTATAGATATTCTATTTTAAGAATTTACCGATAACACAAAGAAGTTTTAGTAATATTGAATATAAATAGCTGTATAATCAGTTACTCTTATGGACAAAATGTTATTAATTTTGTATTTTAATAATATTTTTTTATATTATAAGTTTGACATAAAACAGTACTATCTAGTAATATAACAAATTACTTATAGGCATCTTAGTCGAGGTATATTTCGTTAAGGTACCATCTTATCGTGTCATTATATGATATATCATATGTCATGCAATGAATTTCGGATATTATATATTATATATTATCTCCTATATATAATCTACTATCCATTGCCTGTTTAATCGTCTTAAGCATATTAAACTATACTTAAATCATTTTTTTATAAATTCATTCGTATGAAGTAGCTAACGCCATCTATTTTAACTAAAGATATTTATTTTACATCAGTAACACCATCTTTGGTTGATTGATGAAACACAGAAGGAAACTTCCTTTTTTAAAGTTTACCATTAGATGGCATTTAAAAGTTATTTGTAATATCTATTAATATTCATAGAAAATTACTATTACGTTAGCAAAGCCCGCGTGTTATATAGTTATTAGACCTGTTTAAAATAATTTCTTGCATAAAATTCCATTCGACATCAGGGACTATGAGTATACTCTTATATAATCCTTTTACTACACATTTAGGACGCCATCTGTACTGCATATATGGTAGTATTTAGTAGCCAACGACTAAATGGCCGCAAGAGCACTCATGTAGGCGAAGTAATTTTAACAAATAGGCCCTAAGTAGTGATTGCGACGAAGAAAAACCAAACCAAAATCGTAGGCATTTAAAACAATTAAATATATTGCATAATTTAATGTATATTTGTTGTTTCTTTAATTTATATTGGTAATGCACCAAAAACTTTTGCGGGCAACATTTTTAATTTCATTGATTTTTGTATGTAATAAATTAGTCGTCGAAATATTTTGGAGTTCGCCAAAACGAATAATCAGAAATAAATATAAAAATAGATAACATTAAAAACATCTTAAAATTTTTTTTTAAATAAATGACCATCGCGGCGCATCAGAACATCTAACAATACGTTATTACAAGCACAATCATAGTGGGTTTGATCTCATCGAAGTGATGATTATATTAAAATGATTTCCTCTAGCAAAACCAAAAGCAGCGATGAATTTCGCCAATTTTCCGCCTTTTTTCTCAATCATTAATATACTTAGGAAAATTCGGATAAATAAATAAACACATTGTTTTTATATTCAATCGTTTTATTACAAAATAAGATAAATTACATTAATATTCTAATAATCAATGCAAAAAAATATGTATTGTCTGTCCTTAGGATAAAACAAATTATTCTTATTTAACAAATATTAAAATTATAAATGTCATGTCAAGCTTTATGAGATTTTATAAGTAAAAATTGAGACATTCCTCCAGCATCTCACTATCTTACCAAATAAACTAAAATACACCCATTATTACATAATAATGATTAAAATAAAAAATTTTAAATTTCACATAATGGCAACGATAAATGAAACGTTTAATGGCACTCATGATTTTAAATTAAAATAATCTCGAATATAATATAAAACTTGGTCCTTTTTGTATTAAAAATTAGTTGTTAAGTTGGCAGAAATTAAATAATTTCATAATTTCTACCAATTGGATATGGATTTTCCATGTATATAGAGAATGTCAGTGTCAAATCACTTTGATTTCTGAAGTAAAACTTAATGTAAAATATATTTAATGTATTTTTTAAAATAATAAGTTTTCCAAATAAGATTTAAGTCCTCAACCATGTTAGTAAGCCTGTAAAATTTTAAAAACTACTTGAAGCAAACTAATTACTTGAGTAATTGCATCCTTCTCTTTTTACATTAAAATTAAATTAAAAGCTTATTAAAATCTTGAATTAATAAATTAATTACACTTTTCTTATTCAACAACCAAGTCAAACTCTTCAATATCTTCACACATGGAGTTAAAGCCTGCAGCCCACACTTCAACTTCTTTTTCCTAAAAACAATGAAAATGATTAACTTTTAATATAAAATTAAAAAATCTTTCAAATGGTCAATTTACAAAAACATGGCAGTGTTGTCAGTTATAACAGCTTAGAAGGCACTTCCGTATAGACGAACTGCAGCGAAAAATTCAACTGTTGCTCTTTTCAAATATAGTTTTACAATTCCACACATTATCTGTATTCTTCTACATAATAATATAGGTTTAAAATAATGTTAACTGGATTATTCCTGGACAGAATAGAATGTGCAAAATAGCAATACTAAGTTCTTTGGCACAAAATGTGGATTAGTTAAAATTAAACAATACCTCTTTCTTAGACAACTTTTGCTTTTTTGTTATCTTTTTCTTAATAACCTTTTTAGGTTTTTCTGTAGGCAATTTAAATGATAGATCATCTAAATCTTCATCACTCAAGACCTGATTGAGATCACTCAAGGAACTTGAGTCACTGTCTGTGGAATTTTTGCAGAATGCCACCCTCTTCGTTTTAGGTTTGCCATAGCTTTTACGGATTGGCTGAAATTTTAGTAAATAATGTTTATGTAGAAATCTTTGTTGTAGGAATTTTATAAAATAAAATATATATATATATATATCAATTAGTAATGAGTAAATCTGACATCATCACTACACATATGTTATCAAAATATGTTTTTTTAGTCAAGGTCTTGTAGAAATGTTTAGAGTTAAATTATAATTACCTTTTGATAATGTACAACGTCTATATCTTCAAATAAATTAAGTAATTGTAAGTCATCAACACTATCCACAGCATCTGGTAAAGTCGGCTCAGCTATGTATGTGATTTCAGTATTACTATTGACTGCTGCTACCGGAAATATTGGAGGCTCTGTGGCTGACTTCATTTCTCCACATTGTTTGTTTACTTCATCAGAAATATTAAATGGCTTTGATTTAGCAATAACTGCCCTCATTGGACCCTTTTGTTGATTAAATTCTTGCAAGACACCTCTAGTTCTAGATCTTAATGCTCTAGCCTTATTTTTCTTCTTAGGTGAAATATTTTCTTGGTCTTCAGTATCGTCAAAACCAAAGTAGGTATTATTTTCACCTGATTTATCATTTTGGTCACCAGAATTAATAGATGTATTTTTGCTATCAGTTCCTGAAGTAGTGTTGTTACTATTATTTCCAACTATCACCATCTTAGTAGGTGTTGTCTCTAAATTTGATTTATCATTTTGTTTTGATGGTGAATTTTCCAGTACAAATTTTGTGTTTGTATCCTCAAACAGAGAATTTGCTTTGATTGGTGTAATTTTAACTTTCTTTTTCTTATTAACACTTCTTTCTAGAACTTCTTTTATAAATGAAATTATGCTAGTTTGTTTCAAGTTAGGACTATCAACTATTTGTGGTAAAGATTCATTAGCTTCTGGGACAATGTTAGTATATACATGTTTTTTTCTGCTGTCATTGGAATTGATAAAAGAACTTTCAAGCGCTGGAGTCATATTAGGTTTTACATAAGTATTTGCTTGCCACTTAATGGGTAGGCTTCCAAATTCTACCCTCCATGGGCTTGCTAAGGGATGCCTGATTGAAGTATTCATACTGCTACTAGCAGCAGGTTGTTCATCAAAGAAACTGATACCTTGAATATTTGAAGGTACAGGTTGTATTTCTATACTTTGATTGACAGGTGTTTTGGGATGGCATGGAGAGTTAATTGGTGAATAATCAATATTATCTTCTGCTTGCATATCCATAGCTATGTCCTCCAGTCTTACCGAATTGTAATTTCTTTCAGGGATGATACTTTCATTTCTTATTGAGTTTTGTATCTGCACTACTTTTTCTTTAACAACTGATTTACTCTCTTGTGTTTTGGCTGGCAGTGATTTTGTAGCAACTGTACGTTTTAGTGCAGCTAATGCTTTGGACAAATTTTTATCATAGTTACTTTTTACATTAACAGTTTTAGGTTTAGTTGGCTTTTTAACAGCCTTCCTCTTTTTTTTCTTAGGAGGCGGTGGTTCATCATTCGGATCGTAAGTAAATTCGTAAACATCAACTTTACTAGAATTTCTTTTATATGACTTAACTTTATCTTTATCTGATACATCTTTGCTCAATATACTTCTATTGTTATTTAAAACAGGTATTTTTTTAGGTGATACCTTAGTTTTTTGCTTATTTTGCTTAGCATTATTATTTGTATCTGAAGTTGTTTTACTAAAATATTTTTTTATTGTACTTTGCGTGGAGGGAGTTTCTGAAGATTGCAAAGCTTTTTGAAAACCTGGTTTAGGTCTTATTTTTGGAGGGGCTATTTGTGATCTTGTCATATTTTCTTTATTTACCGTTTTAGCCTTGTTGACTAAAGGGGTACTAGCATTGATAGGTTGTAAAGGTATAAACTTATTTGGGCTTATTGAATGATCATCATCAAACTTACTTGGTAACTTACAAATTCGTTTAGGACGACTTTTTAGTAAGCTGTTATCTACATCACAAACAGGTAATTTCAATGGACTTATAACAACAACAGGTCTCTTTTTTTAGCACCAGAAGATTTTGTAACATTTTTAGGAGGCGAAAGATGGTCCTTCCTATTGGATAATTTCGCTGGTATAACCTCATTATAACGGCTGGGAAGTTTTTTGTTGCGACGTGGTCTTATGTTATTATTATCACATTGATTTTTTGATTTTGCCAATGAAGATTTGGTGGTTTTTTCAACAAGTATTGAGGTGTTGTCATCCGATGCTGAATTTGTCTTATCAGCTAAAGCTTTTCTCAAAGGCTTAGTACTGTTAACAATATCCTTTAGCGTTTTAGTTCTTAAAATACATTCGTTTTCTTTCAATGCCTTAGCAGCTTTCGTTCCTCGCGTATTTGGTGGCATGACGTCAACTTACACAATGTTAAAATAAATCATTCTTAAATATAAAATTAGTATCACATATGTAGTAAAGTTTTGGACATCGTTGTTATGTACATTAAAAAGTATTCAGTTATTGTGGGAAATATTTTGGGATTTTCGCTCCTTTTTATCAACGTTTGACAACAAGCATATAATACAGATTATAAACCCATAGATAACGAATATAAAAAGAAAATAGAAAATAAAAATTTATAAGATGTAAATATAGAAGCAAAACACATATAATACTATTATACGTGTAAATTAACAAATCTCATATAATATTATTATCCCTTACTCTTAGCAAACGTTTGTCTTATCCAGCAAGTCATTTATTTTTATGTTTAATTAATATTTAGTAAATATTTAAGTTTAATAAATATACTATATAAAATCTAAAGATTATATAATTACAAATATACTTTCAAAATTTTTTTTTTAATAAATGGCAACACTATATTTAAATGTTTCACTGGATTATATTCAACCGTTCTTCTTAATAATTTTGAAAGTTTTAGTGTCGGAATGTAAAAAGTGAGCTTCCCTCGTGGAAAGTAATTCTAAAATTACCTTTTTAACATTTAAATATAATAACATTGTTATTGGTATTTAGTGGTTCTAACAATAATTGAAGGTAAATAAGCCGTTACCTGTTTTTTATTAAATAAATATGTTTATTTATATTCAATTGTTAGTATGAATAACATATTTAGTGTTTTCTTAAACTGTTACAGTTAAGTTATAATGATTTTTAAGTTATAATACATGTTTTTAGTTAAATTGTAATTACTGGCTGCTTAGTAAAGAAGCCACCTTAAAAAACAAAAGCTGACAGTAATCAAAATAACGGTCATGACCAGGACGTGAAAAATACTAAAATCACTTATACTAAGGATTGATTTTAGCGAAAAATAGACAAAATTACCCAAAATGGTGGAAGGGGAAGCTAATAAAGGTACTATTGACACGGTGCAAGTCGCCCTTAGGATAAGGCCTTTAATGCGAACTGAAATCGATAGAGGCTGTGACGAATGTATAGACGTAGTGGCTGGAGAGTCCCAAGTGCAAATAAAAGATTTAGCGTTCACTTACAACTTTGTGTTTCCTCAACATATTACTCAACAGGAATTTTATGATACTGCAGTTAAAGGATTAATTGGGAGACTTTTCCAAGGTATGAATGTTAACATTTTTCGACTTTAGTAAATAAATAATTTTGTTTAACATATAACCAATAGATTTATAAATGTTTTAAGTAATCGTAAATTCATATTTTATATAAAAGCCTAAACACAAGTCAACTTATTCAATATCATGTGTAATACACTCTCACAATTGTGCTTGTTAATATTTAAATGTTAAGTTAAATTCAATTAGAGTGCTTTTATTATATAAACATAAATAATAAAATTTAAAGTATGCTTAAAGATTATTAAATAGATAATAAATAATGCAAAAAATTTAATTTGAAAAGTTAAAATATAGACAAAATATAATTTAACAGGATACAATGTAACAATACTAGCATATGGCCAGACAGGTTCTGGCAAAACTTATACAATGGGAACAAATTATTCAGGATCTGATGGGGACTCCACTAAATTAGGTATGTATGACACTTAAGATTTAAAAATATTTGAAATCCCTCTCTCACTCTTGCCCTCGGAAGGAGTATACCTATATAATTTTCCAAATGGTGATGGGGCCAGATTCGCTTCTTGGCTTTAGCTTAGTCCAGGAGGTCTGTGACTTTGCTTACTCTCCCATCTGTCAGTACTACATATTTTCACACTGACACTTACACTTCTTACACACTTACACTCACACTGACACTTCACACACGGTCAGCATACAGATTAAGACTGGGGATGTCAAGGTTTGCAGTGTCCCAATGTACTCAGATGATCTCCTCTTTATCCGCTCCTTCGCTGTACTAGCCTACTCTGTTGCATCTTGTCACTTTGTACAGTGTGATTTCCCAGTGCATCCACCTCAGCATTATTTTGTCACTTGGATAACACAAATGCTTTATTGTGTTACAACACATGTTTTGCTGGCATACATAAGAAATGTTTATATTATAGTTTTAGAGATCAAACCTTTAAGTGCAACTTATATGCACTTATGATGTATCTTATACTGTAATCATCTTTCATTATTATATGGAGATTTTTACAAATGATCATTTAGCAAGAGCTACATTCAAAAGTTTTGATGGAACATATCCAAATATTCTTCTTAGTTACCTCACTGTTAAATATATGAAAAATGATGCGGAATTTGATTATAATCTTATTGCAGGTGTAATACCACAAGCTGTAGCTGATATATTTGACTTTATAGAACTGCATGAGGACAAGTTTATATTCAAAGTTAGTGTGTCATTCATGGAACTGTACCAGGAGCAATGCTATGATTTGTTGTCTGGTAAAGAGAGAAATCACAGCATCATTGAAATTAGAGAAGATGTCAACAAAGGTGTTATATTGCCTGGTAAGTGTGATAATTTTGAAATTTTCTATATAAACGAGAGAAGCTCAGAGCAGTGCTTGCAACTTGCAACCCAAATGTAGGCATACATGTTAAGGGGTTGTTTAAAGTGGGCACTAATCTCCTGAACCTGTCTCCAATGTCAAAGCTCCTCTAACTAACCCTATAGAATGTTATCATATCCCCACTGTAGTAAGACATAGTGCAGCACAAGTCCACTCAAGTTCGAAAATAATCTTGACACTAGGTTCAGTTAAGGTATTTTTTTTGATTGTCAGTTATTATGAAGATTTTGTATTCAGCCTTTTTTACATATATGAAATTAACCAATTATTAATAGATTCATTATGTATATGATCCATAGTCACTCATGTTAACTTTCATTGAGAGACAATAAAGAAATAGATGTTAATTCAATATTGTTTTTAGGCATTACTGAGCTACAAGTTGCATCGACAATGGAAACTATGATGATTTTAGAACGAGGTTCCTCTGGACGCGTGACAGGCTCTACAGCTATGAATCAAGCCTCCAGCAGAAGTCATGCTGTTTTCACTATCATTATTGCCAAAGAGAGTCGAAGTGACAAGTAGGTTTAATTGATGCTTATTTAATTTTTAAACTTCAGAGATTAAAAGTAAAGTACGCCATAGAACTAATAATAAATATGACGTATTTCTGCTTGGAATTTTTCAACATTAACAACTTATCATCACATATACTTTCATTAGTGCCTGTATTCAATTGTTTTGACCTGAATTTAAGCCTTCAACCATTTCATACTTTTCAACTGCGTCACGACGGAATTTTTCACTGACAATATTAAGTATAACTATGTTAATCATTGTCTGTGGTCACAGGTTTCTATTTTCCCCCCGAATTCGAGATATTGTGTGTTGAGGAGTCTCTCGACACTAGGTTCTCTCTGATTATTACCCTGCTTTGCAGGAAAAGGCATGAAGGTGTTATTATTAAAAAATATCTTAATATTAAACATTTTGTGTATTTCAGAAATATAGCGACTACTTCAAAATTTCATTTAGTGGACTTGGCTGGTTCAGAACGTATCAAAAAGACAAAAGCTAGTGGAGAGCGCTTGAAAGAAGGTGTGAAGATTAACCAAGGCTTGTTGGCACTAGGGAATGTGATATCGGCTCTTGGAGATGGTACCAATAGAAGTTTTATTAGTTACAGAGACAGCAAACTTACTAGATTGTTACAAGGTAAAATACTGCTTTTAAATAATACTAAATAATATTTTCTGGCCAACTTAATCTAATCTTGAATGTTATATTCTCCTAGACTCTTAGTGTTATGGACATGAAATTCATATACTTATAAAGATTTTTCTAAACACTATGTCTAGATTAATTATTCTCTTATATAAACTGTAACTATGTTAAGTTTAAAACTCCTTTATCCACAAAAATTTCATAAACATATATATATAAATTAACTAGTCAGTATACGTGAAATGTAAATCACCTATATATTCCAATACACTAAAATTCTAAAATATTTTTGTAAACGTATTAAATTTCAACATAACGAGATTCAAACTAGCGGCTCTTGGAAACCGTCCAAGCACTCTGACTGCTAAGCCATGTGTTCTACATCAGGCGACGTCGATACTTTTATACACTCGTTACTACTTATTTTTACTACTAGCTGTAATAGTAGAACTTATAAATTTATTATCAAAAACCAAGTGTAAGAATAACACTTTAAAAATGTTTAAGCAAACAAACGTTTATAATATATGTATAAAAAATCGTTTATATAAATCTATATTAACTTTTATTTATGTTTGCTTTAACGGTATTATGCTTAAGTGCGGTAAGTGCTTCGAGTTTTATCGAATGAGTTTATGTCTACACATTGAATTTGCTTTCTTCTTTATAACAACAATAAAGTTAAAAAATAATATATTTTTTAACCCGCAGACAGTCTAGGAGGAAACTCGCTGACCCTCATGGTGGCGTGCGTGAGTCCGGCGGACTACAACCTGGACGAGACGGTGTCGACGCTGCGCTACGCGGACCGCGCGCGGCGCATCCGCAACAAGCCCATTATAAATCAAGACGCTAAGGCTGCTGAGATCGTTAGGTATGCCATTGACGACTAGTCCTAGCACCTGGGCCTCCCTCAGCCCCTCGCCAGAGGTACCGGTCCTCCGAGCTGGGGCCGGATCCGCGGTCTCCACTCAAGGACTCCTCATAATAGACTAGACTCATTGATAACTAGCTTCTCGCATTTTTATAACGTATTGTCCTTGCACATAATTTCGAGACATTAAGAATTTTTTGGAGAAACTTAACGCGGTGTTTTGTATATCAAGAGTGGGGAAATAAAAAGAAATTAAATATTATTCATTTTCTGGAGAACTAACAAACAGTTTTTATAGTTAGACATTGTTTCAGTGCCTCTATCTTGTAATATTTATATGTAGTTCAGTTTTTAATTATCTGATTTTATATTTTTTTATTATATACTTTAATTTCTTAAATTATTATTTATTTCTTAACTAATTTTTAAAAATTAATTTACTTGCTTATTTTTTCAATTTCGCGTTTTTACTATGATCATTGAGTATAGTGAAAGTAGTATTATAGTTATTAGGTTTGTATACTGCAAAGCTATAAAGTCGTTCATATTATTTGACATATTTAGTAAGAACAAAACGCATATGCCAGAATAAAATAGTTGCATAAATTAAACATTTTATTTCTACAGATTAAACAAACTAGTAAATGAACTCCGACTCCAACTAATAGGCAAGTTACCCACAGTGAGTGAACAAAACAACGAACAGCTACAAGAAGAACTAGACCGAGAAAAATCCAGATATGCAGAACTTTTAAAAAAACACAAACAAGTCACAGAACATTTGGGCAACATGTTAATAGAAAATACGAATTTGTGTGAAAAAGCATTACTAGCTGAGGCCGCTAAAGACAAAATTGAAAGGAAACTAAATGAATTAACCGAACAATGCAATCAGACTATTGAAAATCTGAACATGACTGAAGGCTCCCAAGATGACAATTTGCAGAAAACGTCTGTGGTGGATTACTTGAAGGAGGTTAAATCTAAGTAAATAACAACTTTTTTAATAATAATAAATGTGTAAAAAATATGCACTGTATACAAGATTTTTAGATACTTGACGTTAATGGGGAATTTCAATTCGCATAACTTGCATTCAATTGATTGAATTGAATGAATGATTGACATGTATTAAAATTTAGTATTTGTAGGGAATATATAAGGATGGAGAGATTATATATTTATATATTATAGACCATCGTGGCGCAAAATACAGTGCTGTAATCACGATTGGTTGTGGTTACAATTCATCATTTAACTATTTTCAGTTCTCCACTCTCAAAAAAAATCTGAATATTCTTTATTCAAATAGGCTATTAGAAACACTTTCGTCGTCAACATAAAAAGTTAATGTTTTACTTCTTGTGTTTTTATATCGTGTATGTCACTGTTTTTTTTAAATAATCGTGTATATTTTTGTGGACAAGCAGCAAAATATTATTGTAGAACCATCAACAAGTAACAACGAATTCGGACGAGAAGCGGAAAACGTAGTCTCCTGATATTAGTTTCTATCTGACAACCCGACTATTTACGGAAAAGCGTCAAGCTTCAAAAAATACCTCTATTTATCATACAATATGCAACTAATTAAGTAACCATAGAAGGTTAGGTATTAGTAGTAGATATCAACATTTAACGAATGTTAATTCACAATATTTACTTACTTTTTAATATAATTTTTAGATTGGAAGATTTACAATCAGTTAACTTGAAGACTAATGAAGAATTAATAGATCATGAAATAAAATTATCTTTCGTGAAAGAAGACGTCGATGGGGAGAAAGTGGATGACGATGTTCCATTGAATGAAGATCAAGCGGTATTAGAAGAAGAAAAGAGAGCAATGGGACAGGTACTGTTGGACTATCTTTTAATTTTCCTACTATTATATTTGATTTGAAATTTTCTTGAAATCAAATTAAAAATATTTAAAATAATGTGTGTGCTTAATACATGGCAATGTGTGTAATATTCATTTTATTTCCACTTTTTCTAATTAAATGCTTCAATTATGCCAAATATACAATACTTTACTCTATAATATTTCTATATTTCATTAGAAGCAGACATTATAATTCATTTATTTCTTTACATTTACTATATATTAAGATTAAGAAAAAGATTAAAATTAAACTTTTTCATAGGTGGCTTTGAATCAAGAACTGCAAGAGCTCAACCGCGCGATGGCTATCAAGGCGTCCGTGGTCCAAGCTATACTGGCCAACAACAAGGATATGTTAGACAGCCATAATAATTTGAGAGAAAATGAAGAAAAAATATCTAAACTGGAGAGGGAAAGGGATGAGCTTTTACAACAGTTGAAGCAAACTAAGGTAGGTCTTATTATTACTGTACTATAATAAAACTTTAAAACAGAATGTTTGTATGTGCACATCTTCAGAACTACTGGACGAGTTTTAATCAAACCTTTTTTGTTTGTATAGCTTTTAAGCTTAGGCAGGATTTAGGCTGTAATTGATTTTGACAAGTGGAACACCTGACGTAAAACCGTAATAGACCAGCTATACTATAATATATAAGGAAATTGCACTTTAATAAAAGTTGTACAGTGGGTCATTATTAAGTCCATGTAAACAAAGTTGTAGGCAGCCACTAATTTTATAATATACTTGTTTTGCATAACATTGATTATGACTAGATTGAAATAAATGTACTTCTATATTAATTATTGAAAAAATTGAAGTATAAAATTTTTTTTCACAATTCACTTAAGTATTCATATTAGTATTGTAATTTTACCATTATGTGTATGAATGAAACAGGTATGAACCCATTTGTATCCATGCTTTCTTCAATATTTTGCCTTTGTAGTTAGGGGAGTATGTGAATAGTAAATTATTTATTTTTTCAAGAGCACGCTCCCGTATTACAAGGTGCGGACACCTCATTCCCCATTTTGCGACATTCTGGCGATTGATGGAACTCAACGCTACAATATGTTTTCCCAACACGGCAAAATAATATAAAATTAAAATTCCACTAAGTAGGGATCAAACCCAAAACTATCGGGTTTATATTCGGTCGTATTGCGCCGTGATGCTTGTTCATAGTCTTGTATTTATTAATAATATATGAATTGCTAATATTATATAGAGTAAAGATCCTTCACACGAAGAGCGTCGTACAAAAGTGTCGTCTTTGGAGATGGAGATAACTGACTTAAAGAAGAAATGTCAACAACAAGCCAACATCATAAGGATGAAGGAGAAGAACGAAGCAAAGATAGCCGCTCTCAATGCTGAGTTACAGGCTATGAAGGCCACTAAGGTGCGTTGTATTTATATGTTATTCAGTTAATATACTTATATATTGAACTTGTACAATAAAAACGGACCACATAGGTGAAAATAATCCGGCAAATGCGCGAAGAGAGCGAGAAGTTCCGCAAGTGGAAGGCGGACAACGAACGCGCGCTGCTGCGCCTGCGCAACGAGGACCGCAAGCGCGCCACCGCCATGGCCAAGATGGAGTCGCTGCACGCCAAGCAGCAGAGCGTGCTCAAGCGCAAGATGGAGGAGGCCGTCGCCGTCAACAAGCGGCTCAAGGTATAGGCGCTCACTTCTCTACATAGATTTTATTTAGTAAACAAATAGAATGGAGTAAACATTTTAATAGTAGTCTGAGGAGATGTATGTAAATTATTTATGGTTTTTTTTAATTTAGGAAGCCTTAGACAGGCAAAAGCAAACTGCTATGAAGCGCAACGCCAAAGGTAGCGTGAAAGCGGGCGCGGTGCAACAATACATAGAGCAAGAGTTGGAGGTGCATCTTAGTATTGTGGAAGCTGAGAAGTCTTTTTGGAAGAATTAATGGAATATAGGTAAGAAATTGTGTTTAAATTGAACTTTATTTTATTCGATCAGGAGTGAGTAACCTGAGGCCCGCTTAATAACGGCCCGTTTAGCGTTTATTTATAATACAGATAAGATCCCGCTAATATATTAAGTTCTACCAAAGTAATGCGACTTGTGCAATATGATTGTAAAGTGCATATTGGTTTTTATTTATTTCTTAACGTTTGTATGTAATCTATTTTATTTTGCAAATTATCTTTTTGTAATCTAATGTTTATAATATGAATACAACTTTAAATACTATTAAGAATTGTGACGTCCGGCATTTTTTTTTTAAATTTGGATATTGCTAAAAAAATTGCTTTTTCAAATGAAAATTTTAATGGCTGACCCATAAAACATCGACACAATTATCCTATTGTATTCTGATGAGTTTCTACCTTAAACACCATCGCACCTCGAAAGAGAGATTTACATTCCTAGGTTCCCATTCTCAATCTTTCAATCTCCGTTCAAGATATGACAATGCTTTGGAAGTACCGCTATCCCGTTCTAAGTGTTATAGCGAATCAATCACGGTAAAGGCAGTAAAGTTATAGAATGAACTTCCGCGTTTTATTAGGCAGTGATAATCTCTTAATATATTTAAGTGTCGTTTTAAAACATTATCTAACGTTATAGTCTATCTGTTATATTATTTTCTTTTTTTATTTATTTAGACATGTTTATCTATTTTTTTATGCATTTAAGTATATGTTCGTGTCGTCGTCGTATTGATATCCGTCGCTTACGTACTCTTTTTATAAGTTTCATTCAATAAAAGGTTGCATGTAAGATATCACTTTCAGTAATAAGTCCGCCTTTGCACCGATGTTCTATGTAAAATTACCAATCCTTTCATTTTTATGCAATAAAGAGTTTTAGTATTATGTTTGTTTATATATACATACATATGTATGTATATACATTTGTATAGAATGTAAGATTGTGATTGTGGGTAGATAGGTTTATACACGTCAAGATTGACTAGGACGCAGGTGAGGGCTAGGGCGAGGAGAATATTATATATTATATGTTACATACTACCCACAATTAAATATAATTGGATACTAAAAGCTATGCGCTGATATATACAAAAAATATATATTACATATACAAAAGGTTGTTTTAAAGGTTTAAAAACCTTTAAAAACATCCTTATGAAACATTGTTCTTTTTGTTATATTAAACATACTTATAATATAATTTATAGAGCCTGGATAACAGAACAAATAGAAAACCTGCGCAATAGCACCGACGATGAGGCCAAAATTAAGAAGATTGCAGAACTAGAAGACGATCTCGCGCTCCGTAAAGCGCAAATATCTGATTTACAACAGAAAATATTAACTGCTGATCAAGGTATTTTTTATTTTATACAGACTTGAAGTCTTTATTTATCATAATATGTACTTGCAAAACGTGAATTTGCATTACTTTAAGGTTAAACATCCCTTGTTAAGCTTAACACTTGTTGACACTTTTTAAAAAAAGAACACTTAATTAAATATATAATGATAGGCCGGCCACTGTGCACAGTATGACAGCGTCTGACTTTAAAGCTGCGATTGGCTGTGGGGTTAAATTCCCACTGGGTTTAATAATTACATTTAAAATATTTTCATTTCTCCACTCTGGTAACTAAGTCAAAGCGTAGCGAGTGCTGCCACTCACACAATTTCTCGAATTCGGACGGAATGTGGAGAACGGAGTGTCTTGTCACTGGTCTCTCTTGTGCTTACCCTATTTTGGAGGAAAAGGCCATGAAGCTGTAAATATATTGCCTGCTTAGTAACTGATCAAGGCGAAACATTTAAATAAATGCTTGAAAATTAGATAACGCTATAGTTCAGTTGTTGTTAGTATAATATGTAATATTTTTAAATAAGGAAAACTCTAAATTTTGCATTATTTTGCGAAATATATAACTTGCTCTGTTAATGCCAAACTCAAAGACGACAGTGAGTATTTATTTACCACTATATCGCAATTAATTAATTTCAAGCTGATTACTGAACATTTATTTTAAAACGTGGCTCAGTAGCAAAGAGACACTAAAAACAGCAATAAAGTGTGATTGGTTGTGGGTCGATTTGATTCAGGAATGATAACATGATAATCTAAATTACTTTCGTTTCTCTGCTTTGATAAGATAAAGAGTGGCGTTAAATTGCACCACTCAACACACAATGTCTCGATTATGGGTGGTCTAGGTTAAAAAGTCTGTAATAAAAAATACTAAGTAAATTTACATATTATTTCATGATTACAGAAAACAAATCTCGCATCCAATGGGACAATATCCAGTCGATGCTAGAAGCAAAGGTTGCCCTGAAATGCCTGTTCGAGTTGCTAGTGGACGCCAAGAGGGAGCTGCAGAACCAGAGCGAGAAGGGCTTCCAGGCGCGCTACGAGGAGGTGAAGGAGTCCCACGACAGGCTCATGGTGGAGTTCGAGCACAGCAAGACGGAGTTCGAACAGCAATTGGCATCTGTTAAATTGCAAAATGAACAGAAGGTCAGTGATCATTATTTAAGTATTTGTGTTTTATATTATAGACTAGCGATACGCTCGCGGCTTCGCCCGCGTAAACTATAGCGGTGTCGTATTTTTGGCGGCCTTTTCTTAAATCTAAAGAAAATAATGGAAAAATAGAGAATATTCGCCTATGTTTATCTCGTCTTGTGATATTCCTCAATATTTAAACTTGATAGATATACTTCTCTATATAAAATTTCATCACAATCGGTCCAGCGGTTTGGCCTTGATGACGTCACAGACAAGACAGACAGGTTCGCATTGCTGTGGTTTCGACTCTCACGGGAATGTTTATAATATGTAAATTATTGTCTTTTCCCGCTCTGGTAAGACAAAGCGCGGTGTTGAGATCCCCCACAGTCCCTCAGGACCGATCGTCGTGGAGATCCTTGGGGGAGGCCTATGTCCAGCAGTGGGCGTCGATAGGCTGAGAGAGAGATATTGTAATCATAGTAATAAAAGATATTTTATTAAAATTTAAAAAAGACCATCGCAAATATTATATGTACCAAATTTATATTAATATTAGACCCACATTAAACTAACAGGTGTCCGCATCTTTACGTGGATGTTATCACACTTGCCATGGCATTACCATTTCTTTCGCTTGTTCTGTACTTAGTAGTTTCGGCTGTGCGTTGTCTGTCAGTTACTCAGTAAGGAGGGCTTTATATACCGAAGCTATTAGTATAAATCTAAAATGTTATTCTTTTCGTTAGTTAAGCGCCCTAGTGGCGCTGCAGCGCGGGGTGGTGGGGCGCGGGGACCGCAGCGAGGCGTGCAAGCATCTGCAAAACGTCATACAGTACCAGCAAGACAGGCTGGACCAAGTTGAGCAGGAGAATGTATGTATTTTATATTATTTATTCTTTAAAATTATTTTTTTTTTCCAGCTCGACGCTCTTTGTCTAAACATTGCGTGTCGAGTGACGGACCTCTACACCGCGCTTTGTTTTGATCATCAGACCGAAGAAATTAAAATAATTAAATTGTGATCTTTCCAACGAGTGGGGATCGAACAAAAAACTATAACAATTACTGTCAGGCGCTGACAGACTGTCCCACGGTGGCTTCTGAAAGGGTTTTTTGAATAAATAAATTCTTGTGTATTAAGAATTAATTGAAGAAGCAAACAAACGGTGTTTATTTAAATACAGTCCTTTTTTAGTGTACTTGTAATTTTTTGATTGTTTTTGCTTATTCTACATCAGTTATTTATAATTGGGGTCATCAATTTGGAACCCATTGACGTGTAAAAACGCGTTGCCTTGGTAATAGTAGTAGCTGTACACATTGTGTATGCCACTTTATACAAATTTGTATGTACTTATGCACTTTTTTAAACCAAATATCATAACACTATATCCGCGTCATTTTATTTTTTAAATTTCGTTAAATGTTGCACAAAATTTGTCCTTTATGTATTTAATTATATTAATTATTTACGTTTGATATATACTAAGCACTTTATAATATTTTATAATTTTACAGAAAAAATTAGCAGATGAACTGGAAGAGTTGCGAAGTGCAGGCAAAATAGCTAAAAAACGAACTAAAAAGGATCCCAGTGTCGATGCTTTGAAAAAAGTAGAATATGTGGAGCCCACCGACGAAGAGGACGATGAGTTCGAGGACCCGGAGAAAGATCCGGACTGGCGCGCCACACCCTTGTTCAAACGTATACAGGTACCTATATTATATATTAAAGTTAAACTTTCTGTTATTAATTGTAAAATTAATAGGTATACGTATTTTGTATGATTATTTCAAATTAAATGAAATTATATAAACAAATTTTCTTTCCATCCCTTTATTTATTTACAAGTTCACGAGAACAAACTTACAGGCAAAGACAAGTTTGTAGAGACAATAAATTAACTATAATTATGAAAGACAGAAATATTTATTTTATAGGATAAAATGAAATATTTGATAACATATGTTGCTAATATTTCATTATATAATGTCAAAGTAAAAGTTTTTTGTGTTTGTACGCGCACATTTTTGTAGTTACTGGACGGATTTAAATGAAACTTTTTTTCTCTTATAGCTTTTAGGGTAGGGTATAATTGTTTTCGAATCACAATCGCAATGTCTCGAATCTGTTGGAAATAGAGACCGGAGTGTCTTTAAATATTTTTTGTAGGTTGGTCAAGCTTTTTTCCAAATAACAAATGAAAAGTTTGTTGAACTCTCCAGGCACAGCGCTCCCGTCTCACGATGAACTTCACGTCGGCGGAGGCGTCGGAGGCTGCGCCCTCACGCGCCCTCAAGCGCGGCAGCGACGGAACCCCGCACTGCACGTGCCGCGGCAGCTGCTCCACCAAGATGTGCGGCTGCGTCAAGGCGGAGAAGGGCTGCGGCGGCGCCTGCCGCTGCCAGGCCGAGCTCTGCAAGAACCGGCGCCGCGCCTCCTCCGACAGCGAGGACAAGGAGAACAATGTCAGTGGACTCCCTTCGCTAGGTTCAATCTGAACAGCAAACTATACTCGCTATTTCAGTTTTACTTATATAACTTTATTCACATTACAGCCATCCAGCACAGAGCATTCTCTAAATACAACACCGCGATCTTCCTACTTTGACAAGCGGTAAGTTTTTAACTTTACTAAACTCGAATTCTACTACCATATATATATAAATAATATGAAAATGCCCAGTTTTCAAACATCGCAGGAACTAGAAGACATACAAAGAAAAATTGTTCCAAATAAAGCTTCAAGATTGTCACAAAGTTTATTAGATAGAAGATTACAGACGCACAGTCAAATGCAATGGGTTTTAGCTTTGTTACTATATAACATATGCATTGCTCCCATGTCCAGTTATTGTGCGAACAGTATACTTCAGTATGGAATGGACGTTAGGAAATGTAACGTGGTCTCGATCGTCCTTAAATATTTGCTGAAACAGGTTATGATCATTTAGGAAAAAATCATGTAAAACAATTATATTATTTAGTTCAAATATTAGATTATTTTGTTTATTGAGTTTCTCATGTAAAATAATAATTAACTAAATAATATTTAAAATTAAAATAATAATACATTTTTAGAAATAAATTTATAAAAAATTTTATTAATTAGTTTGGAGTTTTGTTCAACTGCGAACTATGCATTTACTAAATATATATATAAAATTGTACCGTTATACATTTATGCAATGCCATATAATAATTTGTTTTTGTTTAAGGCGTAACGAAAAATACACTTTCTATAAAAACTTATCCGGAATTTGGCACATATTTAAGAGGAAGGAATCGCTTAACTTTACTTGTAAGTGCATAGTTCTGCAAGATTCTAATGTAAATATGTATTACATTACCGTTGATTTTGTTTTTGTTATTATATTGGATTATATCAAAACTATGTAGATTTTCTATATCATATACACATAATTAGTTTGCAGAACTATGGCTTTAGTAAGCATTGTTCTTTCGTCTTAGATATTATTATGCCGTTGTTTTTAATTAGTTTGTAAAATGTTAGAGTGTAAATAAATTAACAAGAGAGAGTAATATTTTAATAAATATATGAATATTTATTTTGGAGAAAGCTTTATGAGCAGGCTTTTTACGGCTTATGCGGAGTTAGATGGGAATTTTAGAAAAAACTGGCAAACTGACTGACTTTTTACATTTTCGAATGGGGTTAAGAAATAAAAAACAAAAATGGCCTTAGCAGGTTCATACTCTAAACATTGATATGTTCAAGTATAATTTCATTAATTTTATGTTTACAGAGATCATCACCTTGATGCTACATTTGTAAAGAAACAGAAAAGTTATTTCTTCCCAGAGGTTGCTGCAAATGGTGACGTTAAAAATAACCCAGTGAAGGTATAAATAATAATGACATCTTTCTCAATTATATTTTAGTAAATTTAATTGTTTTTTTCATACAATTAAAAAATTGATTATAATCCATCGTGGCGCAGTGGACAGTTTCTGTCTGTAAACTGAGGTAATGGGTTCGATTACCTTAGTTAGGTACTCAGGGGTAATGGATTATATATATTAGTTTTAAATTATTTAATGACAAAGTGGGGCGTAGAGTTCTGCCACGCTGTTGAGTCTCGACGTCAAGCAAAGGAGAATAGAGTTGTTGGACACTAGGTTCTCTCTGCTATGCGAGATAAGATAATATTTATACTTAATAATAATCTTTTTTTTATTGTTTCAGACTACTACTAATAAAACATTATTTTAATCAATAAGTTTAATATATAACCATGATATAAGATATTTTTAAATTTATATGTGTATTATAGAAATTATACTAAGATAACCCTTTGAATTTATCATTAAAGAATTTAAAATTGAAGGCTGGTAAATTTTGTTTATTTAACTTAAATTGTATTTTATCATTGGTATGATTAATTTAATGGAGTAGATCTCTAAATAAATTTATAGTTTTATATGATTGTTTCATTTCACTACTCTCCTGTTGTATTTATTAATATTAATTAACATGAAGAACTCATTGTGTAATTAATATGGAGTTGTAAAAGTTTTTGGTACAATAATATTTTTCTAATAACAAAATTAGACCGAAGAGAGAATCACCACTATTTTTCTACCCTTACGGTTAGATTTTTTGTTCAAAACAAACTTATGGATATACTCTATTCATAAAAATAAATTATTAATATTACAATTTTGCAATAAGTTTTAAGTGGTCCACATTAACCCAAAAAACGAATCGAGACCTTGCTCCGTTTTTTATCGGTTAGAAATATACACTATTTTTATTTAGTATATTATTAAAATTGATTACTAGTTTCTCATCTATAGATAATATCAAAATTATAGGTGGTCATACTAAAAAATATATTAATAAGGGACCAAATAAAAAAGTGCCAAAAAATCAATGACACGCGGTGTTCCCAGGCGGTCACCCATCCAAGCACTGGCCGAGCTCGCCGTTGCTTAACTTTGGTGATCGAAGCCGGTGGGTTCAACGTAGTATAGACGTTGGCGATAACGATGCTTAAAAGAGTTAATAAAAACATGAATATGTATGCAAATCAATGAAAAATCTAACGAAAATATTTGAAAAACACTTATGACAAAAATATTTAAAAGAAAATTTTTAATAAATATATTTATATGTTAGTTGAGTTGAATGTCTATAATTAATATCAAAATGAAAGTCCTGAACACCTGCCAGAAGGCATGCATGATTCATGAATGGCAGACGGTCATGCTTACTATATGCATGCGAAATATGGAGATTCAAGATTAAAATAAGAAACTTACTGTCTTAGTAACATGTCAATGAACACAGCAATAAAATTTTGAACGCAGCGAGATTCGAACCCTCTTTACTCTTGGAAACCGTCAGCGGTCTAACCGCTGAGCCATGCAGCCGTCCAGCAGTGGATAGGAAAAGGCTGAACTGATAAGTGAGGCTATCAAGGCGCAGTGGGACATCGTTTGACTGTGAACGCGATGGTTGCAAGTTCGATTCCCGCTCGGGGAAAGATTATATTTAAACTATTTTCATTCCTCCACCCTAGTAAGCCAAAACGCGGCTGAGTTCCGCCACTCTACACATAATGTCGGGCGGAAAGTGCAGAATGTCTTGACACTTGTCTAGTTCTTTTCTGACTAACCTGCTATGTAGGAATAAGCATGTGCTGAAAAAGAACAAAAAAGTTATAACGTATATACATACATGTGTATGTATATATTAATATATACTACCTACAAAACTGTATCATTGATAAAATTAAAAAATCAAATACATGAGTCACTTAAAAAAAATTTGTACACATACCTTACTTGTATACTTCTAATGGGATATTTCAAAACACATAAGCGCTATATCCTGCTATTGTACTCTACAATGAAACCGTAGACCACATGAATAAATAGACAGCACAATGCTGACTAAGACTTCATATTTCTAAATATTATTTAAGTTTTTGCAAATTTCTCGAGAGTAGAGTAACAAAGTACCACTATTTCATTTTGAACTAGCTAGCATGCGACTTCGTCCGCGTGAAATTCTAATATAGCCTAAGGTACTCCTTATTACATCAGCTATCTGCCAGTGAAGTGCCGTCAAAATCAGTCCAGCCGTTCCAGAGATTAGCCGAAACAAACAGACAGGCAATAATTGTAAAAAAAGTTATTTTCGTACATTATGTACAGCGTATACATACAAACATATGCATTTAGTAAAAAACGGTTATATTAATATTAGAATAAGACACTCCAATTTTATTTTATGTTGTTAGATAAAATTATTTGAAATTGATAAGAACGTGTAGCTTAATTGGCTAAAGCGATTGGACGGTTTCCAAGAGGTGTGGGTTCGAATCGTGCCATATCAAATATCTGTACGTTTTTACGGACCCGTCCGATTGAGTTCGGACGACTCGGACGAGTTATGTGGGACTCCGGACTGATAGATGTAGGCCGCCCGTAATTCCACAAAAAATTAATGGTGCTCCTCCACGGCTGTCACTAGATGAATCCACGCGAGTCTTCCGTGAACCCGTGCTAGGAGTCAAGGGTGGAGCGGGAAAACGTTGAATTTCTGCAGTTTAATTATTTACACAAAGTAGATAAGTTAGGATAAATTGAAACCCAAGATGCGACTTGGCTAGATTTCAATCACATATAATGTCTTATGTTCTTAAAAATAAGTTCAATACTATTTACAGAACTTGGCACCCATAAATATCGCTTTTATTTTGGCGGTGAAGTCGACAACTTGGCTTTTACTTCCCATTTCTGTTTTTGATGGAATTTTATATTTTAGAATAAAAAATATATTTTGGGAAGGAAGTAAAACTATTTAAATATTTATATCTAAGCAAAATTTCATATTTTTAAAATGGTATTTACACACTTAGATATAGGTTTATACAATTATTATAGGTATATACAATTTTTCTTTTACTCAGTTTTACTATAAACAATTAACAGTTTTATAAGTGCGTAGGTAGTTAACTAAAGCCTTTAAAATACTGGTCTTAACCAAATGAAACTGGTATATTTTGTCTCCTATGATGTAAAATAGAGAAAAAATAAATCACAAGATGATTATGAAATGTAGTAAAGCTATAATTAGATATTTTCTATCTTATTACTTAGAGAGTCTATGCAAGCATTACGTCTAGAAAAGTCGAAGTGAAACGGTAAAAGTTTGAAGATATATTAAATCAATTTCACTTGATATTGGTGATTATTATGTGAGGTTACAGCCTACAACCAAGAACTCATATTAAAGGAACTATCATAAAGGTTAATTCTTAAAAAGTATAGATTAATTAAATAATAGCAACAAAACGCGGACCATAGTTTGTAGTGAATGAAAAAAAAACTTAAGTGCTTTGACATTTCTAAACGCAACAGTTGTTGGTTCGATGCCGAATCGGAGGAATTTATTTCCCAGCTTTGGAAAGGCAAGCGCGGCGTTGAGTCCTGCCACTTAACGCGCAATGTGTCGAATTCTGGTGGAAAGCGGAGTTTCTTGATTCTATGTAATGGTGTCAGTTTTAATTAAAAAATGAAGGCAATTTCACAATCTTATGTAACATGCGTAGGTATCGATTAGGCCACCGATACAAACCAAAACAGAGTACACCATATATAGTTCTCTAAATATGCTGTTGTAACTTTTGAGGTCACACCAACCTCCTGTTGTCAAAGTCTGTACCTTGACCGATTTCGTCGCATACTCGTACCTACTGACGGAACCTGAACGTCATCGAACGTTTTATTAGTCAAAAGAAAGCCTTAAACGTCCCTTACCATTTGCAAGTGATATATACAGTTATTATAATAACAAAATATATTGTTAAAGAACAAAATGATGAATATTTCTTCGTGTTTACGAATTCATTTTTGGAAGAGTTAGCATTTATTAGTACAGTAATAGGTTGAGCGACGTATGCAGTGGAAATAGGAGCGATAGGTATAACAACGAAGTATTACCACAATCAACTAAAATATCTCGATTGACCGATATATTATATAGATAGAGGACTATAGAGGACTTTAGAGTCCTCACCAGTTTGCATCTAGCACTTATTTCGAAAGCGGCATTAGTAAGATCTTTTTAAATTTGTTTGAGCACAGAGATTAGCTCGGACAACGGAGAGGAGCATTAATGTGCATTTTAAAACTAAGCTTAAGACTAAGCTTGGATCGTAAGTCCAGCACTACTTTGACCACATTTCCCTGTAGCACGCTGCACGATGAATCCACTAAATACTAACAAATTTATTCTCATTTTAGATTGTCATAGAAGGGTAACGAAAAGGGCATCAATTTTGCACATGAATTTATTTGATAAGGTAACTCACTTAATATAATTAAAATTCGACGTAACTATAGAAGAGCTAAAAAATATAATTAGATTTTCTTCCTTGATTTGAGTATACAAGTAGTAGTAGTAGAGTAGAGTAACAATCCTCAGTAGGTTTCCACTTCGTTATCTATATTATTACAGTCATTAAGACAATTTAAGACTTTTAACGAGTTTATGCTGATTTATTAATATCAATTAAAATATCGTTTGAAACGCCATGCACTGTTTTAACCTTACTTCAAATATTTCATTAAAAAATCCTATAAATCATAATTGAACTTAAATCTATAATTAGCATTTTAATTGTTGCCTTTTATATTCATATAAATAGAATATGAAAATATATAAAATCCAAATGCGACTACTCAACGAGATATCGTAGTAGAAGTTCGCCGACGCGTTTCGCCGCAAAGAAAGGCTCGAAGGCTCGCTTTCGATGTTTACAGGGAGAAATCTGAGACCGGTTAGCTTGACTTGCCACTCCGCTAGTACCGCGCGTCGCGTTCACACGCCACTGCTCACGACTACTTTGCTTCGCGTGTCAACAACCTGTGTCTGAGAAACTTTAAACGAGACTCGGACGAAATCGCACACATTATTTCGCCGTGGCGCGTGTTTTGTGTAGTGTCAACTTTTTTTGATTAGAAAGTGCTGTGGAGTGATTCTGCGGGCCACCGGTACGTTTAATAGCGGTATTATTAAGGGACGCGTTGCCATTCAATGCTAGAAAGGAAGGCATCTCAGACTCAATTGGCATCTCGGTTGTATGCGGAATCTTTTCATCTGTAAACAGTCTGCTATTATTAAGAAGTTGCGAAATAACAGGATATGTTTTTTTTTCTTTTTTTGGTATATACCGATAAGTATTTTCATTGGGCTAATATATTATAATTTAATTGTATATAACATAATAATTAACAAAAAAATTTTTTTGTATTAAATATTGCAATAAAAGTATAAATAATTAGAACAAAAAAAAACTGTTATTATCATTAATACTCATAAAATTTTAGATTATATTAAAATTACGGAACTTTCATATAATAGAGTTCAACGATTAACTCTGTGTCGTGTGACTATCTTACGTACGCATTGTAGAGTTAGTACTCTACAATGCGTATTTTCAAAACATTAATATTTAAAAAGGAGTATTATTTTACTTATATTTATTTAAGCAATAGCATTTAATAAGTCACTTTAATAAACTACTTTATACTAAAAAAAACTAACATATTTAATGATATAACTTTGAAATCATAAAGATGAATTCGTTGATATAAAAGAATGAGTTCAAACCTGTATTAGTACATAAGTAAAATAAAATGAAATTAGATAATAAACACTTGGCTATTTCGATATAATAATAATGTAACTTATCTCTTTCTAATTTATTTCTCTTTCTAATTTATTATTACTAAAGCAGGTTAGTGATGAAACACTCAAAACTCTCTCGATTTTGAAATTTCTGCCTATATGAAAAGTATAAAAAAACACTCACACTCTAGTAGAGCACTCTAGATACGTAGATAATAAAAAAATATAACAACATTTAATCCATTTTATATATGAAACTGAGTTATAAATATTATAAATGTTTGCATTCAAAGTTATAAAAGTACTTAAATATCCATATTGTTTACCTAATATCCACATAATAAGGTAAATTATAATCATTACTTTATTACTTTATATAAAAAAAATACGAGTTGAATATGTAACTGGATAGGTTTTCCTTATAAAAAACTTACATAAACAGTATTATATATATAATACTAATAATATATATATAATACATATAATATCGGTGTGACCCTGGTCAGATGTTTTAACGGGATTATAATATAACATATAAGCTTATTATTACATACACCTAACAAGTTATTATAGTATTCCATCGGCTGCTTCCGCTGTATTGATTTTCGATATTAGTTCCTATATTCTTTATATCTTAATTGTACATAGAAAAATATTTTTTTTTCTTACATCTTACCCATGTACACGGGTAGGCAGGAAGAAAGACTCCGTTCTCCACTGCAATGATTTATATATTTATTCCCAATGTCATAAATGCACGTTACCTCAACGTTATAGTTGTTTTCAAAAAAAACTGTTAGGCTTTACTACGTAATGTACAATGCGTTACTTAAATGCAAACGTTGTGTTTGTAATAAATATTGCGCCAAGCATTCCTCACTACGTAGGGTTGCTAGATTTTAAAATCAAAACTAAGTAGGTATATTTTACAGATTATTTTAAATAAGATTGTGAACAGAATTCATTCACATTAAAATGTTACAAGACGAAGTTATTTTGACATTTATAAAGTATTATGCTTGCACTTAGGTTATATGTACACCAAATGTATACACGTATGGCTTAGCGGTCAGAGCGATTTCCAAAAGGCGCTGGTTCGAATCTCAAAACTAAGATATAGATAATGTGATAGAAGTTAACTTAATTTTTTTGATCTAGTATATCAAAGATACGTCTCGTTCACAATTATAGTAATGTTTAAAACTTTTATATGCTCTTCGAAACGTCTTACAGGTTATGATAAACTTTAAATTGTATTATACAGCTTCTACATATATGGTAAATGTCAATTACGTGCAATTAAACGATATCATATAAATAAACCATAGCCGTGCATGGGCCTGTCAACGTCGGTAGTTCTCATCGTCGTAAATACCCATGGTAAAGTTATAATAGTTAAAAAATGTAATAAAAAATATTTTACTGTTAACCCAATAAATGTATTTTACAAGTATCAGTTTGAGATTGTAGTTACATATTTAGCAAATGATACTTCACGAATATTTGGATTGTTTTTTTTTTTTTTATTTTTAAGTGTTTCAGTAGGTTATGTTAAAAATAGTTATTTAGTTAGTTTTTCACGTTTAGCTTTAGACGCGCGCCGGTTGACAACAAATTGCTTCGTCAATGTCGCGTTGCGTAGACATTTAGAATTGTTATTGTAACTGAGAATTCCAATATAGATAGGTATAATTAAAAAATAATTACGTTAAGAACCGATAAATACGAACCAAAGTTAATTACGAATACATTTTATTTGAAATACCTACGACTTGGCTTACAAGATTAGTGATAACGAGTCATCATTCAGTAATCTCTTCCTCGTTTTATAAAGCTGATAATGAAATGAAGCCCCGCTAGTAGAAATAGGATTACAGGAAACCTATAACAGCTTTCTTTTGCATTTTTTTATAGTTTTAAGATTGTTACATGATCTTTCTACAGATATTTATAAATATGTGCGGCTTGTGTGAACGACAGACAATGCACGGCCGATACAACTGGATATAGTTGAAATTTTGTATGTAGGGTCCTTAAGGATTTTTAGGGAGCATTAAAAAATATTATCTATAAGATTACAATTCCTATGCGAACAAGAAAAAACGAGGTTTTCTTGTTTTATTACAGCCGATTATGAACTATAAACACAATTGGTTGCAGGTTCTAATCCCACTCAGTGGAATGATCATAATTTAATATATTTTTATTTATCGCTTTAGTAAACAATACAAAAACCGCCGTTCACGCTCGCCACTCAGTACGTAATATCTCGGAAATTTGGGTGTAAAGTCGTGGAAAACGGAGTGTCTTGACACAAATTTCTCTATGCCTACCACATATCATATACTCCGTATGTAGTAAAAACACGAAGCTGGTAATAGATGTTGTAAACGAAGTAGCGGGCTACTCGTGTTATATGTAATAATAAAAGCACAATATTTATTTTCCTATAAGCTAGCCAATTGTCAGTTCTCGTCAGTTACAAAGGCATAAATAAAATAGTGATGACCCTAAATTTAATCAATATGCCGGCCGGCATCGGCGACGTTCGATAGGCGCACCGGCACGTGGTGACCGGACAGCATATTCACATGCTAATAAATGAATGCCACCTTTACGAATCTTATTTTAAGCTAAGTAGTAGGCTATCCGTTATTATTTTGTATAAACAGTATATTCTTATTCTTGAAATAAAACTTTTTACATTTATTACAATCATTCAATAAAATCTTTTAACATAACAGTACCAAGTGTTCTTGGAAAATTGTATTTATTATTTTGTACTTATCTTCCTATTAAATAAGCTTAATTTATAAAATGCGATTTTTTTTATAGCTCGACCATCTTATCTAATACAAGAATCTTAAAATGCATTTTAAGTAAATTTTCCCAGTCAATATATTAATATTTGTACAGTGACATCATCACTTAACATAATGGCTTTTAAGGAAACTTGTTACATATTCTTAAAACTTTGTAGCGAAAAATCACATGAATAAGTTTAGAACACACCTTAAGAGACACTAAGATTTTTTTTTGAGTTATTGTACATACGAGCAGATTGGATAAGACTTATTTACTTTTTGAAGGTTAGAATTTATAAAAAAATGTAACGATAAGAAAACCTGTTAATTTATAAGTAACTAACATATTATTTCACACATTTATATTATATTAGCCTTTGCCAATTGTGCCTATTTAATTATAATACACGAATGTGTCGCGTATTACTGTTTTTAACACGCTTTTATTAGTTTCACCTGTATACATATATCCATGTAAGAAAATCTTGCAACTTTATTTTGACTCATTTCTTTATGTTCAATTTGTATCAAAATTTGCACCCGTGTCCGGATCATGACAATTTTACAGTAACATTTATAAAGTACGAACTTGATATCCTGGCCAGGACAATATGATACAGGATAGCGAGATCATACTTCTAAGCGTGTTTTTAAGTTTTTTAAACTAGTTCTACTAAAGTAGATGTTAGTAGAAAGTAAGTAGATAAATCTGCTGCTACTTTCATTTTTATTTAGTTAATTCTTTAATTATTATGTAACAACGTTCATTTAAATATCCTTTCCGATTAGCAAAGTCTATTTATTTACTACATATGGTATTCAATTTAAATATTTGCAATGCATAAGATATTTCATACAAATTTTAAATGTAAGTAGTTGGGCAATCTATTTTATGAATTTGGATAAAAAATTAAGAATACAGTATAAACTAGAAATATAAGAACTTAATATGTACTGTGTCGTGGCGGAACACAATGTAGCAACATTTACCAGCGTAGGGAAGTAAAAATTTATTACAATAATTTCCCCAAGTGGGACTTGAACCCACTACCGCAGTAAGACACTGTCTAAATGCGTCATGATAGACTTTAATAAAATTTGTTTTCCTTACCTAAACAAAAATTCTAAATGTAAAATAAAAACGCGTGGGGTTATCATAAGCCGTGTATTTTGACCTCACGACGACGCCATGAGCATGCCTATACAAAATTTTCAAGGACACTGCTAAAATACGAGGGGTATCAAACGCGTGTCAGATTACATTAATGTCACAGTTAAATAAACTAAACAGGTAATTTAATCGTTTAAAAATGCTAAGCCTAATAAATTTATTATCTTTTCAGCTTCACGCTTTTTCCTGTAAAGTGTTCAAAGAGAACAAAAGACTCAATTCTAGTAATATTTCCAGACACAGATGAACCTGCTTGGCAGTATGTTTATCTTTTTCAATGGCTGAGATAAGCGATCTTGAAAGCTCACACTGAGAGGCCAAGGAATATAGACAAAAAAAAATTGTAAGCGATAATAGTGGCTATCATAATATATTTAAGTACAAGAATTGCATAATTTCAGAATATTAGATGTTTTAATAAGTAGCTGAGAAAAGACTTATCAAGTTTAGAATGCAATTAGAATACTTCTAGTATAAGCTCGAAAAGTAACTACCAAATATCGTAAAGAAAATATTTTGTACCGTACCTTTATACAAAACGTATGAAATTTGCATACTTATAGTTTATACGGAAAACTGCAAAGACTACTTTATTACACATATTGGCTTGAGTAAATTGAATGAAACTGAAAAATAGCAAATGTTATACAAACTATCATGTGTTTGACATACATAGTTTTACAAATTGATAATAGAATAATTATTGGCAAATATTCAATTTGTTTCTATTGTGGCTTAAAATTGTGTGTAAAAAAAAAATACCAAATTAAAAATACCTAATGAGATATATTTTCATATGGTATCTTTAAAACTTAAATATCTCTTTGCGTTGCGTTACGTATAAATAATATACGATATATTTAGTATCTACATAAATTATCGTACATAGTTTACCTTGTCCTTACCTAATTAAATATTATGTGCGTAACAGAACTCGTTTCAATTAATAATATATTTTTTTAACTCTGACTAAGGTACTGTACAAGTTAGAGCGATAAAATGAGGTTCTAGTCAATACTATAATAAAACACTTAACAATGACTATACCTAAATTGAGTATTTATACAACAAGAACAATTTAGGGGGATGTAAAAACAGTTATAGAATATGAATCTATGATTTAAAAGCTTTTTGTCTGTCTGTTTGTCTGTTCGTACACGCATATCTTCGTAGTTACTGGACCGATTTCATTGAAACTTTTTTGTTTTATACCTTTAAAGCCTTATCAGGCTTTAGGATTTAATAAATTTCGAAGAGATGAGAGAGAGATGTAGAATCATATTAAACTTGCTAAACTATAAGAAATAACTAAAAACCATCGTAATATAATTTATTCAGAGTGATACGTACTCCGTCTGTCAATATATAAAAATACAGATCCGGTGCCATTAAAGAAGAATCATAATAATAGCTAGAGCTAATAGAAATAAGTAAATGTTTCATTAGTAAAAGATGTTGATTATGGTGGGCAGTTTTCGTTAACAAATAAAATTATTAAACTTTGCGGCCATCGTGGCACAGTGAAACCTATGAAAGTAAGCGCGATGGTTATGGGTTTGATTCACACTTCAAATAGTGGTTATATTTGTTCCGTTTCCATTTTTTTACTCCGGTATGATAAATATGCATTGATACCTAAATAATAGGAATTTTCAGCATACAATATGCAACGTGAAATGCTAAAAAGGAGGTGCCTCTAGACCGTTTTTGCCGAGAGAGAAAAACAGCAACAAAATACAATCGTCTGATTGTAAATTACTACTATAAAAATAAATACAATTTTGGGTTAGTTTTAATGCCAACATAGTAAATGGAAGTAATTTAATACTAATATTATAAAGAAAAGGTATGTGTCCTCACGGCACAATCGAACTGCTGAATCGATTGTGATGAAATTTTGTATAGAGATACTTGAGGTCCTGAGGTTGAACATAGGCTTTTTCTTCAATTTTTTGTTTTCACATGAATTTCATTGTTCTATTAAAAGGCCTCCGAAAATACGAAACAGTTATGATTCACGCGGGCGAAGCCGCGAGCGGGTTGCTAGTACAAAAACAATAAAATAAATTGCAATGATTACTTGTTTGCAATACAAGAATGCTCAAAACATGATTTTTATAGTACAATACATGTCCGAGTCGTGCCGTCTGTGGCAGAGGTCACGGCTCGATAAAGCTATTATTTATTGTTGATGTGTATAAGCCTATATTTCTATAATTTTGTTCTCATCCATGTATCGGATATGGGTCTCTAGGGACATCGTATATATTACCATTACAAATGGTTACGTTAATATTAAGAAAAAAAATACTCAAAACCATCACGTGCAGCAGACAGATAGACCAATAGCCATAGTATTTATAATTTGCAGACATGATGCTTACCAGTTTTATGACTCGAAGATACGTTATAGAGTTACTATCCCACAGATATCATATTAAGAAAATAAAAAAGAGTGAAGCAATTTATCATCCTTTTATATATTTTAAGCTTCACATTTTATCGCGCATAGCAGAGTACTCGCTCTCCACTTTCAGCCCGAATTTGGAACAGAGTATTGAGTGGCGGCACTCAACGCAGCGCTTTGTCTTCTTCACCAGAGCGGGGAAATGAAAATAAATAAAATCATTTCGCTGAATGGGAATCCAATTCACAACCAATCGCGATTATAGTCAGCCGCTGTCACACTGCGCCACGAAAGCCTTACCATAAGGCTTAAAACCAATAATTCAAAAATGTTTTACGAGTATAACTTATAAGTACACAAAAGAGTGCCGATAGGTTATCCAAGCTAAAGCACAATGGGTTACGAAATTGACCGATTGAGAAAAACCTCGCGCTTGTTTACGTGGGAACCTCATGGTTCTCACTGTGGAAACTTGCTTAAATGTGCTATTATTTTTAACAAAACAAATGCATGCCTAATTGTTTAATACACCCACATTATTTTTACGTTTGATAATTATCTTAGGTTCGAGTTGTATAATTTTAGTACTACTTTAGAGAAAAGCAAGAAATATCGATATTATATAGAAATAATTGATATAAATAAATGTCAAATTTGGATTTTTAAAAGATTTACACCTATTTAAGCGGCGCCCGAACTAGACTAACCTAATACCTGTTTTTTTTTGTCCAGATGTTTCGATTTTTCGGTGATCGCGCGCCTTGGAGTACATATTTCGATATATGTAAATATATTTTTCACTCTACATATATCGATATTGTCTAAAAATATAAATTTTCACTACTTGCCCATGCTATACTGGTGCATTAAAGTTTTACGTATTTATAGCATTTTACATAGAATTAAATACGACATTATAATGTTTAAATATTTTTTAGATATTGATATTTTTTCGATCATTTTGTTCATTGATTTTAAGTATTTGATACTATTTATTCAATTATAACGAATATATATGCAAGAATAGGTTTTTTTATTTGTTGATACTTAACGCATCAATGCTTGAATCATTAGTGATTTAATTTAACACGCACGTTGTCTACACTCTACGGTCTGAAGAACGGTGTAGTCACTTTTTATCTTGTTATCTTAAATGCTTCCCGTGGAATTTCTGTAAAATCACTGGTGTGTCATTGCTATGAATAAAAATATTTAAAGTCATTTAAAAGTTTAAAATTAATACTTTCATGAAGGAAAGTTGATATATTCTAAATTGTTTTAAAAATAATTTCCCTACGAATTATTTCTTAATTTACATCACCAATACGGTAAATATTGACAATTAATTTAATAAGAAAACAATATTGTAAAATGTCATCGTAATTATAGGTGATGACATGCGTATCATACACCTGCAATACAGTTTATTTAATTTTATAAATAAAAAAGAAAAATGCATAGAAATACATAAAACACAAAACATATTTTACAGAAAATACAGTATATTTAGATAATGGAGTAAAGGTGTTAAAAATAAGTTATATATAATATTGTCTAAACTCAATGTCGCATTTTGTCTTAACAGCAGACCAGAGAAATGAAAATAATTTATATATAATCATTCCTCCGAATGGGACTCGAACCCACTGTCAATACTGTATGTGATACTACAAAAATTCTTAATAAAAAAAGGTACCATTAACTATACTAAATAACCAGTAAGCTTGTATAGTTACTAAGTAGGTAAATCGATATTCGATATAACATTGCTTTATAACAAAAATCTAATTATACATTTGTAAACTAACGGACTTGAATGCTCTCACCGAAGCTGTTTCGAGAGTATTGCATTGACCGCGTTGCCGCAGTTAATGAACACGAAATATTTTTTTTTAGTATTTCGTACTGTATATTATGTATACAACTTTATTTACTACTTACACAAACACTATATAAAAATCTCATAAATTTTCATTTATAAATTGCTGATGAAAAATTATAAAAAAGCATTGTCCCCGAGAAACGAAATTCTTGCTCCTTGTAAGATATTACAAACGAATCAGATTTATTCATTTATTAAATTCGCATGTTACACTTATATTTCCACTTTCTTATTACTATATACTTATTTGGTATTTGTGAATGTGCCTCGTAGAACAATAGCAACACTCCGTATAACATGTGGTGGGAAGATAAAGTTGTAAAGAAATCGACCCACATTTTACCTTTACACCGACATACGAGGTGCGCGAAGCGATACTTCTTGTATGTAACTTGACTGGTTAAACTTACCATGTTATTGGTAATTTAGAAATATTTATGGACAAAAAATTCCAAAAGAGATAGCTTTTAAAGTTTTATATTATTTAAATATGATATATATATGCTTTATATGATAGGTCAGAAAGTGCATATAAGTCGTCATTGGCCCCTATGTTAATAATTTTGTAATATTTTTAAGTGTTTACAGACTTGATTAATATTATATTATTATTCAAATTTAATATTTATAAAGAAAATATTTAGAAAAAATATATATCTACAATTTTATTATCAATTTACAAAATGACTGATTAATAAAAGCTTAATTTACGAAGAGTAGAGTTACTTGATAGTTTATAGTTTTTAATTAGGTTAAAATTAAAGTGGAGAGTTTGACAGGGTATCTTTGCCCACTAGTTTTTCAGAAAATAGAAAAACAGTAAAAAATGTGAGGTTAAAAACTAGGTTAATTGGTATATAATGTGTAAACAGTAATTATTAATAAATATACTAAAAAGTTTTATTGAAAACTTCTAATGTTTTAATACTGTATATATATTGTGCAATTTCGTGTTGTCATTCTAAATATTTATTTTTTATTATTATTTAGTACGTTTGATTGGATTTTTTTCTACTTTTTCTCACATATAAGTGAACTATTATTGGAAATGGTGATTTCTTCATATGCCTACAATCTACATATATAAAGATAACTTTCTAACACCTATTGCTCTTTATGGACATAGATATACCTACCACTACAATAAAACCTTACTAGAGCTATAATTTTGATTAGGTAAAAATTGTAGATATATATTTTTTCTAAATATTTTCTTTATAAATATTAAATTTCAATAATAATATAATATTAATCAAGTCTGTAAACACTTAAAAATATTACAAAATTATTAACATAGAGGCCAATGACGACTTATATGCACTTTCTGACCTATCATATAAAGCATATATATATCATATTTAAATAATATAAAACTTTAAAAGCTATCTATTTTGAAATTTTTTGTCCATAAATATTTACTGAATGCTATTAAAATAAATTTAAAAGCATAGATTCTTTAAGCATAAGTTGAACTATTCATTTTAATGTTAAACTATTATTTTCTCTTAACTAATTTTTAGAAGATCTATTCATATTTATCATATTTTTAAGACTTATGTGTGATTTATTATAACATAATTACATTATTTTATGTAAACAATATTCCACACTTAATTATTTTTGTTTCTCTGCACTGGTAAGACAAAGCAGGAGTTGAGTTGAGCCATTAAAAAAGTTTTTTTTTTAATTAAAGCGTAAAGTCAAGTAGAGTGTCAAAACACTAGGTCACTAGGCTTACCTAGATATACGAGAAAAAATGTGAAGCTACAAAATCATTATCCTCCGACGGCTGTACACTTAAGTTTCTCTCGAATACCAACACTCCGTATATTAAGTATAGTAAATACCATAACCGTAGTATAATGATAGCGCATAATAATATAATAATGTAATATTTGTGTATGTACAGTATACAGTAGAGAGATATAATAAAGCATCTGAACTGTTTTGGACTCGTCAGGAACTACTTCTTTATGAATAGTTAAATATCCCTTAGCCTACGTATGTAACAAGAAAAAATAATGTTATAAAATAGAAATAAAAATGTACGAGCCACACTACTAAAAAAAGTATTAAATCTAAAAATATTAAAACTAAAAGTACTAAAAAAAAATAAAAAAAACTATAAGCTAATTAATAACTGGCATCTTATTATTAGGATATTTAAGTTTATGGGATGATGTGAGGCACAAATTAAGAACGAGCAGATGAAATTCACAAAGTAAGCAAAAAAATTGTGTAACGTGTATTTTAAAAAAATATTATCTTATTTTCAAATGTAGGTTAAGTCCGCTGGTTAAGTTTAATTTACTTGCATACTTAACATATTTGCGTAAAGCTGTTTAAGAAGCACTTACTTTATTTAAAGGAAAAATAAGATTTTTTTTTTCAGTTACACGCTATTACACATACAAGGGTAGACAGAGAGAACATAGTATCAAGAAACTTCGTTCTCCAATTTCCGCCCGAATACGACGCATTGTATGCTGAGCGGCGTAACTCAATACCCTGCTTTCCCTTGTGAGCAGAGCGGAGAAATGAAAATAATTTAAATATAATAATTCCGCCGAGTGAAAAATCGTGAATCCACGAGCATCAACAAGTGTGTGTGTGTGTATACTATCATCAGACGCTGTCACACCAGCCACGATGGCCTAAGTACTTATATGTGCTTTAAGATATTACCTATTAATCTTAAAAGCAACAAATTCAATTTAAAAATTATTTGCCTATTCTATTAAACTTAGAGGCAGTGCTTTTTAATAGTTTTTTTTTAATAGATAACATTGATTGGTTCTTGGGTCATTTTGATATTATGTTATTAATTTAAAATTTTACAATTTATTCTATCACATCTAAACTATCAATTAATATAATCAGGCAGTAACAAGTATACCAACTGAATGGTACTTGTAATCAATATGTTTTAGTTCCTTAATTATGAAAATTACATGAATAATCAAATAATGACACACAAAAAATAAAAGTCATTCATCCCACAGACCTTAGCAAGTTCGATTTCATTACATTTAATTTATGTCATCGGCGACCTTCTGGCATGAAAGCGATAACTTATTATATTATAATGCAACGGTTTCGGATAGACGCAAACAATGGGTGCGATTACGAAACTACTGTTACGTCGAATTTTGATGACGATCGTTAATATTACCGCCATTAAAGTTCATAGTTACCTATCAGATGTATACAATACTTAGTTGTTCAGATATGTGTATTTTTGTAAATTGCGAAAATTGTTCTTTTAGGGCTCAACACAAAGAGAACAAACAAAGTCTCAAGACTATACTAGAGAATACAGTAATTTAGTCGCATCATTTGAAATATTGGAGATATGAAATACCGTATTGGAGATATGAAATACCGTAATGTTTTCAGCTATTATAATGCCCCGTCAGCAACTTACAGAGAGAACCTAAACTAAACTAAAAACGCTATTAAATGCGGCGTTGAAATCTGCCTCACAACACACGATAAGCGAAAATATAAAATAAAGAACTAAAATTTCTAACAATGAAATGACTATGTAATCCTTATAGAAACGAATATAAAATAATGAGCTAGGTTTTGTACTTTATTTTTTATAAAAAATAAGCTTCAAAGTAATAGTTTATTAATAAACATTTATTAACAAAAAACATGCCATGGCCGCATACATATATACAAATTAAAAGGCGCGGGTTCAAATCCCGCTGCGTTGTAAATTTTTATACGTTTTCTAAATATGTATTTTTCACTTTCCTATGTGCGATTAACGCTTTAAAAAAAATGTAAAATAAACATACATACGTATTCCTATATTAAACAACTTGAATGTTACATAGCTTTTAAGAAAATATCCGCCTTATCTCTCTTATGAGAAGGTACAAAATTGTAACAAGGCATTATTCAGCGCACCTGTTTCCGAAATATGTAAGATTCCGCACATTATTGAAGCTTTCATTTGTATGAACTAAGACTTGTTCGGACCGAAATTATTTATGTTTAAAAGTACCGTTCAGTCGTAAATCTTACTATGATTAATTTTTTAAGGTCTGAAACGACATGTTTATTTTAAGCAATAAGATATTTTGTATTTATAATGTTAATAAATAAACTTAACGTAGATAATATAATTTTAGTTGCAATTATATTAATATGACGAGAAAAATATTAAGATTATTGCAGCAATAATATTATTCAGAAGTTGTACTTTTTTAACAGATTGAAGCAGTGTTTGACACTTATGGGCGTAACGAGGCCGCGGTCATATTTTTGACGGAAATAGATGAAGCCTTATGAAAGATCGTATGACATAATGAATTGCCAATTACCAACATTGTATTTGCTCAAATAATAGCTTTATAAAGTAAATATAGAGAGTTTAAAAATACAATCTGATATTTATATAATTTTATAATTAATTTTAATTTAGAAAATATGAAGCTGACAGAGCATTTAGCAGAATTTCAGAATTTCAAGTTTTGTTCTGGCAGAGAACTAATATGTTATGATTAAATTGATTTATTATATTATCTATAACTTTTTTAACAGTGTTATAACCGGAAACATATATGAGTCAGTAACACACATTATATACGCAGACGTTAGTTCGCAACGCAAGAACCATTTCGTAACTGTAAGCATTGTTTGCGTATGAGTTTGAATGTATTACAGATTGCTTTCACTTAACTATTATAAAGAAATTAATATATCAAAATCGTGTTCTTGCAATTTATAAACACTTTACTTATAGAAAATAAAAGACATCGCCATCTTGGCGCTACGGGAATCGGACTATGAACGTCATTGGTTGTGAGTTTCCCATTTAGGGAAATTATTATATATAAATCATTAAATTATTTTCATTTCCCCAATCTGGTAAGGCAAAGCGCGGTATTGTATTCCGCCACTCAGCACGCAATGTTACGAATTCATCGTTTTGAACTAAGTTCTCTTTATCCTGCTTTGTTGTACTTAAAAAGTAATGAGTATACTCTTAGTACACCACAAAATATCGGAATAGTTTTCCCATTGATTTTTACATGCATTATTAAAAGTATATACAAAAACTTAAGAATAATTAGTAGGACCCAAGCCAATATTATGCACAGCGTACACCCTAAACCACTCTACGTACAAAGATGAAATATGGCAGGGAAGTAATTTATAGTTAGTAGACGTCCGCTAAGAATTTTGCAACTGGGCCGGATTAACGTAGTCTAAGGGTTTTCAAGTCCTTAAACTTGAAATTTGGCACAGAGGTCCTCATTGCTACACGGACGAATTCACGGTAAACAACTAGTAATTGTATATTTACTTTGACAGAACAGATGGCGCGGTGATGGCGAGGGGCGCGTGCGCACTTGCGCTTCTTTGCGCGATCGTTGCCGGCGCGGTCGCCTACACGGTTGACTGCAATCACGAGTACACAGACTGCGATACTGAACTCAGTAAGTATAGCTATAAATATATATTACAATTAACAGTTTAAAAAATATATTTGTTAAAAGTTTTTAATGATTCGATTAATACTTAAAGTGAAAATGTTGGTTTCATTTTTACGAAAATTATCTGAACGTAAATTAGTATGAATATTATATTTGCCAAATTATATGATTATACGAGAAAGAAATGCATTGGGAATACATTAAACAATCTATATTAATTAATATTACACACTTTACCATCCGTTAACACGTCTTTGACTTTTGTACGAAGTGGTATTCACGTTGCTAGGGCAACGTGTCTTACGCGTCAATGGTTAGTTGCCTCCTAAAATTTTCGATATTTATGGAGTAGGTAGGTAGACTTTTATTTTTTCTGCTAATTTAAATGTTATATAGCATGCTGGATGACGGAATCCAACTCACAATGATATTTTAAATGATTACTCTATATTTTATGCGGTTCCAAAGTCGTTTTAAATGTTATGTACCTACGCTAATTAATTCATTTTTTGTCACTACGGTTTAAGTACTTTTAAGTTAAATAAACTAGTAAATTAAATCTTTGAAATTACTAATTATTTAAGTAATAAAGCACGAGTTGAGTTGCTATGCCAATTATACCTCAAAGAGAAACGTGACTAAATACAATTATTATTAAATATATAAACTTGATGAATCCCACACTTGTATATACTTAAAACGCAAATTAATAAGTAGGGCGCATACTTTTTATTTAAATATACCTAATTCGTATGAAATGAAATCGTCACAGTTAAAAATAGAGGCCGCCAAAGTCCATTATTTTTTAGACACTAGGCCATAACAGTTTCGCTCCATGATCTCGTACCGTAGTTAATACATAATGGAAACAAGTTTTAGAGTAAGAAGTTAGAATTAATATAGAGATTAAAATGGAATTTATGAAAACTATAAATTTTAGATTATTATTGTTTTCTTTAGCTTCACGCCTTACCCATAAAAGGGTCTAACAGGGCAACCAGAAACATAATTTGTCAAGACACACCGTTCTTACTTTTCCACCCGAATTCCAGCCATTACGTGTTGAGTGGTGAAACTCACCTAAGTGGGAATCGAACCCACAACCATCACGTGTACAGTAAGACTGAGGTCATATTTTGGCTTCTATCATTCTACATTTTTATACAATGACAAGAATTCAAGAACTTGATTCAAAAAATATGTATAATTATATCCATTTGCATATGTTATGTGTCATAATACGGGTGTTTTATATTATAGTGTCTATTGAAATTACGTACAAACAGGAACCTGTTTGAAATGAACATATATTTATTTAAAGGCAAAGGTTATCTTACCATCCAGTATTGACTCATAAATGTGGGCGCAGATTAAGAACATTTTGATATTTTACCTATTACTTATATTTTATCTAATGATCATGATCTTAACACAATAAAATGCTTTACTTAAATTAATATATTAATTTAGTTCGTATGAAATACTCTTTTTCCTTGTATAAGTAAAAGTAAAAGCTTAGTAATTATTATTTTAATAAATTATCTCTATTATTTGAAAGAAATAATTGATATATATATATTAGAATTAAATCCATACTATTGATAGCGTACCAAAATGTAGGAAAAGAAATAAAAAATTAAACGTGGCGGAACCTTCGTGGAGTCGTGAGTTCACCGCATTTGGAAGACCAACAGTCAACACATTCCGGTGTTTTTTTGTAAAGTTGCTTTATCAGTTTTTTAGCTGCTACAAACTGTTGTAACTATAACACATTTTAAATCTGTGGAACCTTACCTATGCCTACCTGCGACTAGCTTTTTGTACAAACGGTTAATTTTGTATAGTTATGCAAATGATAAGATTTTTTTAAATATACCTACAGAATAAATACCATAGCTAATTATGAAGTTAACAAATATTAATGACTATATAAGTATATAGTTAATTTAATTTTTAAATTATGGTTATATAATATATGTATTTAATTAAATTTGTATTTGTTTTGAAAATTTAAAATACTTTTAGTAACGGTAACATTACTGACACATGTCTAACATAAAAAAATAAAAACCTTGCTCTACCACATTTAATCATAGCCTATTAAAAAATAAATAAATTTTATATAAAGTTAAAAACATTTAATGGCGGGAAACTAGATCATTATATAAACATTAAATAAGAAAAATAAATACAATTATTTACGTTTTTTTTTTCCATATTATGAACTTTAGACTAAGGTAATTTAATTTTCTCATATTTTTTAATTTAGTAATATGACTATTTGTTTACGAAATAGTAAGTATTTTGAATTACACTAGTAGTGCTGCTGGCGCTACAAAGACGCCTTGCAACGTGTATGTAAACGTACAAAAGTGTATATCAAACACGTACTAAATTAAATACTGCACGCTCTATTTATTGTGTATCTGTATTTTGCTTGTGTATTATTAATTAAAACTATTTCTAATGCACTATTAAAAAAAAGATTTCTGTACTTAAGCTCGTTTTAATGTAATGATTATTTATAATATGTATATTAAAAAAATGCAATCTATTTTATCATTTTGATCCAAAAACCAGCTTTAAGCTGCGTGGCGATGAAATGTGGTATCCAATATCTCTACCTGTTAGCACTTCTAACAAGTTGTCGGTATAGGTGTAATTACAGGATGTCGTGCGTAACAACTATCCGCAAATGGTAGAATGGCTTCGAAGAGTAGACGAAAATTTAAAGTATCATAAGTTTTGATAATTTTGCATCGGGACTCACTAGCGGATGTGAATTGTAAAATAGCTAACCTAAAAATATTATCCACATATTTACTAATTTTTAGTATATTAAATATTCTCTAAATTCCAATGCCTACTTGTATCTTCAATTAATGTGTCTATATAGAAGGTGATCTACATAATTTTGTACAATAATATTAAAATAGCTATAACTTGTTCTTTTCTGTGTGTATATATATATATATATATAATTTTAATATTTCACATGCAGAATTAATTAAAACACTGCACCAGGGGCTATAAGTAACAAATATTAACTTCTAATTAGGAAAAATGGGTTCGATTCCCACTGGGAGGAATATTTAAATTATTTTCATTTCTTCGCTGTGGTGCAATACATTGCGCGGCGTTGAGTTCCGCCACTCAACGCGCAATGGCTCGTATACGGGCGGAAAGTGGAGAACGGAGTGTCTTGACACTAGGTTCTCTGTGACTGGGTAATCAGTGCTGTGCGGGGAAAAGCTAAGAAATGTATTTTAATTGTCTTATATGATTTTATTTGATGTATTGTAAGCAATGTAAGTATTTAAATAATTTAAATTATATTATCACTTGAAACAGTTTGTTAACCGGTCATGTCAATGTTATGGTATACTTTCACTTAGTTCCAAACTTAATTTATTCGGCCAATCGCATGAAAACCGTTAAATAGAACAAGGTCGTTATACAATGGTGTTTGGATCATCAATGTACGACGATTGTATTACTTTAGAATAAGTTAAAGTGAATCTTACATTGCTTCTTCACAATTTAAATTAATATTTTTAGTTTGTCTATCTATGTAGAAAAGGGAAAATTCTTAGTCTTAGGTCAATTAAAAAAAAGCCCACTTGGAGTGGTCTCGGCTGTCATGACCTTAAGGCTTCCGTGAATAGTCCGACAGCAAGGGCCCTTCTAAGAGCCCTATGTCCATGTTAAGGGTCAAAGAAAGATACCATCATTATCGTAGACATGATTTGAAAATAAACAACATAGCCTTACTTATATGTTTAAAATCCAAGGAATAATAAATATGTTTATCAAGAATATTTATTTATTTCCAATTTCTTTCCAGCTTAGATATTTTGTAATTCTTTCTAGTTTATCAAGTTCTGTGCTATTTTCTTTGGTTTTAGCGAATATACGACGTTTTCTTCTACGTATATATATATATAAATATATATACATATATTTTCATAGTACGGGTAGTTTTAAGTCTCTGTTCAGGTATAATGAATGAAGTGTAATACCATCATGAATAATTTATATGTAATAAATCTAGTATTAGTAAGGACGTGAAGGTGTACACCTGTTGCACGAAGTTGCGTCCAAGCGGACTTCCTTATGAGCGTTTACAAGTGAATGCGCTTGGAAGTTAATCACAAAAAAGCTAAACTAAAGCGCTAAAGAGTAAAGGCACTCGATATTTAAGAGTTTTGGGCTTTTATCCTAATCAATAATTGTAGAATTATTAATTAGTATTGTAATTATAATTACAATTCCAAAGAGAAATTTCATAAGAACCCGTTTCTAACTTATTAAAAAACTCAAGAACACCAATCAACCAAAAAATAAAACATAAACGGTAATATAGATTCAAAAATATGAATCATTATTTTCATGGAAGAAAATATATTTTAAGTTGTTAAGCCAATGTGAAAGAGCCGGATGCTCAAGGCATTTATGTAACAGTGAATTATGAACGTTTGCATTGTGACGTCATAAGCGTTCTGTATTGTGGAAAATTGAGGGAAATTGCAATGCTACTTTCTCGTTATTCTATTGTAAATAAACATATAAGAAAACCACAAAAAATCATTGAAATAATTATTTTTCAAAATAATACTATTTTCCATTGTAAGAAAATGTAGCACTTGTCAGCAAAATATCTTTTGCTATAATTGATACCCATTTTCGTCCAATACAGTGGTACCAGTGTAATAATATATAACTTAAGTATGTATTAAAAATATATACGTATCTCATATCGGCGGATCAATCTATAATCATCATCAATGTCAATCTATAATGTAATCAACAGTTTCATTATCTCAACTTAATTTAACCCACTGCCTGCGGTTCGATTTACTTAAAAATTTGCCCACGCATCCAAATCTCATGACTAATACATTAAAAAATTTCAATAAAAAAATATTTAAAAGCGTATTTTTTTAGTGAAATATATAATATTATTATTATAGTTATTAATTGCTATTTATTTAATTAAAGTTTTATTTGCATCATGGATGGACTTATGACACATCTTAATATTAAAACTTGAAATTAAATTGAATTTGAAATGCATTTCTATATGGTTATAGGATATCCAAGCTACTTCAGTATTTCCTTTTTGCCTAGATTTGCAACATCTTGACTTTTAAGTCACTACGGTATTACGGAATTAGGGTACTATATACTATATAGTGAATGGATTACGGAGCTTTACAATGTAAACATTGATCAGGCAGTTCTTGCAATGTCAGCGTCATTTATCTGGCCTAGTTTCTAAGTTACAAATATTAAGGTCGTAAGTACTTAAATACTGTACATCAATTAATTGCAAGTAGTAGGTTGAAAATCCATTCGGTTTTTACTTAAAAAATGGAGATGCAACAGTCTGGTTATACCGACGAAAAAGGAATATATTTTAGAATACGTATAAAAAAAATTGGTAACATCTATTGTAGGAAAACTTTCGCTAATTTCCGTTACCCCAATTTTATTTATTAGAATAATCGATTGGCAAGGGAAAATAATTATTACTAAATATGTTAATATTGGTAATACCAACTCAATAGTGTCACACCTTTAAAGGAGTAAAAAGAAAAGGTATTAAGACTTGGTAATGTATGTACGTAGATAGTATGTACAAATGTAACTCCCCGGTAACAAAAAATTAAATTAACCATAAAATAATCAAATTCCAAAAAGTTTAAGTAAGCTTCACATACTTAAGCTCTATACATTTTGTATATTTTAATATTTAATAAATAAATAATGTTACAAATTACTAATTTCAAAAGTTCATTATATTCTGCAGCGATAACGCGATATTCTACGAGTCGCTTAACCGGTTGTAGAGCTTTTGGCGTCCTTAATCTAACCTAGTTTGATGACCGTGAAGATTAAGGTCGCGCTGTATCTCAGTTGTATTATTTATAGAGAGGATGTAGAATGTATGTAGGATTTATTGGTACAGTTATTTTAATAATATGTGCATTAGCTTTAAGATTGCAGCTTCCTTGGCGTGATTATTTTATTAATGAATGAACGTATAACGCATGGATTAGCGGTTAGAGCGCTCCGTTCAAATTTTTATACGTTTTCTAAATATGTCTTTTTCCATTTCCTAAGTATGCGAATATCACTTTAAAAAATGTTAAAATAATTTTTTTTTGAATTGAGGCGGAAATTGAAGAACGAAGTGTCTTGACCCTAAGTTATCTCTGACTACATTAGAATGTGGGAAATAGCATGAATTTGAAATAAAAATGTGAATTGAGAGCATTTACAATATCACATGTTCATATCTTGTCATATATAAATGTACATACTTGTTGTTCATTGCTTTTATTATGTATCTCTTTACATTGTGCACAGTTAGCCCGTCTCTGCGCCATGATAGCAGAATTATTCATTCAAAGTATAGTAGTAGTGTTGATTCAATAAAAAAGATTGAAAAGATTAAAAAAAAGTAAAATATAAGCAATGCTATAATTTGCTTTTATAATTTATATTTGTATGTGAATACTGATTAAAAGTTTACAATTCAACTTTAATTAATATTCTTTTTATATTTAAGCCTTCTATCATAATCATCTGAATACCAATGAATAATGAAAATAAAGCGATATATTATTATTCAACAATAAACTTATCACGTTTATTCGTGCTCATCGCCATATGCGATTCGCCGCGCCGGCCGTCGACGATAGTCGTCTCATAGCAGAAACGAATAAGGATATGTCTTTATTTTCCACTTGTATAGGGTCACTACATGTTATTTGGTAAACTTCAACGTTCAATTACTTCTAACAATGTTTTTGAAACGAAAATAATTATAATGTCTTTTTATTTAAATCAAATTTGATTCCTGAAGCTTGTCGTTTTTATTTATTTTATTAAACAAGTTACAAATAAACACTAATGAGGATTGCGACGCCTAATGGATCTAGATTAGGTTATATGGATAGTCAGATAACGGAGTATGCAATTGACCAACTTTTGTCTGGATCTTCTCAGTATCTATCATTTATCATAATTGCAAACCACTATTGAAACAATGCTTGTGATTTTACAAGTCACAAGTCTGCTTTTAAAATAAATAAAATAAAATAAATTATAAAAAAGACTTGTTATACGATTTTTATGTCACATATCCAGTTAGCTTATTATAAATTTTCTATTATTGCATCTTTTTTCTTTTATAGGCAAATTAGCCGGCGAAGACGAAGACACAGGATACTCTTTAACGTCAACGGTACCTGATATCGAGACTACTACAACAACTCCAAGTCCAACACGATTTACACCAAGTGAAGACAATCTTGTAAACAAAAGTAATGTTCAAATTACAACCCAAGTCAGTGAAGTTACTGAACCAGCAGCCAAACCTAAGGCAAGATTGCTCAATTTAAACGTAGATGAGCTACAAAACTTTGCAAATGTATTGCACAATCAAACAAAAGGAATTAAAAAGACAATTGATGACCTCAGTGATGTAAATTTAGATGAAGATGAAGATGAAACACCAAGAGATTATGGTATTGAATCTAGAAATAAACAAATTCCAGAAAAGTTTTACTCCAACTTACAAAAACCATTCAACCCATTGGTGGGTGCTGATAAATCTGAAGAAATAGAGACTTGTAAGGAGGGTGGAGTTACGTATAAGGTGAGATAGTTGGACTACAAAATTTCAACTTGCTACTTGAAAGATAAAATTGATCAACGTATGAAAAACATAGATTTATGAACATGAACATTTATGAACTTTTTTGAACGAAATTAGTTTTCTAAACTATAAACTTCTTTATTTATTATTTTAATTAATATGAAACTTAGTTTTATATTATTGACATGATTTTAGTTATAAAATTTATGATATTATTTAATATTTTTATATAGTTATTTATACACTTAGGATGTGAAAAATATTTTTACAAAATATATAATAATTTTAACGTAGCTGCTTCAACCCTCCCTCCTTTCTTGGAAACCCACCGAGTAAACCAATTGGATAGCAGAAACTGGTATATATATCTCTACAGAGATGCTAACAAGAAAAATAAATTAAAAAACGCGTATAAAAATTTTAAAGTAGCTGGACATAACTTATGACAGTGGTCAGAATTTTTGGACGGTTTCCAAGATTCGTGGTTTCAGGTCCCGGCATGTTAAAATTTTTATACGTTTTCTGAAAATGTTTTTTTAAAAAATGATTTTAAAATTTTAAAATATATCTAGATCGGCGAGCATATAGACCGTGGTTGCGAAGAAACTTGTGAATGTACTCCTAGCGGTGTATTCGAGTGTTCGCCGAGATGCAAGCATCCATTCATACTTCGCGGGAGGCGCCTAAACGACCCCTTGTGCTTTGAATCACCGGTAGACGACTGTTGCTCTATCGTCGCTTGTGTTAACGGCAATGGAGGTAATATTTTTAAAGCTTTTGTTGAAAATAAATAGTCTTGTTTAATTAAATTGAAATTTATATTCTTTTATAAATATTTTCCCACAACAAAGACTTAATCACCGTACTAAGCATATTTGTTTGTAAAGTCTTTATAAGTTTTATGACGTAATAAAAGCTGTTTCCTGAAATTTCCTTAAAGAGATTTTCACAAAATGATTATTGAAATGATTAACAACATTTACTATAATTGTACATTTGGATATAGGTTTTGTGTTTGTTTGTATAAGTATTTAAGTTAACTGCTAGTGCTTAATAATAAAGTAAAATTATTACACTAAATTATTTCCAAATGTATGGCTTATTTTTACCTCAAAATATAAAAGACATGTCTTGTACATTACACACGCAACTTTAATTAAAGCTAACCCTGAATTTGTATTATTTCGCGATATTTTCCAGAACCAAAACCAACTGAGGTATGTAAATACGGCAATGAAACGTATCCGGTGGGTGAGAGTTGGCACATTGGATGCGAACAGACGTGCTCTTGCGAACGGAACTCCGTCGTCACTTGCAGGCCAAGGTAATTCACCGTTATGAGTTAATGTTGAGAAAATGTTGATTCATTTTTTTTACACTTTCCTGTAGTGTATACTTAAATATATTATCATTTTATAGTTTTCATTTAATTTAAAACGCGGCGTTGAGGTTTCACACTCGGAAGTGCCTCAAATTCGGGTGGAAAGTGAAGAGATTCGCTCAGACTTTACTGTTAAGCGAGAAAAGCTAAATCTGAAAAATAATTGGTTTTGTGAAATAATCCACCGAAGCCATAGTGACGTTATTAAAACATATGATTGTAGGTTTGATTCTTACTCGGGAGAAAGATTACATTTAAAATTAAATATATTTAAAAACGCTGCGTAGAGTTACGTTATGTCTTTAAATCTTCTCTTTGCCTACAGGGGTATAATGGGGGAAAATGCGTAAAATTACATCATTATGTAAACTTATATAGAAAAATGTTGGAATTTTAGGTGTAAACCATTACCGCAATCTGATATATGCATCAACGTGCAAGATCCTTCAGACGAGTGCTGTGAGATGCAGATATGTGACGTGTCGCATGATGCTCACGAGGAACAAGAGAATGCCACTTTAACTTCATCGACTACTGAAGTAAGTTATATATATATTTAAATAATATGCTTAGTGGTTTTAAATATAAACGTAAAAATAACCAATTTTAAATAAAAACACATGTCAACAGACTCGCCGTTTTGAACACACAGGTGTATTTTCGAATACCAAAATATATATCATTAGACCAGTTAAAAAAGTTTCATTTAAAATTATAATTTTTAATAATCTAATGTGTTCTGGTCGTGGCCTTAATCTTTAATATATTTATTTGTGAGCTGAGCCTCAGTAATTGATTTGCGCTCGGGTTTTTCAGTTTATTGAAAATTTTTAATAAATATAATTAAAATACACAAAACCTTCAGACGATTGTACTATACTGCATACAAATATTTCATATTTCAAATATTAAAATGAAATATGAAAATATCTTTTTTTAGTTTTAAAATAATCTCTCTATTATTTTAGGTACCGAAGAGATCTGACGGTATGTCATTACCAGAGAGGCCACTGGTACTGGCTGAACCAATAGGATCTATCAAAGTCTTACAAAACAATACTGTCCAAGTCAATTTAATGCACGTCAATAAAAGCGAAGATCCCATACACCTGTTGTTAAGTAGCGATGGTGGAAACACATTCCACGATATAGAACTAAAGTATTCCAATTTAATACTAAACTTAGATGGGGGTAAAGATTATATTTTAAAAACAAAAGAAACAGGAACAAAGTTCAATTTCACAGTAACTGCTTCGGATGTTGGCAACGAAGTGCCGGTTGAGGAAATATCTGATGGAAAAGTCGGATGTTATCATGACGGACAATTTTATAATGTTGGTAAGAAATTTTATTTATTATGTTTTTTTATATAATATATATTACTTTAAATAGTTTTGTGTTTTTTGTTCATATAATTTTATGCTTTTGTACTATTAAAGTACAGAAAATAATTAGGACCCATGACAGTTACTTTAAATTTACGTATATAATGACGGCATTACCAATTCAAAAATACTTTCCTTATTATAATATCAACTATATAGCATTTAATTAGTTATAGCTATTAGCTACTAAGTGCCCTTCTTTTGTCACCTAAATTTCAATGCTTTGTAAGAGTATTATTTAGAAAAACAATATTATTCTGAATCTGATTACTTAATTTACATAAAATTGATTGTTATTATAGACGTACTACTGTAGTATTGTTGTATATATTTACACTTTCGTTTGAATAAATAAACGGTACATTTATATAGCACAAACCTAAATACGATGATTTTATTTTAAAAGGATATGAAAAAATCTTTATTTTTCCAATAAAATGTTATCATGTACACAATAAACTTTCTAATTAGCTCCTTCACTTCTAAAACACACAAGCAAAAAATTCTCCTTCTGTTGTTGTATATTTTAACTGGTCACTATCTCCCAGGCGATGAATTCCACATCGGTTGCAAAGAGCTGTGCGAGTGCACGGGCGCGGACACGCGCGAGTGCGCGCCGCTGCAGTGTCCCACGCACGTGGGGCTGGAGCTGGTGTCGCGCGGCTGCGTGCAATGGGCGCCGAGCCCGCCCGCCGCGCCGCCCGCCTGCTGCCCGCGCGCCGCGCGCTGCCTCAGCGACGGCACCTGCCACTACAAGGGCGTTGCGTGAGTGCTCTTGTAAGCCCACCGGCTGAGTCTTAATGCAACGTAATGGGCTTAAGTTCACATGCTACAGAGGACTATTTTGGGTCAATAAAGCACAATGTAGGTTTGTAGTTTAGGACGATAAGACCAGGTATAAAAGGTAGTTAGCTTGTCTGCTTGTAAAATGCAACTTATTATAAAAGATTATTATTTATTCTTTAAAAATAGTATAATTTACAGCGAATACATGACATATTATAACGATTTTATAGTGTCAGTTCTACTAACGCAGAATACCCAACTGGAGCGAAGTCCCTATCTCGCTGACGGGCTGCGAGCAGCACTGCTTTTGCGAGAACGGCGAGCTGGACTGCCAGCAGGCGTGCGCGCCCTTGCCCGCGCTGCCGCCGCAGCAGCTGCGCTGCGCGCCGCACTCGCGCCCCGCGCCCGTCAACGCTTCCGACGACGACTGCTGTAAAGTATGGGGCTGTATGCCTAATGGTGAGTTCATAGTTATAAAACTACATCGTAAATCCTGAGTCTAATCATTGATCTATGCTTTTATTTAAGTGACCTTGTAAATTGGAATGTAGGTGTCACTGCATCTCAATTTTGAACTAGTTATCTCTAATTGCATCACTACAATTTTGCATACACGTTCTGCTTAGTTAGTTATGCATGGTCAGTCAGCAAACAAAATATTTTCTAGGACACATTTCTTTTTTAGCATTTTACAGAGAGAGTTAATATTTTACAGTTAAAATGCAGTTTGAGACTCATATTTCATATTGCTATAAATTATCAAATAGTAATAAAGAATTTTGCAATAGAGATTTAGGATTACTAATACCATTTGCAGTGAACAACCAAGTATATCAATGATTTTCAAGCAACTGCATTTCATTGCATGTATCATCATTACGTATTATTGCTTGCAGCTGGGAACATGAACGCAACTTATCAGACCTATACGCCGACACGATATCAGACTGTGAACTATGTGACACCCATCACACCCGCCCCATCGAATATCAACACATTCCTCCCCACCCCTCCTACAACTACGAAAATAACTGAATTCTACGGACGCTTCACCCCTATAAAGTCTAGCCTTCCGAAATACTTTAAAACCTTTAGTATAAATGATACGTTCAAAAATGAAGATATATTTTCAAAGCATATCCTAGGTGATAACATAACAGTGTTCACTCCAGAAGATATTGACGCTCCATACAAAATTTTACATCCTGAACCACCTTTTGTGATTAATAGTATGGAGGAAAACTCTGGAGTATCATCCAATTTGGTTACGACCTCGTCTTCAAACCAGTTTCCAAATACTTATATCAATTCGTATACACAAAATCACGACATACGCTTGCAACGTCCTAAACCATTTAATATTATTATATCCGATGATAAATTACACGATGTCATTGGACAATCTCAATATGATAAAGGGAGTAAACTGGCCACTTTGAATTCTCACGACGCTTTTGTTAAACAAATGAACGACGATACATCTGTTAAGAAAATGTCGTTACCGCAATATCATAATATAAATTATTTTAGTCCTTTTGTCGATCAACCTGACATATATCCACAAAAATTTTTTGAACCTGCATATACTTTTAATAACACTAATCCTTCTCCGACATATAAAGATCAACGTCACCAAATTTTTCACAATTTTCCTATAAAACATATTCCAATAGTAAAAAATAAAGACTTAAAAGCCAGACCGACAGACTTAAAAACAGTTTGGGCCAAAAATCCTCAGACACAGCTATTACTTAAAGAACCTAGTCCTTATGAAACATTACTGTTGAAAGCTGTACCTAAAACCGGAAACGATGAAAAAATGCTTTACCCTCCACTCACTGTCCCTAGAGTTCCCACGAAAACTTATTCGTCCCTTGATCTAGAACACCTCCTGAACCAAATGGAATTAGAATCGGATACAAATAAAAATCTTGGACGATCGGCGGATAAGAGCCACGGTACAATAACGGCAGGTCAGTGACCTTGCCTAAAATCTTTTTATGGCCTTAATACTTCCGACAGACATCGACTTTCTTTGGTGACCGACTCTTTACGCTCATAACAGTAATGAACTAACCGCAAAACCCATTACACACCGCTTTTTCATACTACTAACACAATTAACTACTTAAATTATTCTACTATTTACTCATTGTTTATCATTTTTCTTTTTATTTATTATATGCATGTATGGAAAGATAATGTAGTTGTCTCATTTACATATAAATATACAAAGTAAAAATTATAATATCGGACTAAGTTTTGATGTTTAGGCAATTTTTTTATATATATAGTATGTTTAATTATAAATAAAACGCAAAAATTTTGAAAATAAATGTTTGTTGACGTGTAAAAAATGACCTACTTTGGATAGTAACAAAATTTTATATATAACTTTAAAGTGTTTTCTTTAGTATAATTTCTTTCTGATATTAAACAAGCTATATAAATATCATCATTATAAGAAATATCTTTCTATAGTTTAACGGTTAATAGCATATTTAAGCCAGAATCGATTAACCTGAATGTTAGTGATATTATATAAATATGATTGCACCTTTTTTGGTTGCTAATCTTTTGTCCTTGGTGTGTCTTTGTCAGTCAATCTTTGAAGTGACATATATGTTTTTTTTAATAGGAACCATTTAATTAACCTATATTTATTTACTATTTAAAATAATTACAGGTCAAATGCCAACAGCGGCCGGCCAAACTCAGCGGCCATTCCTTCCAACGCTTCCTACAAACGATAATTACCCTGAGAATACTGACTACGAACAGAACAATATCCATCGGCCTATGAGCCCTCTAGATCCCATCCCTGGTCTTCCCCCGGGTCTTCCATTGCCCAATTATGGTGGAAATGATGATAATAAGAAGCTACAAGTGCTCTCTCTTCAAACGGATTCGCCGACTAGTATAAAAATGCTATTTGGTTTGCCGCCGGTGCTAGTTGGTCTTCGCGGCAGTGTGGACTTAAGATATACTGATACTGCGTGAGTTTTTAATTTTGTACAGCTTTTTAAAACGAAATTATGAAATAGTATCCAGTTCCTAACTTAACTACATCATTTATATAGGTACGGAACGGTAGTATGCTGATTAATAAAAAGGTGTATAACATTTTAAAAGTGAACACACACTTAGGAAATTCAAAAACATAAAAAGTTGTACGCAGCGGGATTCGAATCCGCCCTCTTGGCAACCGTCCAAGCGCTCTGAACACTAAGCCATGCGTTCTACATCCAGCTGCGTCCGTATAAAATTGTTGAAACACTTTCAATCGTGAATGTAAATTACGATATGTCCTAATTTCGTATTATAAATCTTTAAATAAGATAAATATACCAGCGTAACTCAATATCTGTATGTGTGCGAAATGGTTGTGGGTTCGATCCCCGCTCGAGGGAATGGTATTTTATATTTTTATATCTTTGATCCTAAAATAAGCGAAAAGCGGAGAAACAAAGTTTCTTAGCACTAAGTTCTATCTGTAAGGAAGTGCTAATTAACAGACTAACCGAGGCCTACCTAGTCTTCCTGTAAGTGTGATTGGTAATGGGTTCGATTCCACGGATGAATGTTATTCAACATATTTTCATTTCTCCGCTATCGTACTCAACACGCAATATTCATATCTCAGGTGAAAAGTGGAGAACCGTGTGTCTTGACACTAGGTTCTCTCTGACTATATCTCTAGGAAAAAGCGCAGCAGTAGTAATCTATACATATAATAAAAATATATACATATAATCAAAATGATGGCTGTCTGTACATTGAAGATGTATGAATTAATATATTATTAGGGGTATTTATCAATATAATAGAATCTAAAACAATGATTTTAATTTTTTTTTCTGTTTACCTCCGAGAAACGCTAAACACATTTAAATGTAGTTTTGTCTATTGAATTTTAATAAACTTCCCTTAACATTTAGTGTTTATTTCATTTCAATCGGTTCATAAATAATAAATTTACAAGACTAACAGGTCGCTAGTATGATAATATATTTATCAAGTATTTACAGTGACGAAGACATTACTCAATGGTACTCGCAAGTATTTGCGCCAGCCGATGAGATCTTGACGACTCCTCGCTTAGAGTTCAGACTGACCGGACTGAAGCCGTCCACTACTTACAAGATACGAGGAAAGCTGTATTTACACAACTTACCTGTAGAACCTGAAAGTGAAATATATACTGTTCGGACACAGGACATACCTACTGTAAGTTCATGATAAAAAATATTTTTTTGGATACCTACAGCATCTGATTATAAAAGCGATAGGTTCGTTCGATGAAGAACGGAGCTTCTTGACACTGGGTTGTATGTACCTATACTGCTATGCATGTAAATGCGTACTGTGTAGTATATTATGTAACTAATGCTAATTTTATTTATAATAATGCCAAAAGGTAAGAATTTTTTTTTTTTATATAAAAACTTATTTTTATGTCTTATGATAATATTATAGATACTCAGATCATTTTCTATCAGATTATGCCTATTGCCATCTATAACGATTTTATTTCGATACTCGAACATTCCTTTAGTAGCTTTTTTAATTAAATTATCTTGTTTCATTTATTTAATAAAAAAACCTATTGGGATTTAAACTTGGACCGAATTACAATCGTGTACAGTTAGTGACATTTTATATGGACTGTCATTTATCGTCGTCATTACCTTAAAAGGGTAATAAAATAATAAAGTTCACAGTGATTCTATTGAATAACAACATTACTGTACCGTTAGCGAGTCTTAACAACTGTACTTGATTGAAGCTCCACAAAGATAACAAGTGAAGTCAGGACAATAGTCTGGCCAGACGACACGCATAGCTAAGTTCCGCCACTCGACGCACAATATCTCCTACTTAAATGGATAGAAATTTTGAATTAATGTGCTCGTGCTGTATCACTAAAAGATCTATTTACAACAGGTTTATGTATGGTATATGCGTAATTTTTTTTCTGTCCGCCTCACGCATAGTAGCACTTACCCATAGCAAGCTTAGTGTCAAGACACTCCGATCTCCGCTTTCCGTCTGAATTCGAAACACTGGATGCCAAAAATGGGAAATTCAACGCCACACTTTTTCTTGCTAAAGTGAGAAATATGAAAATTTTTAAATATAATCATTCCTTAAGTATGGGGTCGTACCCATATACAACGCATTTAAATCAAAAACAAAAGAAAAATCGGAATTCTTATAGAATCACTTTGCTACCTGTCTGTCGGACCATCTGTTTCTATAAAAACTAAACTATAAAAAAAAAACACAGACGGACAGACAAAAGACTTAAATAAGTATATTTATTAGTTAAACGTACTAAATTATATTCAGGTGTTACCGCCGGAAGAAAAACGCAAGAAAATTGACAGCAAATTGACGGTGGTGGAGGTCAATGACACCACCGCGTACTTGAGTTGGCGACACTTCACTGAAGATGAGCTCCAATACATCGACAGTATACAAGTCAGGTGATTATTGATCTTTTTCACTTGTGTATTTTTGTACATTTATTATTTTACGTTTCGTAGAACTTTTTCAACAGTGTAAATACCTAATAATATTGATATATTTAATATAAATTAGCTTAATCGGCATTTGTGATTATTAATAATAATATAAAGGAATAAAAATCAATGATAATTATCAATATATCATCATCTATTATAAATCCAACAAAAAAAATAGATATAGAATTATACATTTTGATTACAAGTCATTTTTAATAAACCATGTCTTTGATAGAAGCTATGTTTACGTTGTTTTTTTACATAGCAAAATGAATATTAATACTTGCAATAAATATTATGCCGTGGTCATATCATAGAATGAAATCGTTGACGATATCATGTAATGGTTACCGTTCATGAAATGTATTTGACCATATCGTTGATTTGTCGACTGTCGTCGACGTTTGGTCATATCGTAAATTAAAGTGTCTTTATAATATATTTCATATAAATCCAGAATACGAACTTATGGTATATAATGACGACGATTTTAAGCTTAAAACACGTTCAAACTATTATTATTGCTAAATAAAAAGGTTTAAAAAAGGTTAAAACCTTACCAAAAGAGGTTAAAAAAAAAGATTAGACTTTTTATATTTAACTCATGTTTTAGCATTTAAAAGTAGTTTCCATTATATTATTTAGAAGATTTATGGCTTTCGCTAAAACAAATTGACTTGAAATAAAAATAAAATGAATTTTAAATAAAATAAAAAGAGAATATTTTTGTAAGAACACAATTTGAACGTATAATAAAACAAATAATTTAAAATTTTGACTCTGTTACTAAACAGCTGATATGCAAAGAAGCGCTTCTCGCGTGTCTAGAGCAGCAATTATTTTATGATTATTTGATGAAATAAGATCTAAGATATCTTGAAGTAGCCACGCGTTTTGTTCATTATTTCGTTAAACGAAAGGCCCACATCATTATCTAACTAATCGAAAATTAAGCATTTCATTTCGTGAATCGTGAATTTTACAATACGACCAAGCACAATTATTTTGTAAGCAATGTTTTTTAATACGCTTTTAGCAGCTGTAAGAAAAATCTTGCACCGCCATTTTAACCTTCATCGTCAATTTGATAAAAAAATTTGCACACGTGTCCGGATGCCACAATAATAATAACGTAAACCTTAACAATACGATCGGGAGAACGAGAAATGAACTAATAAATAATTTTCACACTAATTTGTTTCAGTTTATTGTGATATACTGTTCTGTTATAAGACAAACAAAGTTGCGTCCCGTTCCCCGCAGATACCGTCCAACAGGCACGCCCATCTACAGCAGCACGGAGCTGCTGCACCATGGCCGCGGCGGCGCGCTGCTGGCGGAGCTGCGCGCGCACACTCGCTACGAAGCCGCGCTGGTGCTGGCGCCGCCGCCGCGCGCGCGCTCCGAGCTGTACGACCCCGCGCTCGTGGAGTTTACTACACTGCCTTATGTTGGTATGTATTGGTTTTTGTTTGTTTGTATGATTTGCTTTTGTTAATTTAACGTAGATAGAGATATTGTACTTTCTACATCATTTTGAGATTTTGAGTGTCTTAATGTTTTCCATATGAGGCTAAGAAGATTAAAATAATTAAAATATATTCTATATCCGGAGTGGGATCGAGCTTAGAACTATTGCAAGATTTAAAAAGAGACGCTCTCGCTATTTCGTTGCAATGGGCGTATGCATTACTTCTACAATAAAACAAACAAAATGATGGATTTATTATTAATAAGTAAATAACAAAACAATTGAGGCCACCGTGGCGCAGTGAAACAGCGTAGACACAATTGTTTTGGCTTCGAACCCCACTCGAGGGTATGATTATATTTCAATTATTTTTATTTGCCTGCCATGGTAAGGCAGTGCACAGCGTTTAGTGCTTCCACCGCACCGCTGCACATGCAATGGCTCAACTTGGGGCGTAAAGTAAATAACGATTTACTTGATATTAGGTTCTGCCTCCTCCCTCTTGCGCATAGTAGGAACTATGCGGAAAAAAGCTTTCAAGTTAAAAAGAGTAAATAAGAAAAAGATTCTTAATTCCACAGACCCATACAACTTCTCGATCACAATATCAGCGGTGTCGGTGGGCGCCCGCGCGGCGCAGATGGCGTGGCGAGGCGCGCCGGCTCCGGCCGAGCGGTGGGTGCGCGTGTACCGCGCCGCACACGCGTGCCGCGCGCGCCCCGAGATTGATGCCTTTCGCCTCGCCGAGAGGGACGCGCCCGACACCATCATGCTCACCGGACTGGAGCCGGACTCCAAGTGAGTGAGAGCACTTGCTCTCTTCTTCATCATAATCATTTTAAGTCACCATAAAACTTATGTTAATAAGTAAAACTTATGTTAATAAGTGAAACTTATGTTAATAAGTAAAACTTATTTCTCTGTAAAAGATTATGTAAACGAGTCATTTCAGATTGGCTGCGTTACGTGAAAAACTATTACTTGTATGTTATAATATATATTACAAATATATTCTTAATACTAAATACACCCTTATACGATGAATTCGGATATAGAATAAAATGAAAGGTACAGTCGTGAGAAACTAAAACAAGAAAAACCACAAAAAATGTGGGCTAAACAGTATTAGAGTCGCTTTTTTTTTTAGAGATTGATGTGTGTAAAGAATGCAAAATATAGAAGCACTTCTTCATAGTACATTGATGACAACTTAAATTATGCAGGTGAACAAAACAATGCAGTGTTATTATACAAAGTAAATAAACAGTGTTAAAGGATACGGAATTAAAAAAAGTATGTAATTAAGACTAAGAGAAATATGAAGATCTAGAATCAGTGAAAGATTAAATATGTTAACCTATTATTCAGTCACTAATGTGAACAGAGTTAGGTATAATATTAGTAAATCATTAAGTATTATAAAACCCAATCAATGCGCGTCTGGAGATTGTAACAATTATTTAAAGGATAAAATTGTAATTTTTAAATTTGAATATAGAAACTGTTGTGGTTCTCGTCGACTCTCCTCAGTGAAATTGCCTTCCGAGCTAGTGGTAACTTTATATTTATTCGAGCATTCAAAAGTGCTTGCATCAGTCTATTTCATAAAATATCGATATTTCGCTACAGCCCAATATTATCGATCAATTTTATTTGATATATCATGATAAATTAAATGTACATTAAATTCCATTGCGTTACTCAATTGAATTTATTAAACACTTGCAAATGACAACTTGAGTGCAAATAAAATGTAAAAGACCGAATTACAAAAAAAACTAGCCTTCAAACTTTTATTATACGATCCTATAGTAAAAAAGTAGTATAGGAATCTGTCACCTATGTGGTATATGTAGTAGGTGTTTTTACGCTGATATTACGCTGAACCCTATCTAAAACAATAAGCATATTTTAATACAAACAAGTACTTACGATATATCGAAAATATCAATATATTTGCACGATGTATCGAAAATATCGATATTTTTGAACGACATATCGAAAACATCGATATATTTGTACGATATATCGTAAAGTATTCATACAAACGGAAATTTATTTAAAGAAAGGAAGCTTAAGCCTAAAGCTAAAATTTGTAAAATTAGATAAGCCTTTTTTCGTAGGTAACCTTGCGTCGGGTATGTAAGCTGAGTATTATGCTATGTGAGCTATGATGAGAATTGTACACACTTGTCTTAAAGACCAGTGTCTAATAAAGATTTTTATTTATTTTATATTCTTCCTGTAAACACTAAATAGTTGCATGTTTTTGTAACTTTCATATGATTTCAGATGTCGCGTGTGGCTCGAACTGTTCCTCACGAACGGCAAAGTAAAGACTAGTAATGTGCTCGATATACATACAAAACCATTGGACTCCGACGAACCCGTAGACAGTAAGTGGCATTAAAAATCTTATTTTATATTTGTATTATTGATTAAAAAATATCAATTTTCAAAACTCTGTAATAGTCATCTCAATTAGTAGATTACATATTTACATGAACTTAAATGCTCTGCCATTAAAGAGGTTTTTCTTATCGACCAAATGCTCTCCAAAAAATATATTTACATATATAGTATAACATGTTTTTGTTTAATTATGAATACATTTTTAAAATTTAAAAAAATATTCTTATGAAGCGGATAAACGAATGTTCAAGATACCAATATTTATTAAATCCAATATACAAGATAACAAAATGACCAACGTAAATACTTTCCCATCGCAGACCTAATAGAAGCATCGTCAGTGGGGTCGCTGCGCGGGCGCGACTACTACGGCGCGCTGGTGGCGACGGGCGCGGTGGCGGCGCTGGCCGCGCTGGCCGCCGTGCTGCTGCTGCTCGTGGTGCTGCGGCGGCACCGGCCGCGCTCTGTGGCTATTACTTGTTAGTATTTTCGAAATAGAAACATTTCTCCGACAACTACATTTTTTTGGTCTATCTCACAGAGCAGCCGATGCTGTGGTAGAGGCCAACAAATTACACTTTGTTTAATTTAATAACATTTATATTCCAATTACACATTACATTTAACACCCTACATAATCCAGCTTAAGTACTTAGATCAATAAAAATATTCAAAAGTCCGGTAAATTACAGTGTCTGTAATTAAATGCTATTAGATTACAAACAGAAAACTTTAAATTTTAGAATTACCAAACTGATTTGATATTAAAAGCCTCAACTTAATAATTTTTAATGAAAATGAATAATTACATTTATATATATCTATAGCCATTGTATTTATACTTTTTCCCAACATTACTAAAGAAGCTTTTATTCCAATATTGTACCGTTTCAGCGGTACCTTCAGCGCCTCGTGAGTCATCTCTACCACCTTACGACAACCCCGCGTACAAATTAGAGCTGCAGCAGGAGACTATGAGTATGTACTCGTATTTACATATAACTTGCGTCGTTGTATAGTTTCTTATTTCTTTCTATATTTAATGGCTTTGTGCGTTCCAGATCGCTAATATCACATCAAGAGGACACAAGCAGATTGTTCCCTTATAAAGACCAAATTATATTATAATTTATTATATTGCATGTTAAAAAATAGTCAAAACTCTGCGACCTTCACCTAAAGTAAAATAAATAAATATAAACATTTATAAATATACATAATAAAGTTGATTATTGTGGCCGTCGTGGCGAAGTGGGACAGGGTCTGATTGTAATCGTGATTAGCTGTGGGTTCGATTCCCACTCAGTGAAATGATCTCAATTAATCATTTCCATTTCTCCGCTCTAATGAACAAGACGTTCAGGTCTGCCACTCATCACGCAACATGCCTCGGATTAGGGCGGAAATTGGAGAAAAAAGAGTTACACTAAATATAAAGTTGATTAGTACTAATAACATAAATAAAAATAAGTTTCTATCATGATTATTATAATATTGAGTTTCTATCATCATTTTATTGTAGTGCAATTACGTGCAAGTATCTACCGGTACTGATATATAGAATCAAGTCCATGGATCTTATTATGGCCAGTCAGGACAATAATATCGTTTTTCAACTAATATTTAAATTATTCTAATACTTTATTATATTTTTGTTAGATCTCTGACAGTTAAGCTCCCGTGGACACCAAAATGGCGTCAACGGGATTCCAGAACGAAACGGGGACACGCGAAATGGCCGCCCCTACAACGAAATGGCCGTTTAAACAAAAAATACATGACAAAGATAATTTATTCGCATATTACACAGCTTTGTAATAACTACATTTTAAAGTTTTATATAATATTTAAGCTACTATTTTATCGTTTTTAGGTACAATTTTACAAATATTTTTGTTTTAATCATTCCAGGTGCCTTTTTAAACTGATATAAATTTTGTAATAAGTTTCAGATACTCTAAATAATAATCTACTTCAGTACATTATAATAATTAATAAAATTTACTTTAAAATTATAATGAATGGTGCCTAAAAATGCAGCCTGCAAAATTTTTAAGGTATTTAATGCAATTTTCTCTCTTAAACATTAGCTGTTTTACTGAAACTGTATTTTTGTGGAAATAAATACATAATTGAAAGAACAATTTAAAATTAATTAAAAATATAAAATAAATTATAAATGCAACAATTAATCATCGAATTTTATTTCAGACAAACAAAGGCATTTTAAAGTTAAATTGAAGGTGTAAACGTGCCTTATAACATATTTGTATATAGTGTGGATAGTTTAGAGTAGAAATAGCTGTAACTAAATGTAAACTAATATAAGACTGCTGTTCACTTTGTGTTCAGAACTCACTTGTTAATTTGGGTTATTCTATGCACATTTTTTTAATATAATTTAATATTATATAGCTATTTACCGTGGATAAGAAACAAATTTGTAGTTAATGATAGCTTTTCTTAGGAAGATAGGTTCTGAAATATGTAAATATTCTCTGAAATAGTTTGTGTTTAATTTTTAATCGTGACACAGTCCCGGACTGACAGTGACTGTCTGTCCACGATAGGTGGTTTTTAATTCCTGTATGAGAAAGGTTAGGTTTCATCAATCGACATAAAATATTTTTGGTTAAGCATAAACTTTTAAATATAGATGATATTTTACTATTTACTTCACACAATGCTTTTTCTAACCTTCATAATATTATGTATTAGATAGTGACTGTTTCAAATGCATACGTGGTTCTAAGACATTCTAGGTACTATATAATTTATTTATATAATATTTCTGTAATTTTTGATATTCATTATAATACTCGACTATGTGAAGAAATTAAATTCGATTAATTGCCACTAAAGTTAATAAGAATTTAGAATAACCCATTTATTTCATATACATTGTTTAGTTACCTAGTTGAATAATTTCAATGTAGCAGTTTTACATTGTTAATAAAAGTATTCAATAAAGTTGTTATAATAATTTGTAATGTGTTGTCTTATTGTTGTTCGTATATTTTTTATACGTAATAAATAAATGTCGCGGGTTCAAATATTTATAAGGGACCCACGCATTGAGTATTCACGTATCACTTAGCTCCGCTCACACTATAGAGCAAGATACAGTCAGCTCATTTTGCAAGAATCCAGGGCAGTACGCGAGGCAACTACGAAATCGTTGGCGGTAGTTTGAGATAATAATTGTATCGAATGACAGACATGTGACACCTCAGTCTACCTGTGACCACGGACTACTGTAAAGTGTTCGAAACGTCGGGTTTTAAAAATGTATTTACGAATACCAATATTATACGCGATTAATCCGGTTAAAAATAGTTTCATTTCAAAAATATAGAAGACTGGTTAGTGTGGTGTGTGGTGATAGATGACTTTGCTATTTCACCTGATGATATACTCTTGAAGGCAGGACAAGGAGGTTGAAGAAAGAAAAGTTTACTAAATATTACAGGTTCGATTCCCATTCGGAGGAATGATAACATTTAACTTATATTAAAAAGAAGGAACGTGAAGAATTCTGAAGCTGCTTTCATCAATTTACACATAATTCAAGTGCTCATTTATCCTAAAGAATTTAAATTTATATTACCTTATACCTGATACTTTGATAAAGTTTACTTTAAAATGAAGACTAAGATGTTTAATTATGTATTTATTAGAATTAGTTAAAATGAAACAAAATAAAATACTATTTAATTACTTGTACTAAAGCGTATAAAATGCTCTAGATTTCAACATTTTATACGAATTTGAATGTGCCTTGACAGATATTGGTTACTTCGGAACCAAAGAAAAGCTAAAAGTTAGCTTTCGACTTTAATTCGAATACCTTTTTTCGGTCAGACACTGCTTAGTTTCTTTAAATTCGGTGAACTAGTACGAGAAGTGAAAGGGAAAGGATGAGTGTATGAAAAACTTTGTTTAATTCAAATACAACACCAAATCACATTATATTTTCTATAATTATACATAATAGATTTCTCTTTATATTTTTTGTGTCCGCTTAAACTATGTGTTTGTAATAAAACTACTATTCATGCCCGTTACAAAACTATAATTACTATTTGGTTATATTCAAAACAAACGAAAACACTTGAAGATTTATAATTTAGATTTTGATAATATTCATTTAAGAAAATATGTAAAGAGGCCAATTCGTAGTTCGTATGGGCCCGAAAAGGTTTTATATATTTATTACTTACGACAACGACAGTTACTTTTTCTATTATACTCTGCATAATTTATAATCTATGTATATTTTCTTATGAAACTCACAGCTCACTGGAGTAGTAAGTTGCGTAAAAATATGCAAATGATCCTTTATTAGCTGGGTATAATAAAGGTCATTTGAAATGACGACTATAGAATAAACATATACAATAACTATAAAAAATATAAAACGCTATGTATTCAGAATTTTCATTAGTAGTAAATAAATAATAAATATTGTGACTAAAAGTTACTTTTGAAACGTGTCAATTAAGTATGATCACATAATAAATCTTGCTCAGCTTCATCTTTTAAGATATATAGTCGATACAACTCATGGTTAAACTGTGAGTTTGCAAATTTTATATTCTGATATGTTTCAATATGATGAATAAGTGTTTTTAATCGAAGGTGAACAAAATTTATATGTAACTAAATAGAACATGCGGTACAATTTGTGTGAAATTTGTTCTAAATTATAAGCTAAATCCATAAAACTACGACTAGAAAAGAAATATTATTTAGGTATATAATACATTTTGAAGAGAACAGTACGCATGTTAAAGATAAAACGTTTACAAATAGTAAATTAAAATAACTGGCAACATTTATAAGTAATAAAAAAAGTTAAAATTCTTCCCATACATGGCCCCTGCACAATACTCTCGGCAGTCTATAGTAATGAAAACTAAACAAATAAGATCTGTATATATTAATATACTATATAATAACAAATGTGAATTAAAAATATATTATATACTTAAACAAAAATATGTAAGTATTGAAAGTATGGAATTCAATAGCCATATACCAACCATATACGCAATTAAATTCTATATAAGAAACAATAAACCAGAATGAAACAGATCTTAAGAAAAAATTAAATTAAAAAATTAAAAACATTTGTGTTAAATTTAGATTTAACAATTGTTTGGAGTAATATATTTGTTATTTAATATAATATGAGAATATATATGATTAAAGGAAAAGTTTGTTTCACAAACATTAGTTATGTCATCCAATAATTTAGAAATGAAAGGATTTCTTGAAAACACAAAATAGCACAAAATGAAGAAAATGTTTTAAATAGAATAAATATTGAATCGTTGATTTTAAAAACTTATTACATCTGCAAATAGTTAAAATAACAATTCAAAATTAAAATACAACACGTTATAGTGAGGTTTTCTAAAGTTTTTCACAGATTTGTGCAAAAAATTAATAAACAATTAAATAAAGGATATATATAAAAGTTAATTAATAAATGCATACACTATACACTTCTATTTTTGTTGTGTATCCGACTCGCCAACTGTGCAAGTCTTAAACCTAAGAGACGTTTTGAGGCAAATTTAAAATGTATAAATAATACTTGTTTGTATATTTAACATAACATATATATGATATATATAATAAAAATTCAAAAAATTATATAATTTGGATAGATAAATGTAGTTTATTTTGGTTGTTCAATGAATAAAAAAATAAAATTTCTAATTTTGTATTTGTTTAATACAAAACACTAACGTATCAAAATCAAGAAGCTACTTCAATTTAAACGTGAAACTCTATCAAGCAAACATTAAAATTCGGAAACCAAAATCCGAAACTATCAAATCTATAGCATCATCCAGTAAAACGTACAAAATCAAAAAAACAAGCACAAAACGAAAACCAACCAACCAAACAAACGGAGAGCGAAAGAGAAATCCAATCATTTCGTAACTCGGTTACAGAGTACCGGAGAAGGGAGGAGAAGCTAGTGGTCAAGGTAGTTGTCCTCGTGGGCTTTCTTGACGACGGCGAGCTTGGAGTGCGGGTCCTGCGGCTGCAGGCCGGCGTAGGGCGGCGCGCGCGTGCCGTGCAGCACCAGCGCCCACCCGCGCACCCACCCCGCCGTGGGCACGCCGCCGCCCTCGCTCGAGAACCGCGCCTATCCGACGTCACTTTATTACTCTCATCCCAAGTACTCGCGCTTTGTGTGCAGTCAACTTATATACAAGCTAGCGGAATCTAGATCATTCAGGAGATAATATCTTTGGTCGCTGCCAACTTTTGAAGTCGTTAAACATTACACAAATCACTAATGAGGTTGACAATCTCTGTACTAAGGACATCTTATGTTATATAATGTAAATAAAATCCAACATACAACGAGTGTAATGTAAAATACAAAAGACTTTTTATTAATAAAATATAAGAAACGTTGAGGCCATCGTGACACAGTGTGACAGCGTGTAAACGTGATTAGTTGTGGGTTCGGTTCCAACTCGGGGGAATAATTATATTTAAAATATTTTGATTAAACATAAGAATAGAAAACTTTTGGGTATCACGTCGGTCCAATTGCTCCAATTGTTAACGAATATACATCCGGTTTTTTTTATGTAATGCGAAAACGGTACTGGCCATTATTTATAATGAGATAATTGACTTTTTTACGTTATACAACATTTTATTTTATTGAAAATGTTTTTATATTATCCATTGTTCTGAACAGATTACACTTTTTTAAACTTGCATACGAATAATGTTTATGAAGCTACTTACTTCTAAGGTCCAAGTTCCTTGCGGGTACTCGCCCCAAGTGTGCGTCGTCATAAATGGCCACTTTGTAAAACCGTCTCGGTTGTCATCGTCATTTGCCCGTCGACTCAGTATCATTGATCTGAAATTGAAAGAAATTGGTTTTTTTTTAAGTTATATGATATTTGAAGACGAGTAGGAAAGAATTTTCTTAACCTAGCAGTACTCGAAGACGTTCTCTCAATTTACGCCACCTTTATTTTATTTTTAATTTATTTATATTGTAGAAGTAGTATATTTTAGTTAAAAACGGGCAATAACAATATTTATACATAATAACTTCATCAAGAGGTCAGAAGTCATTAATTTTAAAGCTAATTACGTAACTTCAAAATTTTAAAAGCACTCCAACTTTCATGTTTGACTTTGTAGCTCAAATAGTCTAGGAGGAAATAGTCTTCGAAAAAAAAATTTGAATTGAATTAGATGGGATTGAAGCCCGCATGACCCGTAAGCTATGCGTTCTACACTAGTAGCTTTCAAAGTAGTTGATCAGAAAGGAACTTAGCGTCGTTCAGCTCTATTATAAAACATACACAGATGCAGTATTTTATGTTTTTAACATATTATAATATATGTCATTGAAATATTTGTGAAGAAAATCACGACACAAGCCGTCGTTCCTTTTTTATTAAATCCTTTTTATGAAATATAATTTCGTATTAGACTTTTTCGTATTTTCTTGTAAAGTACTTGGGACTACTAAGCAACATAATACATAAGCATTGAAAAATATTCATTTTAAAACTAGAAATAAAGGCTTTAAAATGTAGTTTCACAGGTAAGTTATTATTATTTTGTAATATAATGTAATGGTATGTTAAAATTAAATAAATGAAAATAAATGTTCAAGATATTATTGTACAATAACACTTTTGTTTTCACAGAAACGCATTTACGACTTTATTTCAATATTTCCATTAGAAGTAAGGAATATACACTATTATACATATATTATACGTTTTATTCAAGTATTATACGTTTTATTCAAGGATAGAACTAAAAGCAAAAATAGAACAATATCATTATTTAAATTTAAATTAAAAGTTTATAAATATCCTTTCTGTTGCTAAACCAATTTAACTTTATTAGACTTAATTTAAAATGGCGCCAGAGTTTTGGGTCAGCTTGCGGATAGGCACGATGTTACTGCGATGCGATGTTACTGCGCAATGTGTGTTACGAACAACTCTAAACCGAAAAAATATTCTTTTCTTTCATAAATAGCAATAGCATATTTCATAGAGAGCATATTTTTAGAACAAATTATAAAAACGATAAGAAAGTCCCGTTGGTTTGCTTGTGCAGGTTCTTCTCAGGTACTAAGCCGTTAACTTTATTGAACTGGTAGTAAATTTTATTAGAAGTTCAAAAAATTAAGAATGTAGGGCGAACGATTTAATTAACAAAATCGAAATCGGCTGGCGGTGAGTTCCGCCTTCAACACGCAATATAAATCGTGATCCTGACACTAAGTTCTCTTATCCTAAATGTAAAACTGTAAATCTGTAAAAACCAAATAAACAATTAATAATGATAATATGTGTGTTATACCTAGTGCCCATGGGACTGGTGAGGAAGAATTCTAGGTCTCCGCGTCGCGAGGAGTTGGCGCTGACGACAGCCTGCACATGCTCGAGGTAGCGCACCTCGCTGGGCGAGCCCGCGCACGCCGTACTCTCTATCTGCAGCGTCACACTGCCTTGCGCTGGGATCTCCCTAAAATATGTATACTATACTAGACGCACGGTTGACGCCTAACATACGCATTGCCTTAGCAACGTGTAGGTAAGACACTTGTATACAAAAGTGTATGTCCGACACATAGTTGTGTGTGTGATATATTTTTGCAGCTTCACACTTTTTCCGCTTTTCAATTAGTCAGAGAGAAGCTAGTAGCAAGACACTACGTCTCTGTTACAAAAATCGAGTTTGTAAGTTGAGTCAAATTGCACTTTGAAGAATGATAAAATTGAATTTATAGTCTTGACTGTGGTGTACTAAAATAAAGTGCAGAAGACGCTACCCAAGTTAGTTAGGCTAGAGAAATATGAAAAAAGAGCTATTATGCTCCCAAGAATAATATATAATGCGCAGCGTTTCAAAAAAATAGAAAACTTAGCTATAGAAAATATAAGCAATATACAATTTTACTTATAAATAAATATTACGGAAACTTGAAAAAGATTAAATTGTATTAAAATATTCACGCTATTGAATAAAAATAACATCGCCGTTGAAAAGTGAATTACCATAATTATGTTAACTTCCACTACCCACAAAATGTTATTACTGTACCCTAATTAGCAATTCTTAGAAAGCTTCCTCGCATACAATCACATATTGTAGGACGATTTTAACAAGCATTGGAGTATGAAATATTGTTAAAATAAAATAAACTTTGCTTTATGACGTAGTGGGTTCAATTTCAACTCGGGAGAAGGCAGACATGTAAAAATATTTTGGCTTTTTCCTTTTGTGAGACATGGCGCGACGTTGGCATATTTTTGGCTATTCATTGTAGAAAATATAAAACGGCATCTCGTTACACTTATATTCACTGTATGCCTCCAGAAAAAAAAGCTGAAAATGTGTTAAAATTACTAAAAATAATAAAAACTCTTTCTTACGTATGTGTATTAACGGATCCTGCCTCACAGTGGTAGCGCGGCGGCACGGAGCGCCAGTTCGCAGCTAGCGCGGTCATGGCGCCCGCGTCCAAAACGCCAAAACCGAACAAATGGTTGAATTCCAACCCCACACCATTCATCGTCCAGTGGAAACGACCCTATGGAATTAATTTATTATCTACCAAGACCATTTAATTTCTCACAAGCATACTATTCATAACTAGCTTACTCTGTTTAACGCTATTTGAGGTTGAATACTAAATAATTATTTGCCTGCTAACTTCAAACGTTCGTAATAATCTTAATCTCAAATTGCTTATTTGACTTACAAAGCACTCCATTTATATAAAGATTATTTTATGCTCAAAAGTATTTTTATGTTAATATATTAATATATTATTATTTTAATAACATAGTATAGGCTCATCAATATAATATGTAATTAAGCTTTAATACGAAGCTCTAGCATGTCGATTATCATGATAAAATATGTATCGTGAATCCACACAAGTCACTAATCACCGGAAATATCTTTCCTCGTTTATATTTCATAGAGAGAGCTACCGCAAAGGCTGAGGTCAATCATAAATATATCGTGTTATAGTACATGTTATGGTAGCACGAACACTTATAATGGTAAATTTCTGTCACTTTCTGCTAATATGTAAATCAAAATCAAATATCTCGTATTTCCAATTGATTGACGGAGAAAAATGTCGCGTTTTGTCTCATCAGAGCGTGGATTCGTGGTGAATCGTAGAAATAAAATATTTTCGCTCATCTCATATATGTTACAAGACAAACATAAGCCTATATAACATTTATATAAAGCTTTCTCCGGTTTGCCATTCCTAATTTTATAACAGTAATAGATTTATAGTTCCTGCATTTCTGCTGCCTCTACCAGGCGACCTTTTGGCGATGGTCTTCTCGACAGTAATAAAGATAATTAAAATTTTTGCACAGCTTCCTTTCGATAATTGATTACGCTTTGTTTGATTACCGTTCAAGTACCAACGTACTTCTTTAGAAATATAAAATAAAGTAGTCTGAAACTCTGTTAATATTTTTGAACTATATTATCTACCTATTTAGAATCATATGCTTTCGTAGATTTTTCGAGATCCTTGACTATCTATTTCCATTTCTACATTACCATAGTTCAGCCGTACAATATAAAATCCCATTTTTTTCTTTTCCCCTTATATTTTCGATAAATTTACATTTGACATGATTCTTTTTTTTCTCTGCGGCGAGTACGCCCAGTTCAGACAGGCGTTTTCTGTCAGTCATTGTATGCAATGGTAATTGTTGTCTTATCATAAAATCTTTTAAAAAATCTTGATATATATATTTCCTTGTCTTCACTTTTTTCCACGCATAGCAGGGAAGTCCGCGAAAACCTAGTGTCAAAACACGCCATTCTCCACTTTCCGTCCGAATTCGGATATTGCGTGTTCAATGGCGGAACTGTACGCCGGTCGCTTTTAATATAATCATTTCCCCGTATGGGATTCGAACCTTTAACCAATCGTGATTACAGTCACACGCTGCCGCCACAACGGCCTCAAATATAAATATATTTTTTAAATATATGTTAATGTCAAGTGATTATAATTAGAGATTTGACACTTACCTTAGCGTCGTATAAGGAATTTCTTTTTGACGTCAGCACCGTTAAGTGCTGTATATCCCGCCAAGTTAAGCTTGGGCTGTAAAAACATACCACATTAAGATACATTTTATTTAAGTAATATTAATACAATGTCCTATATCATTTCCTAAATAATTTCATGGCCACTGTCGCACAGTTTGCACAAACTTTTGCATATGCTGTGTAGAAATGGGTTAAAAATTTCCACTTTCCAAAAAAGTACGACTTTTCATTTTCTCTTTAATCATATATAACGGAAGGATGTTATCATCTTGTTTTTTCTTCAGTAAATTGTGATTTCAGCAACTTATCTTCGAACTAGTTACAAGCGTATTTTATGAACTAAAAAAAATTAAATTATAATTCTTAATGTTTTATTCTTGTACAAATTCGTCCTATACTTAGTCTGGCCATTAATATAATTAAAAATAAACAAAGTATTTCTTTTTAATTTGGATTCTGCCATTTTTATATGACTTTTCATTGTTTTTTTTTGCACTACACCGTAAAATATTTTGTGATATTGAAATGGAGCGGGGAGATAAAGAGAACCGAAGTGACAAATATTTTTTTTTAAATCTTCCATATGATTGGTATTAATCAAATGTTCGTGTACCGGCACCAACATCAGCACAAGTGTTTCAAGACCAGTCTTGTGAATGTAGTTAAGCTCCTTAACAACACCTTGTACCAAGAATAGTCCTTTCAGCAAGACGCGGTGCCGGGCCATAAAGCTCGATCCACTCAACCTTGGTTAGAAAGTAACGACCCGGACTCAAATCAAAATCCTACTAGACGTTTTAGAGAGTAAGGCTTGGTCTAAATGCCATGATATTTTGTAGTACCTAAACAATCCATACGATTGGCAGTGAAGATTTTTCTCATAGAAAGAGTGCGTGTTGCTTTTGATAATTGGACTCAACATTTAAAGGACTGTATTACAGCATTGGCTGTAATACAGTCCTTTCGAATAAGCTTTATATAATTTTAATGGTTTTATATTAATGTATTAAACTAACACACTGTAAAAGTTCTATGCTTGCATAATAATAAATATAATATATAAAATTAAGTTATTTGACGGATTATACGAATTTATAAAAAAATAATTTTGAAAAAATAACGATATTTTGAACGATTTGTCGTCTGCAACTTCGTTTGCGTAGATTTCTACTTCCAGTACATTCGCTTATACGTTGTCGATCACGATTATTAGCGTTATAATATAAATAAGTAACAAAAGACTTATATAGAAATTATAAATCATTTTAAAAAATTGATATTTATTTTGATATAAAACACTATAATTAAGATAATGTTTGATATTCAGTGACTCAATCGATTTGTACTCTTATATCGTAGACACTATAATCACTGACGTCATATTATTAACCAAAGAGCCCATTATTAGCTTCGGGTGTGGCAAGTAGTAGCGAAAATATTTCTTTTTATGGGATAGTTTTGGCGCTTTATGGAAAATTGTATAGGTTATTATGAGTATCAATTGTATAGTAGCATGTACATGTTGCAATTTATATTATAGTTATTTCTCAGTTAATTAATACGGTTCACGGATATCTATTGTTTCACACTAATAACTAGTTGTCAAATACAGCTTGTCAAAATCTTAAAAACTGTACTATTCGTCAATTTTGTCATTTGTAATCTGCTCGTATTTGTTAAAAGTAAATTTTAAACATATATATTACTATTTTCTTTGTTTATTTTCCTCCACCATTCTCATTTATATGTAGAAGAGTCAATTCAATCCTTCATATTTCCAAAAAAAATGATTTGACGTTATATGTTTTTTGGACCCACTATTATCAATTAGATATAGTTGACAGTTTTAAGTTACATCATGACGCAAGTTGAAGTTAAAAGTTATGTTTGCCATGTGTCTAGGAAAAACTTTTTAACTTTGAAATGCTTAAAGTTTTAAACTTTAATGAAAACTCAGGCGGATCTGAAAACATTTTTACACATTTCGTTTTTTATATGCGGCGTGTAAAGCTTTATATTTAGGGTAATAGTCTCAAGTTAAATTACTTTCTTGTTAGTTAGGTTAAAGGTGATAATAAATGTATGTATATTTTATATATAAGTACGCATATTATAAGTACATGTGTGGATTTGTCACATTTCTTTTAGTTACACGCTTTATCTCTGGAAGTATAGTAAGGCTAAACGGAACTTTGCTCTGCACTGTTCATCAGAATTAGAAAAATAGCATGTTCAGTGGTGCTACTCAACGCCGCGCTTTATCTTTCCAAAGTAAGAAAGTGAAAACATTTAAATTGTTTAATCATTTTCTGAGTGGTCATAGAACCCACAACTATGACGTCTCCTGTCGGACGTTGTGTCACTGCGCCATGATGGCCACAAGCACATTTCCTTCACGATTTTCGTTTTTGAAATAATATAGAGACTAAATGAAAAGAAATAACTACTACACCAATATACACAATATATAATACACAAACGTACGCTTTATTCCTTTGATATTTCAAACGGCTTTAAATTCATATAAAAATTCAATCGTATACGATGGCCTAAATACTTTCTAAAGAAAGAAAAAAGGTCCAGAGCATTATAAAATATTAACAATTATATAGATTTAAAAAAAAATGTAACTTACTTTGCATGTAAAGCCAAAGCGAACACACCAGCTGCTTCTGGTGCAGCTGCAGAAGTTCCAGAATGAGTAGCAGTGCATTTTCCATACAGATCAGTGGTAGCGACCCCCGTGCTAGGGTCACGGGCGCCATTACTGAATGTACTCGCAAGGGTTGAAGAGCAAGACTCGTCGTAGTGGGCGTTTTGTCCGTCGTTAATAGCGCTACGAATTCAAGTTTAAGATTTTCGTTATATAAAGTTATGTTTCTTTATAATACTTTTAATGGCCAATATAAATATTAAGGTCGTCATATCTCAGTGGGGTCATCATATATCATATAAGGGCGTCCTCAGACTGAGGCATATAAATGGATTTTTCCGTCTTAGTTCTATTTAAATGGTAAAATTTAGAAATCATTAAAATTATTGGAATTTCAGACCTGGTGTCCATGTAAGTCGTGTAACTTAATTTACTGGTATTTTATTTTTATTTTAAAAATGTGTATGGCCTAATGTAAATAAAATATTTGAAACACGTTAATTTACCTTTAAGTTCACCTCTCCATAGAACTCAATTAATAAAGCAAATAATTTTGCAAATTTGAGAAATTTACTAAAATACCTGTTAATCGAAACAGTCCACATAGACGCTGCGTAGCCGTCACAGTTACAGTCGTCGTCCTCTCCACCATCGCCGCTCGCCCACACGTATATATTTCCCAAACCATTACGCCCCTACAAAAAAAGGCTTTGATACTTCTCATTGATTTTACTAATTTAAATATTACAAATTTTATTTACAATGAATTGAATTTATTGAAAATCTTGTACCTATAGAAATTAAATTGCAAAAATTAGACCCATTTGATAATAAAAAAAATGTAGACACTTAAAAAACAGAAACGTTATTAAAATCAAGAGATATAATAACGTTACAACAAAGCTGTTTTAATTCAATAAATTAGTTAGTATGCAAAGTCATAAATATGAATCCAATTTAATAGTGCCTACACAAAATTACAATAAGTATAAGTAATATATAAAAAATATTTAATAATAATATTAGAATAAGCTAGTTTAAAACAGAAACTAAAAGAGAAATGTCGAGAAATGCAGACTATTATTATTTTTAGCTTCACGCTTTATACCTAGCGATGTAGTCAGATCTATGCTAAGATAATATTGTATTGTTATCGGATACAGACTTTTTTAGAGATTTTATTACATTGATTCGAAATTAATACAAGCGTGCTTAAAAGAGCTTTTAGTAATATACACATAATAATACAATTGACTAAAGATATCCTCAGCGTTTCTACATCGAGCGTTTAAGTACTCAATACGTTTAAATACAAAGAAACACATCTTGATTTACATATTTTCTATAGACGTACAATAGTTTAAACTGAAAATGCTAAGACAATAGCTTAAAGGAAACTTGGCAGACTAAAATAATTTTAATATAAAGATGATATATACGAATATGACATGTATGATATGAACGAAATATTTCTGTTATATCATTACGCCCGAAAATGTTTCCAAGTATTGTAAAATGCTCATGGGAAATCTGTTATTTCCTCAAGTTATGATGAGCCTTTACCCGCGGGAACTATGATCGTAACGGCGTTCACGTTCATCTTGTGTTAGGTGACCTGTTGCTTTAATGTATTATTTATTAATACCAAATATAAGAATTTATTTTAAGCTAGCTACCCGCTCACGGCTTCACCTGCGTAAAGTACATGACTAAACGCTGTAACTTTTTTATTTATAAACTGTTTTTTTTTTACCATAAGATCCTTCTACAAACCCTCTTGCCACACGACTGTTCGGAAATATAATCTTTGGGTAGCAGAATTTTTTAAGTGTCTCTCTACGAAGATAATAACAACAAAAATAAGTTGTAATGTAGAAGAATTTCGACGTAGTAAATGTATAACGTATAGCTTAACGGCCAAAGCGCTTGGACGGTTTCCAAGAGACGTGGATTGGAGTCCAGGGACGTTCAAATTCTTATATACTAAGTGTGAGAACAATTCTTTAAAAAAAAGTTAAATTATTGAGACACTTATTAAAAATATATATATATGAAATAGGTATTAATTTTTATGGTTTTAGACACACGTCAAAAAAACGAAATAAGAAATCGGAAAAAGGGAACAGGATTCAAATAAATGGAAGGAGAATTTTCTTTTTGTTCTTGAGGACTTTTTATTAATATCATAATAAAAATTCATACCAAAATCCACTTTAAATAAATTGAAATATGATAATAAAGTTCATTCGTTTAAAAATATAAAGTTAGTCTTGTTTATTCAACACGTTTATTCTAATAGAGTCTCTAATTTACTTGTAAATTACTTTAAAATTTATATGTTGTCGCTCACTTATTTAAGTTTTTATAATAAGCGTTTTAGATGCTGAATTAAATTGTTAATTAAGATATTGTTAATATTTTACTACATGAGACGAGTAACGAAAGTATTTTGCTATACTTAAATATGTCAAGTTTTATTATAACTATGGTTTGACGCCTTCATTTCTCAGGTTATTTTATTTTTGCAGTTATTAAGCATATGAAGTGTACAAAGATACCAACTTAGACGAGGGCTAATTTCGGACTACAAACTTAAATCGATTAAAAAAATTTCTTATAAGTATAAGAAACCAGCGATTCGATTGCAGCTTCGCCCGCGTGAACCTATAGCTATTTCGTATTTTCGGCAATATATCTCTATGTAAAATTTTATCACAATCGGTTCAGTGATTTAGCCATGATGATGTCACACACAGACAGAGGGAGTTACATTCGCATTTGTAATATGAATAGTATGGATTATACGCACTACATCCAGTTAATAATTTTATTTAATAGCTTGAGCTGTGTCAGTTGTCTTTTTTTTATATTAGTAATATAAGTTTAAATCCCGTTCTGGGCATTGAAATTTAGAAAAATACTCTCTTAGTGCTTCCCTATTATACACCAATATACCTATATTATACATTTTGGCTTATTATGCGTATTCACTTCAGCTGTCCATTGTTTGTCAGTCACTCAGTTATTAAAAATAAAGTTTTATATACGATTCTATTGCTTGAGTATATTATTATAAAATCCCAGTTGTACGGTAACTTTTACAACTAATACTTTCAATACAATAACAAAGTAACAAAATAAACTTCCACGAATTAAAAAGAAACATTTGAAATTATCAATAAAACAGAAAAAGGAATTTTCTGACGACTGTCCTCTTGACCATTAGCACGGGCCATTACCTACAGGAAATTCAAGACCCGACGCTTTCATTCCTCTACAAAAAGGTTTGTTATTGCATAGCGATGAAAATTATTGTTATAGAAAGAAATATCATAGTAATTCATTTATTATTCAGACTTTAATTACAAACTTATTATTAATATCGTCGTTTTCTATTTTAATTACTTAAAATAAACTTTTAAAGTCTTTACTTAAAATACAAAAGCTAATATCATAAACTTTGTTAGAGATTAAAAATGCAAATTGATTATAGGTTCAATAAACGTCCGGCGCTGAAATATCAATATTCTTAAATAAATAACACACCCTCGAACAAAACACATACAAAAGCTTCAATTGAATAGATTTGAAAACGCGAACAAAGTGGGCTATTGTTTGTGTTATTTTGTAAAATATATAAACTTATGCATTCTTGAACTGAGTTTGACGCTCTTTGATAGTCTAGCAAGCTAATAACTTCAAAATTAAATTCAAAAGTACCTTTTTAAACTACGCTTAGGTCTCTAAGCTTAGAACTTAAAACGGTACACAGATTTTGAAAGAAAATTTTAGAATAATATTTAAAATGTGAACCAAGTTTAACTATTCCTATTATAGTCATCTACTGAATTCTAAATGAGGAAGAAGTAGAGGCAAGTGTTGTTTTGGGTTTCTGAGGACATACTAATAAATATATGTAAGTATGTTAGGTAAAGTGCTGTGTGGAATTTTTAACATCTTTCAATTGGGTAAAAGTAGCTTATGATTTGTTACCCTTTGGTTATGTAAGAGTAATAAAATATATGATTTACGTGTCTCCTTTCATTATGGTAAAATTAAATGGCTGTTTTACCAAACCATAGTGCATACATATGTATGTATTTTAGCGGCGTAGTTGAAATGTGTATTTTAATATCATAATTAATTATAAGGCCCAACTTAATTTGCATCGACTGTAAAATAAAAACTCCCGTTTTTGCCCCACGTTTAACTTATAATTTTGAAGAATTTCCCCTTAGTGATTCTCTACACTTTTCAACTTGAATGGGAAATTTCAGGATTCTACGCCTATTAGTTTTGGCGGTGAGCTGGCAGTCAAGTAACGTATATCAATCATTAACGTATATCAACCATTATCTATGGTTGAGCTCGCGTTAAATTATAACACTTATAGTCTCCGTCGTATGTGACGGAGACTTTTATATATATATACAATATTTATGAAAGAATAATCATAAATATTGTTAATTTAAAAAAAACATACTTAGCACTGGATCCATGTATAAATTACAATTTCTTTAGTGAAAAACAAGAAACCTCAGTCTCACTATCGCATATATAATATAAAGGGTTGGCGAATATTTCCATTTTTATTTTGTTGTAAAGACTTTTTTGCACTAGTTTGTAAAACAATAATGAAGCCATTATCGGCTACATTTCAACCAACACATTCTTTGAATTCTCCATTTGAGAAGGATTATATTTTCTTACATTCGCACAATTTTATAAGATAGAATTATTTTGTTAGACACAAAAGTGCCACGATTCAGGACGTAGGTTGAGAATATCTATACTGTAAATAGTTTGATGAATTCCTATAACGCATGTCAAATTCTACTTATTCTAAACAGCGGGACATCGTCAGACAGTTATCACTTTTATTACGGGTTCGATCCACAATCGACAAGACGATTATATTTAAATTATTTTTCATTTTCCTATTCTGCTATAAGCGCGGCGTTGAGTTACAGCACTCAATACATGATGTTTCAAATTCAGGACGAAAGTGGTGAAAGTAGGGCCTCTCTGCCTGCGATGCTACGGGAGAAAAGTTACTTATATATTTATTCATACCTAAATTACAAAATTTTTATACATATAAATATCAAAAAAATTGACCGATAAGAAAGATACAACTATAATATAATATGTAGATATATAGATATATAATATTACCTCATTAACTCCTCTCACAATAGCCCTCATAGTAGCATTTCTAGGACCGTCGACAGTCCGACCGTCATCTGTAGGACCCCATGACGCGCTGTAGATGTGGATCTTATGGGGTTCATGTCCCATAGAGTTAGCTTCGATGAGGTCAGTCATGTAAGGCTGGTCCAGCATTCTTATGCCTGTTGAAGTAAGCGTATAAAGTAAGATTATTACGGATTCTATTCAATTATTATTTGTATGTGAACTATTATAAAATATTTTTAAAATAAATAATAAAATGATGATTAATTAGTCTCAGCATTTTTTTTGTTATTTTTCCATTGTCGAAAGGACATTTATTTTCTTAAATAACATCATTCTTCATTCTCGGTCGTCATTACTCGAATAGAGCTTTTTGCAAGGGCGCAATTTGTCTAACCAGTCCGTTAAAATTTCTATCCAATAAATTATTAAAATATGACAATTGCCTTTATGAATTGTAAGGCGCGTTGTCAGCCACAAAAATGTTAAGATGCAAGTTTCATGTTTGGAACTTACTGGCACGACTTTCTCGCTATCAGAAAGATGACAAAGCACGTATAAAAATCGAAAACCTTGCTATATACTATAAACGCCTTACTATCAAATTCCTATCCCTATATCCCTAAACAATACAATTTTTAAATGTATTACGTGAAGAATAATCTACATATAAAAAAAAAAGAATTATGAATGAAACTCCTAACATGAAACCTGTTATAATGAATCAATATCGAACAGATACGACAGGCTTACAGAAGACGTCATGCTATAGATCTACCATTAACCGATTAGACAATGAACGATGAATGGATACATATACATAGCTATCTTACCTACGCCTATATTTACAGGGGTAATTTAGACGAGTGCTGAAATGTTTAAGTTTATTTTAAGTATAAGCTTTGACGATCTAATAAAGTAATAATGACGTCACGCAATGTATGGACATAACGTGTGTAAAGTATCTCTCAAAATTAGGCCATTGCATTTCATATAGCAGAACTCAACGCCGCGCTGTGCTATGCTTTACCAGAACGGAAAAATTAAAATAATTTAAATATAATCATTCCTCGAGTAGATATCTAACCCACAATCAATCGTATTTGCAGTCAGATTCTTGAATACAAATATATAGATATATTTTAAGTTATTGAAATACACTTAAGTTAAAGTAATTTTCATAAGTAATTTAGTGACTTAAACTTCGTAGGCTTCATTTGACTAGACAAAAGCAAAACTATTGTACTTAGGAAAGCACCACTAACTTTGTTTTGAATATAAATTATATCAAGAATAAGTTTGACGTTCTCCTTCATTTGTAATGTAAATCACATCAAAGTTATATTTGAAAATATATATATTATAATTATTTAAGTCTAAAACCTTATTAAAAAAACCTGTAAAAATAAGTCCACGAATAATAAGCTTTCTTGTAAATGTGTTTATTCTTAATAAAATTTTCAAAACTTTGTTAAAATAACCTTTGCATTCAAAATTTTGTTGTAGCCTCACCCTTTTACCCGAACGGCAATGTAAGAGGAAATCTAGTGTCAAAACCCTCCGTTCTCCGCTTTCGTTTAGAATTCGAGTAATTACGAAAAGAAAACCATAGCGGGAAAATTATAATTATTTTAATACTTTTTCCCCGTATCGTATCTGTATTACCATTGCAAATTAATAATATCGGTATTTGATATACTTCATTATTAATATTTTTTTTTACTTTATCGATATGGATAACTATTTTAACACGTTCAGTACAGTTGACATATTTACTAACTGCTACAATTGGACAAGTCAAACAAAACCTATTTGACAAGTCAAGTCAAACATAATTACATTTTTATCCGATTTTATTTAAGCGCAAGAATAAAGTGAATATCCTCAGTTTACCACTAACTGAGGAAGCCGCAAAGCTGTCAGTGGCGTAAATCCACAATCCGCAATTCGACCGCAACGCTTTCACAGATTTAGCGTTACACGAAATTGGTTTTCAATAAGACGAAGGATGACTGGGGCCGAAAGCGGCAGGACAAGATTGCTTATTCTTCTGTAAAGGGTCAAAGACCAAATAAAAGAATTTGTATTTGACCACATAATTTATATCTAAATGTTGACTATATATACAAAAATACTTGTAAAGCTTATATAAAATCTTAATGACAATTTTTTTTATATTTTTTTAAATGTTATTCACACTTTAGATAAGAAAATTTTTTATGAACGAGAAGAAAAATTGAGTGTAGCAGGATTCAAACCCTCGCCTCTTTGAAGCCATACGATCTTTATTGAGCTATATCGAGATTATTTTACATTTGTCACAACACTTTTTTGTTAATGTATAGTACGAGTATGTGCTGTCAAAATATATATTGTTAAATAAAATATTGAATGTAAATGAGTTTGTCCTATTATTTTAATTGTAGCACATCAATCCTTTTTAAATGAACCTTTTATATAATACCGGGAATGGTTAAACTTTCAACAAACTTGTCAGCTGGAAAAACAGTTAAAAATAAAAAAAAACATTCGTGTCGTTACGAACGTCAAGAAGGGCAATTTAAAAACTCAGCTTATCTGTAATATTCTAATAATTCTAAATCGTACTAATAAAAATAAAGTACTTATAGAACAAAATTACTTGCATACATTTTTGCAGTGAAATTTGCGTATATGTAATTCTATGTAAAAGATCTATTTTAGTTTTACCCTTGTATGTGGTACGGCTACGTTGATTAATTAACCGCCTACGATCCCATTTGTTCTATTAAACCATTACATATATAATTTGAATATAACTCTCGTGCACACAGTGTCTTTTATTTACTCGCAATTTAAGTGTAAGCTTATATATGAATTTATCAATTTTTATATATTTATTTATTTACTTTTTTACATATCTTTATTACATTCACATAATTCTAGTGCGGTAACTATAAAATATGCTCTGCCATAGCAACATGTATGGCACTTCAGACAAATGTGTACGTCAAACACTTAGAGTTTCGGTAAAAAGCTGTTTAAAGTTTTTTTTCTTGTATTAATATAATGATGACAAATATATTATATGTGCATTTGTAACGGTGTGATTAATTATGAATATACATTAGATGAAAAACTTACTTGTATTAATATACAAACAACTTTATGAGGATAGCATGCATACAAAATGAGACTATTTTCTAAATGCTAAACTATCATTTGTATTCATTGAATAATCTAAATCTGAATAACATAGAATAAAGCGTTCCTATAGACATGAAATTTAAATATGATTAAAAGTTTTTCTAAGCTTCTTTTTAGAAGACTTTTTTTTTATATAATTATAATTTCACAACTCTGATTAGCCTCTTGAGTGAGTTATTTGAGTGAGTGATTTTTGCAAATGGCGGCCAATGTCAAACCTGTGTTGTCATTTGAGAACTAGACAGATAGAATACAAGTGAATAAGCCATGGAGCAATACACTACCAAAGTACGCAGAATAATAGTGTCTATTTTTTTGCATAACGCCGCAGCGCGAATTCCGGTCGTCCTTAAGGCGAATTTTGGTCAAAGAGCTGCGCATGTTCCCGTACAAAGTCCAGTCCGAGCATCAGCTGCTGCCTGTCGACCAAACGGACCTCATCGGATGACTTCTTTTGGCCCACCTTGTATTGTAAATTGGGCACAATGAAGAATATAAAAATAAATTAATAAGACATATAATATATACAAATTTGTACTACCCAAAAATATCTCTTGTAACCACGTATTAAACAACAAACTTCGGACATTATAAAATATATATATTTAAAAAACGTATAAAAATGAACGCACCGGGATTTAAAACCGCGTCTCTTGATAAACCGAATTCTAAATATATGTTTTCCAATTTCCTTAGTGTGTGAATAACACTTAAAAAAATATTACAAATATTCCCATACTATACATTTGAAGATAATAGTGTAGCAAAATTTATTACAACCTACCCAAAATATTCTGTTTCTTATTTCAGTCTATTTGAAATATTCAACCTTTCTCAAATTACTAAACACATAACCCTTTCGTTCTATTGCGGGAAGACGTGAATGATGTAAATATTTATGTGTGTGGGAGTTGGTTACAATTCACTGTTGTTAACAGGCCACAGCCTACATAAAGGTGGGGAAATGTGAGATGAAATTTTCTTTCGTATTTTACACACGAATTCTTCGTAAACGAACGAATTCTTGTTACATATATAAAAAAATTGTAATATATGTTTTCGTAGTTGAACTACTTGCTATACTTGGTAACTGTTGTGCGATATTTATGGAATCAAATGTCACACGGTAACTAGTTTTATTCTAACATTTTACTACACTTAGCACCTTTTTATTATCATTATATTAATTTAATTAAAATATAACCCCATTTTTTAAAAATATGCAATCTTCATTTTTTTATGATATTCTAAAAATTTTAATAAATATTATCATGTGTGGTGATATTCATTTGTAAACTACAAACACGTTGAATTGGCAACGCGTGTTTTACGCGTCAGTGGGTAACTAATGTTTTTTAATTAATATATCGCAGAACATATCTATATCTCTATAAAGTAAAATATAAGAAATTAAATAAATAAAACGAGTTCTTGTGTTATTATATATACTGTGGTATTCTGTTACACTACCTAACGAGCAATGTCGTCATGTAAATACGTCATCACATGCGCCGAAATCTGAGAACACTCACTTGTCACAAGATATTTTCTCATTTATAGCAAAATGTGGAATTTGAAAATGAAAAATCCGGAAAACAAAGACAAAACCTAGTAGTAGTAGTGTCAATACACTTCGTTCTTCACTTTCAGCCCGATATCTGGGGGAACTCAACGCAGCCCTTTATCTTAGGTACCGGAGAAATTAAAATCATTCCTCTGAGTGGGAATGGAACCCATAACCAATGTCGTTTCAGATGCTGTACCACTGCGCCAGGATATCCTGAATGTATACAAGTATATGTAAGTACACATAAAGCTCGAATAGGTGATAAAAAACGCAACCACAACTAAATTAAATCCTTATCATTGACGTGTTTAGATTATTTATCAAAGCAAACAAACATCAAACAAGTACGTGACTCGTATCCTAGATTTTTTGTAGTGATAATCTATAATTATTCATAGTGCAAGAATATCTTACTAAACTGCAGTAAATTTACAAGCTTCAATAGTAATTGTTGTATTTTTTTATTTTTTTACCTATCTATCTAATTTAGCTTTAACCCAAAGGAGGAAATATCAAGAATCTTATCTTGTTTCATATTGAATATTTTTGAGTTCAGGATCTTCTCTCTTATCCCGAGGCGAGAGGGGGTTTCACGGCTGAGCCCTCTGACCGTGACAATCTGCTCCACTAATAAAGCAGCAGCTAACTACTACTAGCTACTAGCAGGAATAAAGGGTATAGAGTGCGAGAGGTAGAGGCTATTGAGATCTTTAATTACTCAGAGGAGGCCCAGCTTTAGGCGACCAGCGACCATGGCAGCAGCTCGGGAATCGGAAATGTGGAGGAAGGAGGTCTTGGGGGAATATTATTGAATTCGAAGGTATTAAAATACATAGTTCTTACTTCTATGCTCAGAGAAACACAAATATAGTGTCGTATTTTCTTTCAAATGGTGGCTTTAATAATATGATCTTCTATTTCTAAATCGTAAATCTTGTAACATCAGTGTTCAATTATAGACCCTGCGAATATTTTATCATACTCATCTAAAAACGTACCGCTTTTTCACATTATTATTATTTCTACAAAAAATGTAAGTATTTATTAATCATATAACTCACTGGAGCACAAACTATTTCGCCCTGACAGCCAGCTTAATGTAGAACTGTGGAGAATTTCATATTATGTTACTCGTACGCACCCAAATAACACGCAGTCGGGACAAAAACGACGATATGACATATGTTTATTAGAGCGTATTTGTTATGTAAATGGTACTGCTTTATGAGTGGTAAACTGGAGTAGACTTATGTGTTATATTTCATGAATAAAGGAATGCAATTACTTATCCTTTGTCAAATTAAGTCGGAAATATGTAAATTGTTATGTGTTTTAATCAGAATAATATATATAAAATAATATATTTTATTCAATCTCTAAAATCTCTCTATTTGTTCTTTTGCTGATCTAACAATTAAAATAAATGGCTATTTGAAACGTGCGCTCGTTTAAAATATTCCCATTTTGATCTACGTCTCATTTGCATGATTTAAGATGATAAGAGACATCAAAAAATAATCTTTTTGCATACATACGAGTGTTATATTCGCGAATTTGGCTTTTCTAACGTCACCTATGAACGTATCACATGAATATTATATTACCGTTGAATAAATATATATGATACAAGCTGTGCTTGCAATTTCATCCACGTAGAATTCTAAATAAAAGTAGCTTAAGTTACTCCTTATTTCATCAGCTATCTGCAAGTGAAAGTCCTGTTAAAATCGGTCTAGCCATTCCATAGTTTAGCCGGAACAAACAGATCCAACAGGCAAAAATTATAAAAAATGTTATTTTGGTATATGTACCGTGTGTACACACTTCAATTTTATTTATTTGTATAGATAAGTAGAGAAAAAACGAATTATGGACTAGTTAAACTTACCAGCTACTTTCGAGTGGTAGGCGACGCCGACCCCGCATACTCCATTGTCTCGGGCAGCAGCTACTTCACCCGCACATCGCGTGCCATGGCTATGACAGAAGATCACAAATTATTATATGTTTCTCTATAAATTTCTATTGAATGTATTGTTATTAAAATTAAATACATTTAGTAGAAACAAAAGTTACAAATATACGTAATTATTAGCAGTGTACGTTTTAAGCTGACGCTTTAATTGTTAATGTACTAATGGGGATTAGAAACTAATTTCACAGAAACTTTGGCTAAACAAAATTTCAATTAAGGTGGCTAGCGAAGTTGAAATGGAAGACAGACTGATTGCGAAATAATAGAAATTCTCAAACGTACCGTAGCAATTCAGACTCTTATTATAACATTTTATTGAACGTACTTTTTTGTGCAGTAAAAAGGAGAATGTGATGGCCATTCACTTTGTTTTCTAATTTTCGATCAAATAGAAGCATTATATATTAGTGGCGTAACTCAACGCCGTATTTATTTTGATTGGCCCTCGGATGATTAATTTTAACCTAATATCCTCGTTCAATCGAAAACATAGCGATACGTCTTACAACGTATAATTTAAATTATATGTGTTAAGTTTTAGTTTCCATCTTACAACAAATATTACATTTGAATGTTTAGCTAAAAATACCTACAATTCTGATGATCTTATGATCTTGATACTTTATTTTAACTAATACAATCGTACAGCAATTCAATTATAAATAAAATTTCACCACGTTGCGTTTACATTACAAGAAATAAAACAAATTTATTACTAAGAACTCTAGCAATTAGAAACATATAATATTGGCATTTATGGCATATTATACAAGGGGCCAAAAGAAATCACTCTATTGGAAGATGCTCTTATTTTTGCAAATGGCGGCCAATGTCAAATCTGTTATACATTTGTGAACTAGACAGATGTAGACTACAAGTGAACAAGTCATGGGGCGATACACTCCCCAAGATCGCGGAATAATCGTGTCAATTTTTTTGCTTAACAATTCGTGTAGTGCTGGCGCAGCGCCAATTACGTCGCCGATTCCCGGGTCGTCCGGCACCGACTGCGCTAACACTGCACCGTTTGGCCACCAACCTCAAAGAGTATGGGACCACACTAGACGCTGCCACGAGTGGTCATCCTAGGAGCGCCCGTTCTGCCGAGAATATCGCCACTGTTGCCGAGGATGTCAAGCTGTCAGCAGAAACATCGACCAGACACCGTGCCTCACAATTAGCCATCAGCCGGTCGTATTTTGGTCAAAGACCTGCGCATGTTCCCGTACAAACTCCAGTCCGTGCATCAGCTGATGCCTGTCGATCGCTAAACGCGTGTAACGAACGCCCAAGCCATCCTAAATCTCGAGGACGAAGTGGACGATTAACCAAAATAATTATGAGCGATGAGGCTCTTTTCTACCTCAGCAGGTTCGCGAACAAGCAAAACTATCGCTTCTGGGGCACCGAAAATCCACGAATGATGCACGAGGAGCCATCTTCTCAAAATGACTGCATGGTGTGCTGTTCATGCTGGAGGAGTCATGGGGCCGTTTTTTCAACAGTGGACGGTGCGCGCTATAGGGTCATGTTAACCTAGGTTTTTCTGCAGCAATTGAACAAATTAGGACTGGAGGAAATGTGGTTCCAACAGTTCCCGGGTCGCCTGGTCATTTCTCGCGTTGGCGATTCAGGCCGTTCCAAACTTTTTTTTTGTAGGGTTTTTAAAAAAAAATCCCTACAAAAAAAACCCAACACCCTTGAAGCCTACAAGGACAACATTCGCCACTAATGCGAATCTGTCGCCCGAAGTTCTCGCCGAAGTGATGAAAAATGCCATAAAATGAGCCCGTATAGCAATCAATTGTGACGGCGCCCATTTGGCCGATATCATCTTCTCGACTTCAAATAAACACAATTATAAAACAGAATCGAAGATTTTCATTTAGAAAAAAAATGAGAGCCAAACAACATCGGATGACTTCTTTTGGCCCACCTTGTACAAAATAATTAGATACGACCACTAGACGAAGAGCACTAGAGGCCAAATCTTAACTAAATACATCCATGAGAAGTAAATAAAGATTATTCTACAAGCAATTAACCGTTATTTAAAAAATATGCTTTTGTAGAGTATATCTATTTGGGCTGGACGGTTTAACGACTTAAACTTTAAAGATTCAATATAATAAACAATTAAGTCATGAGCAATATCGTAAATGGCCAATAAAATTCTATTCATATTTTCATTTCATCTCGTTTTTTACCTGAATAAATAGGAATGTTCATAAAATTATTTATTCAACGTTCTATACAAGAGTGTTAGACTAAGTAAATTTCTCGAAATTGACTATCTTTTTCTTTTTCTAATACTTAACAGATAGCAAATTTAAAATGTTCATAAGTTGTAATATTTTTTAGAGTGGTATTCACACAGTAAAACACGTACAGTAAATTTAGAAAACATACAAAAATTCCCACCTAACAATTCTGCTAAGCCAAAGGTCGTGGGATCAAATCCCATCCAGAACAGATGTCTGAAAAGAGTGTGACTTAATTTATTGTATCAATATGTAAAACTAAATGTCAGACTACCACATCACAGGTGCTCTATTTTTGACTTATTTGCAAAATCTTAGCCTCGTTGTCTATATGTTTTAGAAAAATCACTTCAGGACTAAAATCACTTTAATATTAACATTGTTATAATTATTATTGTTTAGTAGTTAGTGTAAGACAATGAAAAATACTTTAACTATTTGAAGTAATAGAAAACGAAAACATGTACAGAGTTAATGAGGCTGGATAAATCATTAACAAGACAAGAAACGTCTGAAATAATTGGCTTGGTAATATTTTTTTGCAAATACTTAACGCCATAGTTTACTGTGATAAAATGATTTTACAAGTTGATTAAATACAGCCGATATTAAGCTTATTTAACTTTTTTGATTAATCATTTTAATTTGCAAATAGAAACTTCAAACAGCCTTCAACATCATAAGTCATCAGAAAAGTTTAGTTTTATATTTTCATACGTATTTAAAAATTAAATGTAATGATTTTAATCAATCTCTATAGAAACTGTAATTAATGTATGTATTTTCATGACACAATAATTAAAATGTACACGATAATTAAATTTAATACACAATAATAATGCTATATTGTTTTGATTTGTAAAAAAATCGATTATATGTAAACTACAAATTATTTAAAAATAAATGTACAAATCGCCACTTTAGAATATATATTTTTTTGGTAATGTCATAATAGAAATACTTCAGAACTTTAAAAAAAAGACTCACCTGTTGAACCAATCATCCGTATATCGGGGATAGGGAAACGGATCGTTACTGCTAAAATCATACGACGCTTCAGCGTTCTGTAACAAAACATGTGCTTTATAAATGTCCTGTTTAAAAATATGTTTCTATTAATTACATGCCAAAATACTCGGGTAATTTGCACAGCAAAAGATTTAAAAGATTCGAAATAAATTTAAAAGTAAAAATATGTAAGGAAAATATAAATAACAATGTAGCGCTATGTCAAAGAAAGTTCTGTTCCGAGTTTGACAGTCACGCTCGAAATATTTATCCCGCCAGTTTTCATTTTCCACGTCAAATTGACAGAGTTCGAGAGAACTGATTTAAATCTAGTGCTATATTAAGCTACGACCGTCTATTTATATATAAAATAAGTAGAGTAAGATTTTATATATAGAAAAATAAATATATTTTACTTTAAAGTAATATGCTAATAATATTAAATAGAATACACCTTTGTTAGATTTTGATTTACTCGCGTAAATATGTTATACAATTGATAAAATCAAGAAGCTAAATTACGTTTTTATCTTGTGTTTACCATTCATTTCCGTTGGGAAAGCACATATTACGTGAAATTCAATGAGCCATGTAACGCAATATTAGGACGTAACGAATTTCATTTTATTTAGGTTTTTTCGTCTGCCATTTTGTATTCCATTAGTCATAAAGTTTAGACTTAGTGCCTTACATCAAACATATTACTGTAAAGTCTTTTTAGCGTTTATATAGTTATAGTTTTTATTTTATGTTATCTATAAGATAGTTTATACTAAATGTATAACTTCAATAATTATTGAATATGTAATGTGTTTTGTACTAAGTAAATTTTGAACTCCGCGTTTGACTTACTTTAGACACCCCACAAGTCAACATTGTGTCAAAATATAGATGAGCAACACCGGGGAGTAAGGAATCATCTATATTATAAATTCTAGGAATAGTGTGTAAAAGTCGACAAATCTTAATTTATATTCAAAAATGCAAATGACCGGACGGTCACCTGCGGTCTAGATTCGAATATTTACTTTGTCACTTTGCTTTAGAAAATTAGAATATGGCACTGTGGTTTTTTGGTAATATTTAAAGAAATACATTAAAGAAGTTTCTAAGTAATATAACGTAGTTATAATGGGCATACATCTCAAGTTTCATGCTTCTACTCTCAATAGATTTTGAGTATAGTCGCACAGTGTAACAGTTTTAACTAGTAAGACTTTTACTTCGATCTAGTTAATTAATATGCCCCACCCCACTTTAAACTACATCAAACAAAATCATAATTGCTTACCTATGAATGAATATTGTTTGTTAATTTTAAAAGCATCTTAGAAAAATGCTACTATAAGGTAAATTAAATATACATTTTCACTATGCTGCGTAATTTTAAAACATAAGTTTAAAGTGTGTGCAAATTGAACCTTAGCCACAGTGTTGTATTTATTTTATTTATTTATATATTCTTTATTACACACAATTTTACAAAATAAAAAAAATATACGCTAACGCTAAGAAACATTCTCTACTAACCAACCTTGTCATGTAGAAAATTAAAGTGTAGGTGCGCAAAGGTCAAAGGTTTAATTTATATATATTAAAATCTGCTATTCTGATTAAAATCAAAGCGACGCAATAAGGCACGCAAAACGGTTATAAAATATAAATAGCTGACCTCTGAACGAATGATACACATCATAAAATTTAATGCTTCATTTCAGAATTGACCAAAGTTTTATTTTCTAAAATCCGAAATTGTCATGAAATAATATAGTTAAAATAACTGTTGTTCGTTGATCTGATGTGTCTATATTATATTACGGAAAATGTTTTATATTGTTACTCAATTCCCGCACTTTACAGGGCATGGAAGATGGTCATAACATTCCGTTCTCCACTCTCCGCCAAAATATTAGAAGTCCAAGGAACGTTTAAAAGGCAGGGAAAATAGTAAAAATACAATATTGTTTTCCAATATAAGCTATGCGTACCTGTCAAACAGGATGCGTTCGAAAATTAAATATTAAGCAAGTATTATTTTAGACTATTATTACATTCGATTGTGGAATATTAACAGACCCAGCATAAGTAAAATTAGGCCGCATGTATTAACGATATATCATTTATGCATTCAATTATTTATTATCTTTAAATTAATATTTATTATCTTTCTAAGAAACTTTCCGAACTCTCTATAAATATTTGACAACAAATACGTCATTCGTTATCAACAAATCTGTAACGATTAGGAAAATGGCACCGGGTTCCAGGATAGTTATTTTCATTATCAATTGACACAGTTATAAACGTATATAGCTTATATTTTAATTCTGAGGCGGTACGAATTAGGCCGGGTCGGCTCTTCCTAAAATATCTAGCGATCAGCTCTGACTCTCTATTGAAATACTTATATATATACGAGTATATTAATAAATGAAGGAATATTTTTAGCCTATTTGCGAGTATGGATTTTGATATAAAACAATTTTTTATAATAGTACATAAAAAATACATAAAATTTATAAAATAAATATTACCCACACCATCATGTGTTTGACATACATTCTTGAAAAATAACATTACGACTATTTTTTGTATCAATGGGGCGGGGCTACTATTAATATAAATTGGGTGTTAAACACTTCTGTTTAATCCTTTGAACGAAAGATAACCTTTTGCCGTGTTCTTAAATTAAAACAAGGAAAATTTCTTACTTAATAATACCTTTCGAAACCTTTTGGCTTACTCATGAATAAGGGATTCTTACTTAAAATTCAAGAGCAAAATAATCATGGTTAGAGATTTAATATAGTCCATTACTTTTAGATTATTTAAGCCTTATCTACTGAATAAATTATAGTGAGCTAAATTTTTGTAACTTTATGTTAATATAAAACAGTTTTAGTAAATATATCGAAAATTCAGTATCAGTGTTTTAATAAATACTAAAGACATTTTTTATAAATAAAACGGATGATAATTAAATACTATTAAAATATTTATTAACCTCTGAAATATTAGGCGCGATATTATTAAATAACTATTTTTGGCAACACAATAGCTATATTAGTTGATATGATTATTAAAAAATATCATTCAAAATAATTATAAGAGTATATACAAAAATTAAG